>CM076584.1:1435127598-1435472459 GCA_034641835.2 Pinus albicaulis
ACTATTCTTTTGTACTTTGTCTCGGCGGGCATAGGTATGCCTCACTTGCTTTTTTACGCCTTTGATACCACTTACTAAAACGAGAGACTTGTGTTACTGTAAGTTTCGTCTGCGAGGGTCCGTCACTTTATTACATTGAACTACGCCCATTTCTCTCTACGGCCCTCTTGATGTCTAGTGTGTCTAGTGATTGATTCTTACAACGTACTTTGGTCATACGATTTGCTCCTAACACTCGTACGCTGGGGGACAATTTGTTACACCATTTTTTGGTCATCTAACCTATTATCATTAGATGAACCCAAGTACACCATGTAAGACCAATTTTACCCTAAGTAAAATTGCTTTCACTATGTTAAATAACTTAGTAAAACACCTTTATTAAGTTGTTTATGGTCTAAACAGGAAACCCCAAAAGGAAATAATAAAAAAATCTATATTTGTTTATATTTCCTGGTCATATTTAACCCAAAACAAGGAAATCAATTAAATAAATCCTTATTTATTTGATTATTTCCTAGGAATAAGTTATTTAAATCCTATTTAAATAATATTCCTAGTTAAATTTGACTAAATAATTTATAAATAATTAAATAAATAATTATTTATTTAATTATATTCCCACCATTTCCTTAAAATAGTAAATAAATCATTTATTTATTTATTATTTATAAATAAAGGAATTGACCTAAGTCAAAAATCATTTTCCCTCCAACAAATATAATAAAATATTCCTAAAGGGTGGTTCTAGAATTTGATTAATAATATTTTATTCATGCACCAAGTTCTAGATCGCCCTAATATTTTGTTATAAATAGAAGGGTTTTTCCCATTCATTAGTCACCTTTCATTGCATTAGATCACTCTGGATCTATACGCCTGGTCACATTTTCCATTTTTTGCCTTGTGAGCTCCCATTGAGTTCTATGTTTGTCTAGGTTTTCTACACTAAAATGCCGAGGACTGTCAAGAACCCATCCCATTGAGGAGAACCAGAAAAAACCTTTCTTGTTTTCCTCTCAAGTGCCCCCTTTTTATATAATATAAAAAATTCTTTCAAATACATTGTTCTTGTCTTGTCTATTGGATGCATGGAGCCATACTTCATTTTTACTGCTTAATGTCTTTTATGCTTAGATCTGGATTTGTGTAGCATTATTTGGATCAACTAACTACAGACTTAAAGATATTGGCAGTCATACTTGATGTTAGGGCTATTTGTTATGCGTAGCTAAAGTGGTCTTTCACGACGAAAGATTCATACTAACATCCATGTTTAAGGTGACTTTTGATTGACCTACAAGTGTCCAAATCAGACCCAAGATTTCTTGTTGGAAAGCTCTACCTGTCCTCTTTCTAAATATACCTCAAGTTCTAAAAATGATGCTGATTTGACCTCTCAAAATTGCAATATCCCAAGGCTGCTATGTGCGTAGCGCCTAGGAAAAAATATGGGCAGAAACATGTTTTTTAGAGTGTTTTTTCCCTTTTCACTGACCAGTTTGACTCCAAAATATTAGAAAATGTACATAGTGCATTTATTCATCATTTTGAACATAATGTTCATGAACTTTTTCCCATTATATGCCCCTATAATTTGTGCAGTGCATAGGGCGCTATGCATATGATAAATTTTCTGCTAAATCATTTTTCAGGAAGACACAATCAAACTCAGAATTTGAAAAAAAATTTGTAAATGCCTCAAAATTTGTAAAATAGATGATGATGATGTGTCTAGTCTTGAAGGGAACCCTCAACAAGAATGTCCAACTTTTTATTTTCCTCCATGGTCAACTCTTCAATTTTGGCATTGGCACTTTTGAGTTTGGCCAATGCAATTTTATCCTTCAGGGCATAATGTTTGAACTTTCTCCTCAACAGGTCATTATCCTTATTTTCCTTGGCTATTAGCTTCTCCAAGTGTTGATTCGCTCTATCAAGCTATGGCTCCCTGTTCTCATTGATCATTATGTCAAGCTGCTCATTTAGGGTTAGTTGATCAGCAAGCTCAACTTCCCTTTGCCTCTCTAGAGCTAGAGCTATTTTCAGCGCTCTAGTTCTAGGTCTCTGTCTTGGTACCTATTCTTCTTCATCATCAATTAAGCCATACCTTTCAAGTGTTTCATCTAGCATGACTTTGGCCTTTTGTGCAGTGACATACTTAACCTCATCAATGACTTGTTTGGTTTTCAATTGGTCATTTTCTTGCTCCAGGAAGTGTATTACATATATTTTCATATCAAGATTAGTTTGAAGTTCCTTAACCTTGACATCCTTACCTTTGATGACAGCATTAGTGATTTTTTCATTGTCATCCTCATCTAGGTCAAAATTTGAAATTCATGCCCTATTTCATGATTGTCCTCCTCATCATCAATGACTGGCTGAATGACCTTCTCTTTGCCTTTGTCCACTCCATGTGGAGAAAACACATTCCTGTAGCCTCTCTAGTAGGTTTTTGGCAATGGCTCAACCTCAACCAAACTAGCCCACTTAGGCTCATTGACCTCAATCCTGATGGGTGATCCCATGTCATGATGAGATGGAGATGAAGGAGGTGTAGTGGACTGATCAAACGATGATGAATGAGATATGGGCTAAGATGGAGGGATGGAAGATGGGTGGGATGATGAAGGCACATTTTGTGCATGCTGAGTAGGAGGATCTCTGAATATATCATGGTGATCAGGAGATCATGAATTTTTCTCAAAATTGAAAGTGCTCGAAACTGTACGGAAACTGAGCAACCAAGTAGATCTCGTCATTCTGATTCTGGTGTCATGAATGGTTCAAAAAATCGATGTCGTATGAGGAAGATATCGCATTCTGATCATTTCCCCAAACAACTAAAATTTTGTGACAAGAGTGACTGGGATGCCTAGTCAGCATGCAGGTACAGTCAACAAAATATGGAATATTCCTTAGAATACTCCATTTTCCTAATCTAATCAAGTTTATCCAAGTGTCATTTTCTGGGTCATTGATTTGAATGGTACGAATTATTGTGGCTTGTTGGATGGGTGACACGTGGCCAGCCCGGAGGCTTCCACGTGTCCCTTGGACAATTGTGTAAAATTATATCGGAGTCTGGGGTGTTCGACCCTAAGACCTCTAGGCACGTCATGACTTTGACCAACTGTGCTATCAGATGTTTCATACCCTCTTAGTTCACTGCATATTTTTATAGTTGAATGGTTGGCAAGTTTTGGGGGCGGGGGGGGGGGGGGACCGTCGACAGTCCCAACCTGCCTGCGGCCCCAAATGATATGGTCACATGTTATATGTAAACCGCAACATCAAACTCCGACGATTCCATAAACCTAACCCCGACGGATAACCTTAAACGCTGTCATATGCATGCGGTTACATGGTATGTATTGCAAACATTCGGAACTCTGACTCCACCGGGTTCCACTCCAAAGTGGTTAACGTGGAGATGTAACAAGACCACGGGGTTTAAGGGGGGTTGGCTTGTGACCATCCCACCCCTAAACATTTAAATTAAATGTAAACGGTTTATGTGGCGGGATTTTAGTGCGCCCTGCAAATTATGCAGACTTTGATATTTTAATTGCAGTCTCCACATTTAGTGGAGCATTTGTAGCTGTGATTGGGAAAATGGCTAGGGAGGTCAATTTTCAACCAATTTGGGTGAAACAAGAGTCTACCTAGAATAATTTGAGCATTCTTGAGCCACTATTGTAGAGAAAACAACCATTAGAGGCTTTTAAATACATGTATTTTCAATTTTGAGCATAATGACAAAGAGGGACATGCCATTGGGAGCTGGACCAGCAGATGTAGACCAAGATGAGTGAACTTCTTCATCATTCCCGCTGTGTAAATCTTATCTATGATGTTATTTCTCTGTTATACACTGTTGTTCAGTGTTATTTAGGCTTATTTACATGCTTAAAACTCACAAATTCATCTATGTTTCATGGTTAAATTACTCATTCCTTAAGTAGACGAATGGAGACAAATTGTACATGTTTTATAATTGAAAAGACACTTAGCACAACAAACTAATACATTCCTTTCAAATCAGGTTGGTATCAGAGCTAGAGTTTATTCTTTGATGTTGTTGCGTGCAAATATTTGTTTAACTGTTTGCAAGTGTTCACATGCTTAGTAGGCTCAAGCTTAAGAGAGGAGAAGGCAAATTGGTGGAAGCAAGAGGTTCTCAAAGTGAACCACAACAAAGGAGGGAAATATTTCCACATTCTCCACCACCTATTTCACCTCCAAAATAAGCAGAAGCAGCATTAAGCATGCCTCCAGAGGAAGAATAAATCCATGAAGAGGTGGATCCCAAATAAGAAGAAAGAGTGTTCAGGAAAGCATTCCTTGACATGACTGAGATGGTGAGAGTCATTTATCAAGAAAGGAATGAGAGACTAGAAGGAGAAGGATCCAAAATTCACAAGGAAGGTCAGGGATCATAAGGAGTAAAAATGATGAAGATAAATCAAAGAAGGGCAATGGAGGAAATGGAGGTAGTGGAAAGTCACCATCCTCACCCTCATCATCAACATACTCTACTTCATATTTAGTACATCAGTCACACAAGTCAAAGAACACTGGTAAAAGTCCTTTTATAAAACTTGATGTTAAGTTTGAATTGCTAATGTTAATGGTGAAGTCAATGTAGAAAATATTGATAATTGGATTAGGCAATTGGAGGTCTATTTGAGAAATCACAACCTTCATGATGATGATACCAGAATCCAACTAGCTTCATTGAGAATGGAAGGTGCAACACTTGTTTGGTGGGAAGCCAAGAAAAAGGAGGGTATCAAGAAGCATGGTAAGGTTATTCTATCATGAACTGATTTAATTATTGCAATAAAACAACATTTTTATCCATTAGCTCATATGCAGAAATCCATAATGAACTGGAAAAATTTTAGACAATTGAAAGGACAGAATGTGCAAGAATACACCCAAGAATTTAGGAGAAGAGCTCTCTTATTCAGGGTAGATTTTCAGAGCCAAGATGCTTTTCTCAAGTACATAGGAGGCTTAAATAGCTGCCTAAGACATACTATTCTCATGTTTAACCCTACAAGTGTAGATGAAGTTTGTGTTCAGGCCACACATCTAGAAGCTAGAGGGAAAAACCTTACTAATGAGGGTAGGAAGAAACCTTTTAAGGGGAAAAACAAAGAGAAGACCTCAAACGGTAAGGGAAAAAAGAATGCATCTGAAAATAAAGAGGGAGATAAAGTGGTCTGTAAACATTTTTCAAGAGAAGGCCATGAAGAGAAAAATTGTTGGAAATTACATCTCGAAAAGAGACCCAAACATCAGAACAACAAAGGGAAACATAAAACTGCAGCTACAACTCAACATGATTTAGGAGAGGATTCAGGTGATGAATCTGAAATTACAATGATGGGATTGAAGAACATGAAGGGGAAATAAATTGAAACAAAACCCAGTACTAGTACATCAAACTGTCACATACAAGCTCCAAATGAAGAAGAGAGAATTGAACTGTTTCATGTGAGGGTCATATTCAAACATACCAAGATTGACGCACTGTTTGACAGTGGGTCACAAGAAAAATTAATCTCTGAAAACTTGGTTAAGAAACTTAATCTTGAGACCATTCCACATCCAAAACCATATCAACTTGGGTGGATTTGTAAGGATGGAAATTTACAGGTTTCAAAGAAGTGCATATTGGGGTTTGTAATAATTGCACATTTTGTTGACACAATTGAATTATATGTGGTTACACTTGATATTATAGGTATTGTGTTGGGAAGTCCTTACTTGTATGACAGGAAAGTGATCTTCCATCACCATGAGAACAAATACCATTTATTCCAAGATGGCAAGGAGTACATTGTTAGAGCACATCGCAAGAAGACAAATATTGCAATGGTAAATGTTGGACAGGTAAAGAGGCTAGTGAATTCAAGTAAGAATTTTGTTCTTCTTATGATTAAGACTAAAGCTGATGTTAATCATGAATCATTTGAGGATTGTGATCCTAAGTTGAAATCAGATTTATATGATGTAGTTGATGCACATCATGAGATGTTTTAGGAACCAACATGATTGCCTCCAAAAAGGGAGATTCAACATGAGATTCAGTTGCAACAATATTGTCCTCTTCCAAACATTGGCATGTATCACATGTTGATAATGGAGAATTATGAAATTAAGAGGAAAATCAAGGACATGTTGGACAAGGGACTCATAAGGCCAAGATTTTCGCCATGCGTTTCACCCATAGTCTTGATTCCGAAGAAATATGGGACTTGACACATGTGTGTTTCTTCAAAGCTTTGAACAAGATAACGGTAAAGAATTGATACCCAGTCCCAAGGATAGATGATTTGTTTGATCAACTGAAAGAAGAAATTTTTTTCGTTAAGTTAGGTTTACGAAGTGGATATCATCAAGTAAGAATTTTTGAAAGTGATATATGGAATACTGCATTCAAAACCAAACAAGGACTCTTTGAGTGGTTGGTTATGCCGTTTGGTTTGTGTAATGCACCGGAAACTTTCATGCATGTTATGGATAATGTTTTGTGTCCATTTCTTGATGAATTTGTGATTGTGTATTTAGATGATATACTCATTTTCAGCAAAACAAGAGAAGAACATGTCTTGCATGTGAAAAGGGTGCTTGATGTTTTGAAGAAAGAGAAATTATTTCTTAAGATGTTAAAGTGTGAGTTCAGAAATATTTCTCTGGTTTATTTGTGACACATAGTAGGAGGAGGTGAGTTGAAAATTTATCCTTCTAAAGTGGAAGCCATTGTGAATTGGCCCACTCCCAAAACAGTAACCGAGGTAACAAGTTTCTCAGGCATAACTTAATATTGGAGAAAGTTTATTACTAACTTTTCTACCATAGCAGCTCCTATGCATGCAATGACAAGTGTGAAGAAAGGCTTCCAATGGGGAGGAAAATAGTAGAAAGCTTTTGAAGCTTTAAAAGAAAATAGTATTTCAGCTTCGGTCCTTGCATTACAGAATTTGAGACAACCATTCGAGATACAAACTGATGCTAGTGATTATGCCATGGGCGCAGTACTTTTGCAGCATGGTAAGCCTATCACTTTTCATTCTAAAACATTAAATGGTGCTGTAACTAATTATCCTACATATGATAAAGAGATGTATGCATTGGTACAAAGTGTCAAGAAGTGGAAACAATACTTGATGGGTAAAGAGACGATTATACATACCGATCACCAACAACTACAGTACTTGCAGTCACAAACAAAATTGCAGCAATCATGACATTTCAGGTGGATGGGTTTTCTTCAATAGTTTCACTTGGTTATAAGGTACAAGAAAGGTATTTTCAATAAAGTTGTTGATATTCTTTCAAGGAAAATTATAAGTGCTTCTACTTTACTTAAAAATGATTCTATTGTACATGAGAGTTACATAGGACAATATGCACATGATATTGATTTTCAAGATGTGTATGCTAGTTTGAGTGAAGGGAATCAAGTTGAGGAAAATGATTATCACATGCATAACAATTTGTTGTTTCATTTGGGAAAGATGTGTATACCACAAGGAGAGAGGCTTAGTTTCATGAGAGAGGCTGATTCGTCTCTTCTTGCTGGACACTTTGGGGTAAGCAACACAGTGGCACATCTACAAAGGTATTATTATTGGCCTCACATGATAGATAATGTGTCACATTTTATAAGAGGTTGTTCTATGTGTGCAACAAGCAAGCCTAGCAATAGGAAGCTTGGGTTGTACACGTCACTACTAGTGCCATCAAGGCCATGGGATAGTATCTCCAGGGAATTTGTTGGAGGTCTACATATGTCAAGAAAAAATCATGATTACCTTTATGTAGTTGTGGATAGATTCAGTAAAATGTGTATACTTATGCCATGTAAGAAAACCATTACTGCTGAACAAACTGTTGAATTTTATTTTCAACATGTATGGGTTCATTATGGATTTCCAACTTCTATTGTTAGTGACAGGTGTTGTAGTCTTTGTGATTTAGTAGATTGGTAGGCCAAATGGACAGGGCAACATCAAACTAGTCTTTGCGGTCCTAGGACCTAGCCTTCCTTGACTCAGAGAGGGTCTCTCTATTTGTTTGCAAAGGATATGAACTTGTTTGCTTTAGATGGTTTATTTTAGGCTAGTTATTAAGTACATGGTTTGTTTGATTGTTTTGGTTGGGTATGATGATCAAGCAACATAGATAGAATGAGGAAATCTCTAAGTCGTTGGGTAATGGATTCTATGAAAGTCATGATAAGTTCATCAATGGAACGGGGAGCATTACAGGGCAAATCTAATTTGGTCAGTGGATCTTCAAGGTTTTTTAGGGGTAATGAGATGGACATCAATAGTAAGAATAAAAAGTAGGACAAAGGGAAATTAAGAATCCTTTTTCATATGTACTTTTTAACAAAGGGACTTAAATATCATAAGCATGAAGAGGCAATCAATAGATAGGGAAAACCATAAATTCTTTGATTCACCTAAAGTAGATAACTATTCAAGACAAAAATTTCCAATGAAATATAGAAGGTGAGAAACTCATTTAACTTCTAGTGATTTCACCTTAAAGGGTAGAAAACATTCAAGACACACATATAAATGTAATCAAAGAAGAGGGAACGCCAAAACATCTTTGATTATAGCTATGAAGATCTCTAAAACAATTAGTTAAGCAAGTACAAAGGTGTGATTGAAACAAAACCTCTTTGGCAGACTTTAAGTAATGGTTCTTTAGAGAGAGACTTTAGAAACAATGTTTTAGTGACATCAAGTAAGTAGGACTAGCCATAAATCATGCCTGATACGAACTATATTAAACTATTCATGAAATAAACAAGCTTAGGGGGTCTAGAGAGCAATTAATAATTCTCTAAAATGTCCTAGTAGAGGAAAACATTAAGGCAGTGAAGAACAAACAACACTAAGGTGCTTTCAAAATACATTTCTTAGCCTAAATATTTTTCTCTACTGCAACATAGAAAGATGGAAAAATAATGAAATAGAAAATAAAAATAATAGATTAGAAGCACTTCACCAACAACCAGGCTCAGGGATCCCACAATATAGCCTCCTCCATCAACAAAAAAATCAGGACATCCACAAGTTCCAAGACAACAATTTCTTTTCAACTTCCAAGAGACTATGTATTAATTCAAAGAGTCATAAAATGCCAACAATATAACGAATTCAGATGCAGTATTTATCTGCAAATGAGGAGGTGGAGCTAAGCTAGGGTTTGAGTGTCATTTATTAGAGAGTTAATGGATTCCTAACTTTGAAGACCATGCAAGGCTCAAAGCAGGAATATCTGCAGTTATTTATCTGAATAATAACTTTTATCTTAACTCCTAAGGGAATATAGGTGAAATGTTTGACTTTTAAGGCCCATCCATAAATTTTACAATAAATTTCTAGCAGATTTAAATATCTTTGACTAAGCTTAATAACTACCTAATGCTTTATTGAAGGAAACAAAGCACTAGGTGGAAAAAATATCTTTTGAGAAGAGTAACTGCCATAGATTGAGTCATTCGAATTTTCTTTGGGATAATATGCCCTTTGTTTTATCTTTAATCTCTATTATTAGGCCTTAAACTCTGTCTTTATGCTTTGACTGTCTGTTTTTATCATATTTTATTTAATCTGTTTGTGATCTCTGTTCTGTTCCTTTAATATTTGTGATTTATTCTTTTGATCCTTTTGCCTTTATATTTCATCTTTGAACTTTATCTGTCTACCTTTTCTTTCTTTGACTTCTGCTTTGACTAGCTAACCCTTTTGTCTTGGCTTGTGATTAGGATTAGCCCTTTAATCCTTCTAACTTCTTCCTTCACTGTTTATTTGACTGTTTCTGTTGTATGTGTGCAGGGGAGACCTTCCTCGTGGCTGGAGGGTTCATTCGATCCACCGATGATCATGTTTCATTGATGCAGATATTGGCACAGACCCTCTGGCCATTATTGACCCTTTATGAGCTCCTATATTGTCATCCAGGGGCTTTTCTGTGACCAATTTTGGTCCTGCGAAATATATTCATTTATGTCTATCATTAAAAACCTACAAAAACGTAAACACTTAGTAAAAAATCCTGCGGGAGGGTTTGACTACATTTTTCGGGGTTTTGGATTGTCAGAGGGCATTTGCAGAGGGGGAGAGGGTGCAGGAAGTAGGGTTCCAGAGGTGGAACCAGGAGAAATTTGAATGGGAGGCAGGAATCTTTTGAAAAAGGGTGCGGATGATAGGTGGTTTTCAAAAATCGGAAATGGTTTATTGTGCGAAGGATAGGCAGTTAACAATTTTTGGTGAGGGCTGCACGATATGTCTTAGGATGAGACACGTGGCGGGGCAAAACCGTTGATTTCATGTGGGTCACGAAATGATAATCCCCTCGCAACTTTATTTGCGATATGTAATACTAGCTGTCGGATCTCGGGATGGGAGATCGATGGATGTCGCACATCGAGAGACGCGAACAGTGGGTTGGGTCGGCGGAAGTGGAGGACAGGTGGCATAGTATCGTTAGATGGCGGGGTTAAATAGAGTATGGGGCTCGGGGTATTTAAAATTTAACGAAAATGTGTTAAGTGGTAATGTTAAGGGAAGATGCCGAGTATAGTGGGATGGTGGTGCCCATTGTTTTAATATTCTGAAGGTTTGAGGGTCTTTATTATAAGGTTTGGGGGTTTAATAAAAATGAAAGCGGTGGAGGTTTCTTTTTATGGGAAGAAGGGGCTAAGGATAGCGGAGGCTAAGGTTTTATGAAGGTAAAAGGGCTGGGGCTTAAGAAGAAAAGGGGGCTTAAAGCCTATTTCATCAAAGAGCGGGTTTTATACAAAAAATAGGGTTTTATGCATAATTTAAAGGACCCGATAGGCTTTAAAATTTAATTTTAAACAATGTAAAAGGAAGCTTTTACATTGTTTAATTTTTCAGAGGAAAAGTGATGAATGAAGGGTTTCTTTGTGAGGGTTTTTAAGAAAGGAAGAAATGGGCTTTTTAGAGGAAAAAGGCCATGAATGAGAGTGAGGGTGAGGTAGTAAAATGAGGCAAACAGGCCCAACAATGAAGTTCTTTCTTGAGCAGTGAGGTGAAAATTTAGAAGGAAAAGAGGGGGGAATCATAGTGAAAATAGTTTGACTTAGGATAATGAGGGCAGTGAGATTTCTAGAACTCACAATATTTCTCAAATTTTGTTTTTAGAAATCTAGGACCATCACTTAGTCATCTTTTGATATCAGCAAAAAATACTAATGACTAACAGTGGCTCTACTTGGGGAGGGCAGCTCCTTTTTGGAGGTGTCCAGAACATTTAGTTTATCATATTTTTGAGCTTTTGAAGAACAATGCCTCTTCCATTGGGCAGATTTTCCTTCCTTTTCACTTGTTGATATTTCTTTTGAAGGGATGATCTTAATAATATGTAACATATGATTCTTTCAACAACATTTCTACCTACCCAACCTACTTATCCTAACATTTTTTCTTCCTTGAGTGCACTTGAACTTTCAAACTCTTGACATTTTTATTTTTGAAAACAAAAATAAACTATCTACTTCTTTCCTTATTACTTCCAACAGTTCAGATTAAACTAGTGAACTCTTTTATTCTCTATCTAAGCTATTTTATTGCCAAGATTAAGTTGTTTGGAAATCTTGATTCTCTAAACTATTGACATGAAATTTAAAGCATGGTTCAAATCAGGATTAGGCAATCTGACTTACCATGGTTTGTGGCATTGGAACAAGCTGCACACAAGCATTATTTTGCATAAAAAGTAAGTAGAAAGATAAGGCCGTAATCTATCATTTGTAATGTATCCTTATCTTTCTCTTTGGTTCTATTTTAAGCATGTGGAACCAATATATTTCATCCTCTAATCTATCCTTCTTGATAAGTCAAGTTTGAAATAACTTTGACAATCATTGTTTTCACTAACTTATCAACATAAATTTAAAGCATGTTCAACCATGATTAGGCTATATGATTGAACAAGATATTCTTTTTTGAATCAATAGTGGCATATAGGCTTGCACACTTTCAGTAGTATTTTTTTTTGGGTATGGGGTTGTACCTCTTTTGAATCTGCCCTCTTTTTCCTTTCTTTCAGTTTTCTGAATTTTTTGTGATTTTATCATGCAATGTTTATGTACAATGAATGAAAATTTTATAGGCTAAGGGTTTTTATAGCAGTGGTATTTGATTATCCTGCCCTCAAAAGGACCTCCCAACATTCTTTGTTCATTCATATTTTGTAAACATAAATCATAGTTGCTTCCATTTGAAAATATGATACAAGGATTTTTCCAAAAATGTTCAAACAATCCATGCTCTTCTTGGTATTTATTTGAGTTTTGCTTCCCAAATCTATTTCTGTCAAAGGTCCTCCTTAGGTGAAAAAGGTATTCTTTATTAGCTTCAAAACAGATGAGGATGTCATCAATGTATATAGTAGTGAAGGAGTTTAAAACAGGGGCTATGACTCTTTGGAAGGTGTCTTCAGCACTCAGCCCTGGAAGCATCTGGTCAAACATGTAGCTTTTCCAAGGAATTTTGAAAATGTCTTTAGGCTGATTGATCTGAGGTGGTATCATTTGATGATAACCTGAAACACTATTATGAAATGAAATTTTGTTAGAAATTTCTACCCTTGGCATAGGATGAGTTATTTTGGAAAAAGGGTACTTGGACTTCATGGAAGCTTTGCCTAGGTGTCTAAAGTCCACACACAACCTGCATCCTTTGGATTTCTTTATTAGTGACACAATTTTCCCAATGGTTTCATGGTATTTCTTTGAAGGAGGCCCTTTTTAAATAATGTCAAGGTTACTAGGCTTTAAGCTTTCATTTCTATATAGAAAAGCATCATGGTATTTCTTTGAAGGAGGCCCTTTTTAAATAATGTTAGGGTTACTAGGCTTTAAGCTTTCATTTCTATATAGAAAAGCATCTTGAAACTTCTTGCACTGTCTTATGTATTTCAGTTTTGAGTGTAATGACAAGGTCTGGATAACTTAATAATTTTGGGATTTCCTAGGCTATCTACATTGTACTCCTCTATATCAGTTTCAGTAGATACTTATTTAGGGCAAATAACAACATTTGTGGGAGTTAAAAATTCTTCTGAAGGGAAAAAACTCTTTGATGATGACATATCTAAGTAAGGCAAAAACATAAGACTCTTTTGATCCAGATTCCCAAAGATTTTTGTTCTGTGAGGGTATTTCAGTATTTCTGGATTGGCGAAAGGGAACGGTTGTGTTTTTGAGGTTTGTCCTTTATTTGAGCAACCTGATTTATATTCTAACCTGATTTTTGTTTTTGAAATTTCATTTTTAAATTGCAGAATATCAAGTCTATTTTTATCATCATGAGGTTTTTCAGAGCTGCTGTAGTTTTGTGAGGGTTTTTATTAATGCCCCACTTGTTCATGAATGTCTGGTAGAGGGATAGGAGATTACCTATACTTTTAGGATTTAAGCTTTTGAACCATTTTCTGGCTTCCCCTCCTAGGCTTTGGGCAAAGATACTCATTTCTATGGTTTCTTCTTCAAATTCCATGAGGTCAAAGGCATCAATCATCTTATCTACATGTTGTTGGGCAGTAGTAGATTTAGTTCCAATGAAATGGGGAATTTTGGACTGATAACCATTTGGTAAAGGAACTAGAGGTTGAGGTAATACCAAGGGGGCATACCATGCTGCCATGATGTGAGAAAATGGGGGATTTACAAGAGGTGGGTTTGTGAAAGGGAATGTGGGATGGAATGAAGTGTTTTGAACAATGGAAGAATGGATGGGTGTGGTGGAAATACTTGGACCACAAAACTGATTTTGAGCAGATTTGTTATGGAAAGAGCTAAAGTGATGGAGAAGCTGAAAATCAAGAGGAGTAGAAGGTGAGACTTCTTTACTAGAACTCTGCTGCAAATCTATGGGCTCAAGGTCAGTCTGGTCAATATCACTATATGACTTGGTTCTAAATAGTTTCTTCGAATGGTGCAAGTCAATATGAGGATCTTTCAAGACTGTAAGGTGTTCAGGGATAGATATTGCTCTTTGAATGGTCCTAACAGTAGTTAAATTTCCAGCTCTAGAAGTTTTCCACAAAATATTTTCTGGATCATCAACTATAGTAGGAGGATTTGGGTCTAGATGAGATCTGGTATTGATCCTTTATGAATCCAGATTTCAAACTCAAAATTTAGAGAGGCTGAAAGTTTTAGGACTGTTTTCGGAATTTTGACCTCTCTTAGTATTTTAGGAAACTATATGATATGGGACTAGATTTTTAAACTTTTAAGGGTTGATTTGACACAATCCTAAGGGAGTCTAAAGAGAACTAGTGGTGTAATAGGCCTACTATAGGCTAGTGGAGTCGCCAGGTGGATATTTTTTATTGTTTTGAGGATGTATGTTTATGGTCCACCACCAATAACTGATAAAAACCAATCTATGAATTTTTTTTTGGGTTTTCTGAGTTTCTTTATGTAGCCCTAAGGTTTTTATGAGTGTCTTCTAACTGAATCAACATTTAGCTAGGATGGTGAGAGAACCAGGTTCTACTCTTGGCTATTAGTTGGAGTTCCCTATGTTTTGAAAAGGATTTCTGAAGTTCTAAGGAGTACTTAGATTGTCACTAACTCATAAGGTTCCACCGTGATCACCATTATGTTGTAATGGTGATAAGGTGGCATATGACAGTGGATGCATAAATGTTTTAGCTTGTGACTTACTCAAAAAGGTCCCACCATGATCGCCATTATGTTGTAGTCCCATGATTTAGCAGATTGGTAGGCCAAATGGACAGGGCAACATCAGACCAATATTTAGGGTCCTAGGACCTAGCCTTCCTGGACTCAGAGAGGGCTCTCTCTATTTTTTTGCAAAGGATATGAACTTGTTTGATTTAGATGGTTGATTTTAGGCTAGTTATTAAGTATAGGGTTTGTTTGGTTGTTTTGGTTGGGTATGATGATCAAGCAGCATAGATAGAATGAGGAAATCTCTAAGTCATTGGGCAATGGAGCCTATGAAAGTCATGATAAGTTCATCAATGGATCGGGGAGCATCACAGGGAAAATCTAACTTGATCAGTGGATCATCAAGGTTTTTTAGGGGTAATGAGATGGACATCAATAGTAAGAATAAAAATTAGGACAAAGGGAAATTAAGAATCCTTTATCATATGTAATTTTTAAAAAAGGGACTTAAATATCATAAGCATGAAGAGGAAATCAATAGACAGGGAAAACCATAAATTCTTTGATTCAACTAAAGCAGATATTTATTCAAGACAAACATTTCCAATGAAATATAGAAGGTGAGAAACTCATTTAACTTCTAGTTATTTCACCTTCAAGGACAAAAAACATTCAAGACACACATATAACTGTAATCAGAGAAGAGGGAACACCTAAAGATATTTGATTATAGCTATGAATATCTCTAAAACAATTAATTAAGCAAGTAAAAAGGGTATGATCGAAACAAAACCTCTTTGGCAGACTTTAAGTAATGGTACTTTAGAGATAGACTTCAGAAATAGTGTTTTAGTGACATCAAGTAAGTAGGGCTAGCCATAAATCATGCTTGATACCAACTGTATTAAACTATTCATGAAATAAACAATCTTAGGGGGTCTAGAGAGAAATTAAGAATTCTCTAAAATTTCCTAACAGAGGAAAACATTAAGGTAGTGAAGAACAAATAGAACTAAGGTGCTTTCAAAAGACATTTCTTCGCCTAAATATTTTACTCTACTGCAACATAGAAAGATGGAAACATAATGAAACAGGAAATAACAATAACTGATTAAAAGCACTTCACCAACAACTAGGCTCAGGGGTCCTGCAATCTAGCCTCCTCTATCAACAAACAAATCAGGACATCCACAAGTTCCAAGACATCAATTTCTTTTCAACTCTTAAGAGACTATGTATTACTTCAAAGAATCATCAAATACCAACTAGATAATGAATTCAGATGCAATATTTATCTGCAAATGAGGAGGTGGAGCTAAGCTAGGGTTTGAGTGTCATTTATTAGAGAGTTAATGAATTCCTAACTTTGAAGACCATGCAAGGCTCAAGGCAGGAATACCTGCAGATATTTCTCTGAATAATAACTTTTATCTTAACTCTTAAGGGAATACAGGTGAAATGTTTGAATTTTAAGGCCCTTCCATAAATTTTACAATAACTGTCTGGCAGATATAAATATCTCTAACTAAGCTTAATATCTGCCTAATGCTTTATTGAAGGAAACAAAGAACTAGGTGGCAAAAATATCTTTTGAGAAGAGTAACTACCATAGGTTGAGTCATTCAAATTTGCTTTGGGTTAATCTGCCCTTTGTTTTATCTTTAATCTCTGTTATTAGGCCTTAAACTCTATCTTTATGCTTTGACTGTTTGTTTTTATCATATTTTCTTTAATCTGTTTGTGATCTCTGTTCTATTCCTTTAATCTTTTTGATTTATTCTTTTGATCCTTTTTCCTTTATCATTTCATCTTTAACCTTTACCTGTCTGCCTTTTATTTCTTTGACTTCTGCTTTTACTAGCTAACCCTTTAGTCTTGGCTTGTGATTAGGATTATCCCTTTAATCCTTCTAACTTCTTCCTTCACCGTTTCTTTGTTTATTTCTGTTGTCTATGTGCAGGGGAGACCTTCTTCGTGGCTGGAGGGTTCATTCAATCCATCGATGATCATGTTTCATTGATGCAAATATTGGCACAGACCCTCCGGCCATTATTGATCCTTTATGAGCTCCTGGATCGTCATCCAGGGGCTTTTTTGTGACCAATTTTGGTCCTGCGGGATATATTCATTTATGTCCATCATTAAAAACCTGCAAAAAAGTAAACAATTTGTAAAATATCCTACAGGAGGGTTTCACTGCATTTTTCAGGGCTTTGGACTGTCGGAGGGAATTTGCAAAGGGGGAGAGGGTGCAGGGAGCAGGGTTCTAGAGGTGGAACAAGGAGAAATTTGAACGAGAGGCAGGAATATTTTAGAAAAGGGCACAGATGATAGGTGGTTTTCGAAAACTAGAAATGGTTTATCGTGCGGAGGATAGGTGGTTAACGGTTTTTGGTGAGGGCTGCACGATATGTCTTAGGATGAGACACGTGGTGGGCCAAAACCTCCGATTTCACGTGGGTCGCGAAATGCTAAGCCCATCACAAATTTATTTGCGATACACAATACTGGCTGTCGGATCTCGGGATGGGAGATCGATGGCTGTCATGCATCGAGAGACGACGAACAATGGGTTGGGTTAGCGGAAGTGGAGGACAAGTGGCGTCGTATCTTTGGATGGTGGGGTTAAATGGAGTATGGGGCTCAGGGTCTTTAAAATTTAATGAAAATGCGTTAAGTGGTATGGTTAAGGGAAGATGCTGAGTATAGTGGGATGGCGAGGCCCATTGTTTTAATATTCCAAAGGTTTGAGGGCCTTTATTATAAGGTTTGGGGGTTTAATAAAAACGAAAGGGGTGGAGTCTTATTTGTATGGGAAGAAGGGGCTAAGGATAACGGAGGCTGAGGTTTTATGAAGGTAAACGGGCTGGGGGTTAAGAAGAAAAGGGGGCTTAAATCCTATTTCATCAAAGAGCAGGTTTTGTACAAAAAATAGGGTTTTATGCATAATTTAAAGGACCCGATAGGATTTAAAATTTAATTTTAAATAATGTAAAAGGAATATTTTACATTTTTTAATTTTTCAAAGGAAAAATGATGAATGAAGGGGTGCTTTGTGAGGGTTTTTAGGAAAGGAAGAAATGAGATTTTTAGAGGAAAAAGGCCATGAATGAGAGTGAGGGTGAGGTAGTGAAATGAGGCAAATAGGCCCAGCAATGAAGTTATTTCTTGAGAAGTGAGGTGAAACTTTAGAAGGCAAAGAGGGGGAAATCATAGTGAAAATAGTTTGACTTAGGATAATGAAGGCAGTGAGATTTCTAGAACTCACAATATTTCTCAAATCTTGTTTTTAGAAATCTAGGACCATCACTTAGTCATCTTTTGATATCAGCAAAAAATATCGATGACTAACAACAGGGATTCCAGATTCATTGGGAATTTTTTGTCCAATCTTTGGAAGATGATGGAAACAAAGTTGAAAAAGAGTACTGCTTTTCATCCACAAACTGATTGCCAAACCGAGGTGGTGAACATAACCATTGTGCATCTATTGAGAGGATATTGCAGCAAACATCCCAAGTTGTGGGATGAACAACTGCATTACATTCAACACGCTTACAACTGAGCCAAGCACTCTTCTACAAATACTTCAAATTTTGAAGCATGCTTTAGGTCTTTGCCGTAATCACCATTAGACTTCATCTTTGAGAAAGATGTTGCAATTGATGGGCATAGTGATATTGACAAGGCTCAAAATTTCATTGAGAAAACTCAGATTATTCATCAACAAGTTCAAAAACAGCTTGAGAAAAGTCAAAGCAAATACAAGGAGAGGCATGATAAAATTAGAGTTGATCATAAGTTTCAAGAAGGAGATGAGGTATGGTTGCACATAAGCAAAGAAAGGATGCAAGGAAAAGGTAAAAATCTCTAGCCCATTCGCTATGGTCCATTTAAGATCATCAAGCAAGTTGGTAACAATGCATTTCAACTTGACTTGCCTTCATATATGCAAATGTATTCAGTTGTCAATGTTGAAAATTTATGTTTGTATGCGCCCCCTTTGATTGATGATCAAGGGAGTGATGTTCAAATACCTTCTATTGAAGAATTCTCGCTAGAATTTCTGGATGAGCTCAAGGAGGATACCATCCTTGACAGGAGGACAATAGCATCTTAGAGGGGAAGTGTCGACTACCTTCGAGTTGGGCTCAAAGGCAGTATGCCAAGCAAGGAAAAGTGGATGGAAGTTGGAAAGGTGAGGGAGCTATACCCTCATCTATTGAACATGTAATCAAACTCTTTTTAGGTCCAAAAGCTTCCCAATGGGGAGGTGTGATTAGGAGATCATGAATTTTGCTCAAAATTGAAAGTGCTTGAAACTGTACTGAAATTGAGCAATCAGGTAGGTCTCATTGTTTTGATTCCGGTGCCATGAACGATTTGAAAAACTAATGTCGTATGAGGAAGATATCACATTCTGATCATTTTCCCAAACAACTAAAATTTTGTGACAGGAGTGACTGGCATGCCCAGTCAGCATGCTGGGAAAATCAACAAAAGATGGAATATTCTTGAGAATATTCCATTTTCCTAATCTAATCAGGTTTCACCAAGTGTCATTTTATGGGTCCTTGATTTGAATGGTATGAATTATTGTGGCTCATTGGATGGGTGACACATGGCCAGCTTGAAGGTTGCCACGTGTCTCCTGGACAATTGTGTAAAATTATATTGGAGTCTGGGGGCTTCGACCCTAAGACCTCCAGGCATGTCGTGACTTAAACCAACCATGCTATCATATGTTTCATACCCTCTTAGTTCACCGCATCTTTTTATAGTTGAAGGGTTGGCAAGTTTTCGGGGGGGGGGGGGGGGGATTGCTAGCTGTCCCAACCCGCCAGCGACCCCAAATGATATGGTCACATGTTTTATGTAAACCACAACATCAAAATCCAACGGTTCCATAAACCTAACCCTGGTGGATAACCTTAAATTTTTTCACATGCACGCGGGTTACATGGTATGTATTGCGACTGTTCAGAACTCCGACTCCACTGGGTTCCACTCCAAAGTGGTTAATGCGGAGATGTAACAAGACCACAGGGTATAAGGGGGGTCAACTTGTGACCACCCCTCCCCTAAACATTTAACTTAAATGTAAACGGTTTATGTGGCGGGATTTTAGCGCGCCCTTCAAATTAGGCGAACTTTGGTATTTTAACTGCAGTTAAACTGCAGTTCTCCACATTTAGTGGAGCATTTGTAGCTATGATTGGGAAAATGGCTAGGGAGGTCAATTTTCGACCAATTTGGGTGAAACAAGAGTCTACCTAGACTAATTTGAGCATTCTGAAGCCACTGGTGTAAAGAAAACAACCATTGGAGGCTTGCAAATACATATATTTTCAATTTTGAGCATAATGAAAAAGAGGTACATGCCATTGGGAGCTGGACCAATAGATGTAGCCCAGGAGGGGTGAATTGTTTCATCATGCCTGTTGTGTAAATCTTATGTGTGATGTTATTTATCTATTATACACTATTGTTCAGTGTTATTTAGGCTTATTTACATGATTAAAACTCATAAATTCATTTATGTTTCATGTTTAAATTAATCATTCCTTAAGCAAAAAAATGGAGACAAATTGTACATGTTGTATAATTGAAAAGACACTTAGCACAAAAAACTAATACAGTCCTTTCAGATCAATGGGCTATGAAGGTGTTCCATGAAATGTTAAGTTGATTAAGATGATGGAGGACTATGATCTTAATGAGGGAATGATGTAATATACTTTTCATTTGATGTTCATATTGCCTTTTCTATACAATGAATGCCATCTTATCTATGCTTTAGAAAAGGTAGTAGGGTATGTTCAACGTCTTTACCCTAGTGAAATGCATCAAGAGGTGGATGTGATAAGTATAGAGCCTTGAAAATATACCCTCACATGAAAAGTATTTCATTATTATGTTCATCATCGGTGCATATCTGTCCTAAAGATGGGAAAAAGGAAAGAACCTCTTTCTCTCATTCTTATACCTTGGTTTCAGGAAAGGCTCAAAGTAGTTTTCCTCAAAATCACTCTTTTTGAACCACTTCTCCCCAACATTCAGGATCCAAGTGGCACCTGAAATGATGGCAGTTGAGATAGTAAAGGTGACTCTAGCTAAAGTGACTTGGTTTTTGTGGAGGTTGGATATGAAGAGCCTAGTCAACCTGGCATGATGCCGAACCCTTTGAACTTGTTCACAAAAATCATAACAACCAACATATTTGAAACATGTTACTGTCATTAGAGAGGCTAAAAGTTCCCTAGTGGTAGTAGGTTCAAGTCTAAGCACTCTTCCACCTTCAATGAATCATATGTTTCCTTGCTTTTCTTCCATGTTGTTTTTGTCAAAACCATATTGATTAGGAATGATAATGTGTGTAAGGATACTTTTTGGGGATAGGAAATGGGGAAAGGATAATTTGTGGGAAATAGCTATAGGGATATGAGAAATGGGGAAGGGAAAAGGAGTGATAGTATGATGGGAATTGTGAAATGGGAGTCTAGGTAAAAATAAGCACCTAGGGCTTAGGGTTTTAGGTTTTTAAGAGCTTAGGTACAAGGATTGTACTAACATAGATTTGTGAATGAGTTTTTTCAATATGGGAAGGATGCAAAAGGGTAAGGGAGTGAATTTTGGGAGTTGGGAGTGTTAGGGAGGAAAAACAGGTTTTTGAGTGAGTTTACACCAAATTATCAAGCAAATTACACAAAACCAAACAAACAAACTTGAAGGAGGTAAAATGATGATGGAAAACACCTTTACTTGTTTGCTGGAGGCTCAAATAGCTTTTACAGAAGTTTCTGGAGGTGATTTGGCAAAATTTGGGTGATTTGCTGGCTTGCTGGACATATGCGCAGTGCCTTAAGGTTGTGCACCCTCTATTCAGCCCATGCATCCTCTCTTAAGGCTACACATCCTCTATTCAGACTGTGCACCCTCTCTTAAGGCTGTGCACCCTCTGCTGAAATTTTCTCCAATTTTGCCCAGAAAATCGAAAAATCGCTCTCTTCAAGTGTTTGCTCGATGGAATAGGAGGCAAATGAATTTCAAATTGATGTCTAGGAGTATTTAATTCTTGAGTGAATTTGTATTTGAATAAAAAACCCACTTTTCCATTGTTTTCTTTCACTTTTTGACACATTTTGCTAATTGCCCTCTTCTTTTGACTTTTCTTC
The DNA here is from genome assembly GCA_034641835.2 of Pinus albicaulis. NCBI lineage: Eukaryota > Viridiplantae > Streptophyta > Pinopsida > Pinales > Pinaceae > Pinus > Pinus albicaulis. Next base: position 1,435,149,475 of record CM076584.1, read on the forward strand.
TTTGTAGGATGAAGTTGGTGGAGTTTGGAAATTTTCACTTTTAGTTGATGATCTTCAGTTTGGCATATGTGATTTGAGTTGGTAGCTAGGGATAGAAATTTTTACATATCATAAGCATAAAATTACATAAAAAATTAAAAATAAATTACATCTCTGTTTTCATATCAAAATTACGATTTTGATATGAAAATCATACTTTAAAACCAAAATTACAACTTTAAAAATACCATATTCACACGCTGATAATATTTATCTTATGATAATGAAATGTTTATTGAGTCACTCTCACACCTTTTTCTGACCTTATTAAGATGAAATGGTGCATTTTTGGACCTTGAACAATAATACCTAATTACCTAATGGGACCTTGAATGACTTGACTCCATGGTTGACATAAGACATAATGAAATGAGCTTTTGAAAAGTGTTCCAATGCTTAGTAAGACATGAAGGTGGGCCAGAAAATGTGAAATTTTGAGGGAGAGTGATGTGTTATGACTTGGACTACCATCAGTGAATCATTTTTTTTGCATGACCTAATGGAATGATAAAAAATTTCAGAGTGGGACTCCTAAAATGAGTATAAAGAGAGTAATTTTGATCACTGATGCTAGAATGCATATTCTGACACTAACATATCCCACTGAATAGGGTCTCTGACACGCCTAAGTGAAAACCCCTCAACAACAAAGGCCTCCCCTTGAAGCAGAAACAACTCTGATACTAAATGTAGGTTTTAACCTTGTACATAAATTACTTGCAAACGAATTCTTAAAACATAAAATAAACAATGATGAGAGCATAAAACATAAAACAAATAGACACAGATATTTTCCCCTAGATCCCAAAATCGAGACTACCAGATTAATTTTTCATTATATTCCTTTCAATGTTACAATACATATATATACATGTCGAAGCATTCATAAACCCCAATGCATTAACCCTGGATAGAACATAGTTGTAGTTCCCTTGACCGAATCTACAAAATACCATGGACAGAAAACCATCATGCCCAAAATCATGTGAAAAACCCATGCACAAAACCATAGGTAGGTTTTCCCACCTAATATAGGGTTAAAAAAAAATTCCCATGGTGCTGCCCTGGACCTCGTGTAGGGGGCTACCACCCCCCGAAAAGTGGGGTTACCGCCCCCCATGTGACTCCCCCCCGCGTGTGTGACTAATCATTGAAAGAATATAACACACACCCAACAGTCCCTTCAACAGAGATTCCACCAAAAACTTGCAACAACCACTACTACCAACAAAACCATTTCGCACACTTACCGTCCCTTGAAAACTACCAAAACCAACTTGCCTTCTTGTCTGTGCCCATTGTGAACCCTTGTGGAGGTAACCCTTGCGATTCTAGAAAAATTTTCATCCCTCCACGGTGGAAACTAACTGTTTATTCTCGTCGAAACTTGCTCGATCATGTTCCTTCTGCATCGGTGGAGCGAGTTCGTGCAACAGGACCGAAAAAGATTAAAAATGGACCGAAATAGTAAACAAATAATTTATGTTTGAATTGTAGAGAATGAGCATTGATATTGTCATTTTCTACTCTATTTCTCCAACTAGATCTTGACAACGTTCTTTAGACTATCAAATATATGGGTAACTAGTGTGCTTTTCTACTAGTGTAAACTCACCCTCGTCATTTTCTACAGTGAGTTGAATTTATTCCCCCTCAGTTATGGTGTTGTCATGACTATGTTTAGTCTTTTTTTAATTCTTTTTTCATTAGTCAATTTTCCTGATATGACCCCTGTAATCAAATCATTGTAGAAAGTTTGAGCCTTTATGATTGCATACTATAATTGAGTTGGCTATGCACATAAGGTCATTCCCTCATGTGATTGCTTCAAGCTTATTTTTTAATATATTGTTTCACAAATTTTCATGGATATTTTTCCAATGTATTGATCACATTATTTTGATAATAAAGAATCAACTGCTTCTCAATGGTGGTTTTAACCATCTTTTTTAAGATCCAAGATCTTCTATCACCATTCTTAAAATTTCTTCTATTTAAGATCATTAGAAAGACTTCGTAGCCAACAAGAACACTCAAACAAAACTCTGTAATTTGATGGTTATTAATGAAAATCACTGTTATAAAACAAAGGAGTTTTATCCCTTAAGTAGAACTTATTTTTTAATGTAATATATTGGAGTTTTTATTCCCAATGAAGGTTTTATCATGTTTTAAAAATGTATTTGTTGTGTGTTTTCCTGTTGTGAGTTTTGAAATTTTATGCAACATTTACTTCTCATAAAACCAACAAGATTCCTGAAAAAATTGATACAAAGAGACAAGTCATGTGTCAATGTTAGATAGATGTTTGCAATTTGATGGTTGTTAGTGGAAATCACTCTTGTTGTAATGTTTCATCCCTTGAGTGGGACACATTTTTCGTGTAAAATACTAGATTTTTTATTCCTGATGAGGGTCCTCTCAAGCTCAAAACTATGTTTGTTGTGGGTTTTGAAATCTTATGCAACATCAATTCTTGTCAAACCAATGAGTTTGCTGAAATTTTTTATTAAGAGAGACAAGTCACACGTTAATGTCAGAAAAAACCTTTGTATTTTATGGCTATTGGTGGAAATCACTGTTATAAGATAAAGGGGTTTTATCCATTAAGTGTAACACATTTATTTTTATATAATATCGATTTAATTTGTTAATAATATACTGGATTTTTTCTATTATTTGTGACAATTTTCTCAAGAACTTAATTTTTCAGCTATTGTTTCATGAGTTGTTAATAGTAGGTTTTCCAATGTCTTGATCACATTCTTTTGATACTGAAGAATCAAGTGCTTCTTAATCATCTATCACCATTTTTAAACTTGCTTTTATTTAAGAAATATATGTGTCTTGGTTTCTGGGGATTTTGGTCATCTAATCCATCCTTGTAGCTTTAATTCTCCTCAATTTCTACAAGACTACTTAACATCAGTGGTGAAGGAAACAAATGTGGAATGTTGGAGACCGCTTAGCATTGGTGGTGAAGGAAACAAATGCAAAATGTTGGCATTGCCCTTTTTTTACTCAATAGGCATGATTCATGGCTCTCCCTGAATCATGAAGATGTTATTTAACTAGATATCATATTCTTATAGTTAAATCCAGACCATTGTGAATGAACTTAAATTAGAAAGGTGGCCCTATATTAATACACTATTATCTCATAAAATGATACTTGTAAACATTCCTTGATCTCCCACTAAATAATGAGACTATCCCACGTAAGAAATAACTTATTTACATAAATGATCGACTAGTGAGTTAAATTCTCAACAAACATGAAAAATGAAACTTCAACAATGTGGAAATTATACAATAAGCATTTATATATTGCATTCACTCGATCTAACAATGTGCTAAAGTTAAATACTGAATCGCTTCTACAAATACTTTGCGGAATTAAAAACACAATCGCTAATCACATGAACATGAAGAAAGATCAATCACACACAACACATATAATTTCACAGGGAAAGCTTACAGCTAAAAACCCCACTATCTTCTATTGTATATTATACCATGGATCATGAAACAATTACATACAAAAATATTCTCACAAGAGCCCTCAGTACATCAGCTAATTGTCTCACACTGTCATACAAAATTTGGCAAATCCATTAACCAATTTACTGTCTCCAACTAGCTTTCTTTCACTCCGTAATCCCTGTTGAATGCAATACCTGAATTGATGCAATCCTGCCTGCCTTGATTGCGCAAGTATCACAGGCACATCCAATGTGTGTTTACTTGCATGTGTGCAAGCGGATAATGTCACAATTGATAGTCAACTTCCCTTTCACCTAGAACTTAATTGGGTCTCCATTGGATCTAACATGCATGCAACTAATAATAGTAAATCCTCAGTTGTATGTGAGATCATTGATTGTGAATTAATTAATATTTAATTCACTAGATATCTCACTAGTGTATCTTTAGTTACAATAGCACAACTGAGTTTAACTCACTTAATTGAGTTAAATTGATTTACAACTTGCACCAACTCATGCACCATTACACTTCGAACTCTGTTATAACTATAATTTCTTTGCATGTCCCAACAACCAACCTCTAACTCGAAATTCACTAGCTAACTGATTTTTCCACTTCAGTTAACTATTTGAAGTCCAAATTGAGAATAAATTACAGTTTAATTTCCATCTAAATTAAGGGATAATAAAAATAGACATGCACCTAAAAATAGCCCTGTGGGCCCCATCCTAGTGTAGGTGCTTAATGAAACCAGGTGCTTAATGCACTAGTGTGGGTGTTTAATCTTCTTGTTGAATCTCAACAAAAAAAATACCTCTTAACCTCTTGTGCTTAGGTCATTATCACTACAAGGAAAAGACCCTCTAGTGGATGTTTTTTAGGAAGCCCTTACAAAAATAACCCACATATCCGTTTATAGTGAAGGTCACTAGAGGAGGTTGGCAGGTAGATGTTTTTGCGGATGTTTTTTTGCAGTGCGTTTATAATCATAACACGCAATGGTGCGCTTGATATACATGTGACACACTGGTGCATAGTAGAGGCTAAAGAAGATTTGGAGAGTTATTTTTAAGTACCATGAAAACAATGGTGCACTTCATACATACAACACACCGGTGCATTTTATATAAAGCACAATGGTGCGTACTATCAAATGGAACACTGAGACACTCACTATATAACCATTGCGGTGCTATACTCTAACAACGACACCCCAATGTGTTGGTGATACGATGCCCAGAAATGTACACACCGTTGGTGGTGGGTGTGTTATAGGTAAATTTGGGCATCATCCCCCATGATTTGGTCAAACTCGAAATCCACCCCAGGATAAATGAAATAGGGTCTATCATTCCCTATCATTTGAGTTCCTACATTCCCTAAGAGAAGAAAAAAACGTTCATGGCTTCTATTGGTAGATTTACAAGGTTTGAAGTATATGTTATATCACTTATGAGCTCACCAACACTGCCTCTTAAGGGACCAACTGTGTTGAATACGCAGCTCCCTCCATTCAAGGGTGCATTGCAATGAACTTCCCGACACTCAAGGGTGCGTTGGTCAAATGGGAGCGAAATTCTCATTATTCCGGAATGTCCACATGGCCAGTGCCTTCTAGAAGAGTCCATATGTGTCAAAATTTGAATCCAAGTGTCCATCTAACACCTCTGAACTTGGAAACATGTCTTTCCTATTATTCAAAATTAATTGATTGAGAAACTACCTTCAGTTTCCCTATAAATTGAGTACATATCCTAGTGCTAGGGAAGGAGAAATTTTGGTAAATAAATGTTGTTGGATTCCCAATTGAGAGAGTGAAAGAAGTGATATGCTGCTGGTGAGATATTGAGTGTGATGAGGTTGGGATGAAGCTGGAGCTGGTGGCATCAAATTGATCATTGGTTGTAACCTCCCCCTTCTACACTTTAATAAATATTGCTGTTCATTTTCCCATATATGTATATGTTTATGTTTCTATATCTCATGTAATGGATTCTTAAGCGATACATATGTTTCATGTTTAATTGATTTAAGTGATTAAGATAAGTAGGCATATTTATATTGCAATCTCTTTTCTGTTCTCTGTTTATACTTGCAGGAATCAATTTGGCGATCTAAGTTGGATTAGAAGATACAAAAAAAGCGACCGAAGGAGAATAGGAAGCACTTGGATCACAAGTAGGTTCTTCTATATTTCTGTGTGTCTATTTATTCTTAGAGAAAGTGATAGAAAAGTCTTTAATCTGTTGTTCTAAGTGCCTAGCACCACACTTAGGTAATTTGATTTATTCGTAGATCATAATTATGCATAACAATTGGCGACTTCGTGGCCTAATGGATAAGGCCACAAATCTAGGTTGGTGCCATAAACCTCCTCTTTCTTTCAATAGTCTTTTTATTTCATTTCATTGCAATTTTTTAGGGATTTGGGCCCCTTAGGGTAAATCTATTTTCAAAAGAGAGAAATGCACCCTTGGATGTCGAAACCTACGTTGGAATGCACCTGAAATAAAGGCTAGGTGCATATGAAACACACTGTCTCTTGTCCAAGGCTGCGTTGGGCGCAATTCACATTTTTTATTCTTGTAGTGTGCCCAAATTTTGCCTATTTTTTTGCATGAAAAGGGTCATAATGAGTCTTATGGTTGTTTTTTAGGGATTCAACGGACTAAAATGAAAATTACTTAGAGGGAAAGAGAGCATGAAGAACAAAACATGATTTCCCCAGCATTCTTTAAACCAAACGGGAGTTTCTGATAAGAAAATATGCCTAGGGACAGATGAATGTTGTCTTATATTGATCCTTTTGGCGGATATTGATTTGATTGTAGCCAGAAAATCCATCCATGAATGAAAATATTTCACATCCAACACAATAATCAGTAATCTGGTCGATAGAGGGAGTAGGATAGTTGTCTTTTGGAAAAGCAAGATTGACATCCTGATAATTGATGCACACTCTGATGGTTCTTTTTTTTCATAACAGGGACAATTTTGGAAACCCACTCAGTTAGCGGAACAGGGTAAATGAAACCAACATGCAAAATTTTTGCTTTAATGGCAACAACCTTCTTCGAATGAACTGGACAAAGGCGTTGACGTACCAACTTGACATCATGGTACATATTAATAGTGTATTCAACGATGCTAGTACCTATGCCTGACATTTCCTCGTAAGACCAAGAAAATACATCATAAAATGCACGAAAGAGAGAGATATGTTTCAAGTTCTAATGGAGAACAAGTCATGCCGGCATGAATTTTTTCTACAACGTTGGGTTTGGTCAAAATATCGACATAAATGGTTTCTTCAATATTTGATAAATTTCGCTCGGAATCAATTGCATTAATAGGAAAAGAATTTGAAAATAATGTTTTGATTGATGGGTGACATATTTCACTAAGATTATCTTCTTCATAATTTTCCCATGGTTATCCTTCTGACATCATTGTTTCCAGAATATTCTCATCTATCAAGAAAGTTGAGGAAAAAGGATTAGATGGAATACCAAAATCTAATGAATGATCAACCCAAACAAACGGCGACAATGATTTCAAATTCGTCGCCCAAGCCATGTAGATTGATTGCTATGCTAGCTCAATCACGTCGTAAAGCATCTCATTCAAAAATTATTGTTATTATTATGAATTCATGCTTTAGGGGGCAGATGTTATAGGTCAATTTGGGCATCATCCCCCATGACCTGGTCAAACTGGACATCATCCCCAGGACCAATGAAATAGGGTCTATAATTCCCTATCATTTTAGTTGCTACATGCCCAAGGAGAAGAACGAATCATTCATGGCTTCTGTTGTGATATTTACAAGGTTTTAAGTATATGTTATGTCACTTATGAGCTCACCAACGCTGCCTCTCAAGGGACTAACTGCATTTCATATGCAACTCCCTCCATTCAAGGGTGCATTGCAATGCACTTCTCGACATTCAAGGGTGTGTTGGTCAAATGGGAGCGAAATTATCAGTGTTCTGGAATCTCCACATGGCCATTGCCTTCTAGAAGAGTCCGTATGTGTCAAACTTCGAATCCAAATGTCCAACTAACACCTCCGAAATTGGAAACATGTATTTCCTATTATTAGAAAGTCATTGATTGAGAAAACACCTTCAGTTTCCCTATAAATTGAGCGCAGATCCTAGTGCTAGGGAAGGAATAATTTTGGTAAATAAATGTTGTTGGATTCTCAATTGAGAGAGTGAAAGAAGTGATATGTTGCTAGTGAGATGTTGAATGTGATGAGGCTAGGATGAATCTAGAGCTGGTGGCATCAAATCGATCATTGGTTGTAACCCCCCCTCGCCTTCCACTCTTTAATAAAGATTGTTGTTCATTTTCCCATATATGTATATGTTTATGTTACTATTTCTCATGTAATGGATTCTTAAGTGATATATATGTTTCATGTTTAATTGATTTAAGTGATTAAGATAAGTAGGCATCTGTATATTGCAATCTCTTTTTTGTTCTCTATTTATACTTGCAGGAATCAATTTGACGATCTAAGTTAGATTGGAACCTACAACAAAAGCGATAGAAGGAGAATAGGAAGCGCTTGGATCACAATAAGGTTATTCTATCTTTCTGTGTGTCTATTTTTTCTTAGAGAAAGTGATAGCAAAGTCTTTAATCTGTTGTTCTAAGTGCCTAGTACCACACTTAGGGAATTTTATTTATTCGTAGATCATAATTATGTATAACAATGTGTCTGTTTTTTGTGGCGCCTTGAATGTTTTTTTTCGATAAAAGTTATATTTATATATTTGTAAATACATTTTTTATTTAGTAAAAAAATTTATGTTTTATTTATGAGGGAGGCTAATGTATTTAATATGTGAATCATTCAGTGATGTCAACGGAGAGAGGAGATAAAACAACAAGAGCAGAGGGATGACAATTATAACATGATACAACAGTGGGAGGTAAGCGAGAGGGAGACACTTTTCTACCCTCACCCTATTACGCTACCCACCCAGTTTCTCTTAAGGGATGTAGGCCTCCTTAAGTTCTATGAGGAGACTATAGGCCTAGTTGCTCTTAAGGGAGGTAGGGAAAAATGGCTTATTAGTATAGTTGATCTACAGGTGGGATGCCCACTAACAAGATTTTGTGTCGGTCCTGACCAGTGGTACCAACCCACTGTGGAGGACATGTATTTTATCACTGAAATATCTAGGAGAGGGGAGGATTTGCCCCAGTTCACTGATGTCCCCTTCAGTTATGCTGCAGGGAGTCAGTTAGTGTACTCTCAAAGATACATTAGGGATGATATACTTTCTCTGATAGATTTTCAGGTGTCTGGTGGAAAACTACGGATTGCTTCTTTTGGTCTAGAGGAGGTTAGGTGCCTCTCAATATTACTGACCATCATTTCGAATTATACTAGTGATGGGAAACACATTAGTTTCCCTCTTTTATTTTATGTTGATTCTTTATTCCAGAGGCCACGAATTCTTAGATGGACTGCCATTATTTTGTGAAATTTTTGTATAGCCTTAGATAGATGTCATTCTCAAGCACGTGGGAGGTTTACCTCCCCTTTTGCTTCAGAGTTATTTTGTTTATTTTTTGAGAGGTTTTCGGAGATGAGGCCTACTTTTGTCCGTCAGCCTCATAGGCTGATGATAGAGGTACAAATGCACATGTGGAGCGAGATGATGCCCAAGAGGGGCCAATCAGAGTATCTAGCCAAGATTTATAGTGATGCACTAGAGCTACTAGCCAATGAGGGTGACCACATGTTCGTGATGGTGCCGTGTCCTTACGCAAGGTTGGATTGGCAAGGGTGTACCAAAATCCTCTTCACATAGGATGCACCACCAGATGATAGAGATAATATTATTGTTTTCTTTAAATTAATATAGTTTCATTTTATTGTCTTAATTAATTAGAATTAAATTTATTCTAACACGTTATTTAAATTGTTTAATGAAATTGTCTAATTATTGTTGTGTACTATATATTTTATAGATATTGAAACATTCGTTGGGGACGTGCCTCCACCCCCACTGGATGATCCTATAGATGATGAGGAGATGGTGGAGGCTGCGAAGGGTGATAGACCTCCTCAGGTGCAAATACCCACAAACATGCAGCGCAGGGTTGACATTCGATTCAGGATGCAGTTGGGCAACCGACTATGTAGACTCCTAGTTGATGAGGGAGTCCTCCCAGCGACGATAAGATACATCCAGGTAGATCGTACACTCATGGATCTCTGGAGGGACATGTCGCATGACATGATGATATTTATGTGTCATATCGTCAGAGCTTCCAGGCTACTAGCATCGACGAGGGCTAGGAGCCATGGAGATGTGCGACATAACAACTCAGATGATGATCATGAGGGGAGTGATCATTCTAGTACTCCACCTCCTCCTCCTCCTTCACCTCACGGAGATTAGAAGAAATCATCTAGTCCTGAGCAGGAATCTCCTGAGCAAACACCATTTGAGTAGGCACCTCCTGAGCAGGCAACATCTGAGCAGGCACCATTGACTGAGAAGGCCTCAAATAGTTATAGTAGTGATGTACCACCAGATAATTGACATTTATATGTAGTTCTATTACAGTTTTATATTTTTGACATTATATATATATATATATATATATATATATATATATATATATATATATATATATGATGCATGTATTTTATGTTCATGTTGATGTACTTAATTTACATGTTGGTCTTCATCATGATGTGTATATTGTTAGGTCATGTTAGATATGTTCCTTTAGTGTGCTTGTAGATAGATGTGCATTAGTATAGAATTTATTTGACATAAGATATATATTTGATGTTGGTGTTGTGATGATGTTATACAATGCTTGTGTTTTGTTAGGTGATCATGATCACAATGATTAGATGATGTTAGAAAATTTGAATGTGTATTTTAGAATATGATGGTTATCATGATCGTGATGTTTATTTTTAATATTAAATTACGATATTTATTAAATATTTTGTATTGGTAATTGTAAAATTGTAATTGTAATTGTATGTATTGCCATGATTCAATTTTATTAAAATTGTAAAATTGTAATTGTAATTGTATGTATTATCATGATTCAATTTTATTAAAATTGTAAAATTGTAAATTAATTGTCAAATCTGAACCATAACTACCATAAAAATGAATCATTGTAAAATTGTAAAATGTATACCTTACATATTGTTAAATTACCATAATTGTAAATTTGTAAGTGTTAGTATGAATCTTTCGTCGTAAAAGATCACTTTAGCTACAAATAAAAAATAGCCCTAACATCGATTATGGCTGCCAAATATCTTTAAATCTGCAATTAGGTGATCCAAATAATGCTGCACAAATCCAGATCTAAGCATAAAAGACATTAAGCAGATAAAGTAAAATGTGGCTCCATGCATCCAATAGACAAGACAAGAACAATGTATTTGAAAGAATTTTTATATTATATTAAAAGGGGGCACCTGAGAGGAAAACAAGAAAGGTGTTTTCCGGTTCTCCTCAATGGGATGGGTTCTTGAAAGTCCTCAACGTTTCAGATCTAAAATTCCTCTCTCTTATTGGTGTAGAAAACCCAGACAAACATAGAACTCAATGGGAGCTCACAAAACAAAAATGGAAAATGGTGACCAAGAGTAGATCTAGAGTGATCTAATGCAATGGAGGTGACTAATGAATGGGGAAAACCCTTCTATTTATAACAAAATATTAGGGTTATCTAGAACTTGGTGCATGAATAAAATATTATTAGTCAAATTCTAGAACCACCCTTTAGGAATATTTTATTATATTTGTTGGAGGGAAAAGTATTTTTGACTTGGGTCAATTCCTTTATTTATAAATAATAAATAAATAAATGATTTATTTATCATTTTAGGGAAATGATGGGAATATAATTAAATAAATAATGGTTTATTTAATTATTTATGGATGATTTAGTCAAATTTAACTAAGAATATTACTTAAATAATGATTTAAATAACTTATTCTTAGGAAATAATTAAATAAATAAGGATTTATTTAATTAATTTCCTTGTTTTGGGTTAAATATGACCAGGAAATATAAACAAATAAGTTATTTTATATGGTGAAAGCAATTTTACTTAGGGTAAAATTGGTCTTACATGGTGTACTTGGGTTCATCTAATAATAATAGGTTAGATGACCAAAAAAATGGTGTAACAGATTGCCCCCCAACGTACGAGTGTTAGGAGCAAATCGTATGACCGAAGTACGTTGTAAGAACTCAATCACTAGATATCAAGAAGGAAGTGAGAGAGAGAAATGTAAGGTAGTCTAAAGTGCTAAAGGACTAGACCCTGAGGAGACGAGACTTACAGGTGCAACAAGTCTCTAGTTTATGAAGTGGTACCAGTGCTAAAGGCGGCGGGGGAGGCATACCTATGCCCGCCGAGACAATAGTACAAACAATAAGGTGCCCGGAAAACCACGGAACGTAATAATGAAGTATGTGTTGGCCTAAACATGAGCCAGATAAATAGAATGATGAATCCCACATACATGTCGTGCCTGGAATAACTGTCAGGACTTATAATAATATTTTAGTACATGAGATACAAATACACCCAAATGCCCCCTACACACGGGGAAGGGCTCGCAAAATCTGACTGATACATGCAAATTGAAGAGGCGCTGCAAGCAGCTGAGGCTGATATCATCAAACGGGAGGAGATGCATCAAGGGCTGAAATGAAGAAGTCATCCGGGCATGCGGGGGGCTATCGGTAGGGCCACCCCCTCATGAGGGTTGAGACATCTCACACACACCCGAGAATCACTAATAGTTGCTGCTGCATCACTGAACCATCAAGTGTATAGATCACGATCATGCTGAAAAGAGCTCGAACCAAGGTACACTGCCCCCTAGACCTAGCTTCTGGAGTAAATGAGATGATGTTGACAGAAGTAGGTCCGCCATAGGTGAGGAAATAAGGGAACTCCAACTAAGGCACGAGAGAAAATAGTAGAGCGACTAACAAATGAACACTAATGATGATGTTGAAATGGGGGAAGATCCAAAGGGGACCATAAAAACATGAGTACAAAATGGTATCTCATGACGGAAATTGACACGAACAAGAATGAGGAAGGAGGTAATGCGGTGCTCCCAGTACAAGTGTTGTAAGTGAGGAAATTTGATTTGGAGGAAAGGTGAATAGAACCTTCATGGACAAAATGTGTCCTGGCGAAGTATCAAGGTACTAAAAACTAATAGGTACCCAGAGCTCATGAACAGGCCAGGTCACACTTTTTGGGGTTTGTTCTGCGACTTGGGTAGTAGGTACCAGGCAAAAACTGCGACCTGTCCCAGGAAATGACCTAAAAAGTGCGACCTGTCAAAGAAAGGGGTTTTCAGTGCTGTTTTTGGTTGAGATCTGGGATTTGTATGGTTGAGGGGCCTAGGTGCCCCCAAGCATGTTGTGGTCATGCCATAATGTATTTAGGAAAAGGGGAATCTAAACATATTTGAATGATGTGGTGCGCCATTTTCTTTCGTTATGGTTATGCAGTTTGAGAAAGGGAATGGAGGATTACCAATCTCTTGCTAGTATTGTATATATGAATCAAATGGACTTTAAGTTTTTGGGTTGGCATACTTGGTGTCACTATCCCAAAGAGAGGATTTGGAGATAATGAACTGATGCTCTCCTAGAAAACCTATAGGTTGGTCAACAACAATGTCTAAGAGGCTGGGCTGTTGATGTAAAATGAAGGAACGATAAGGGGTATCATCCTGAGAGTGATCTGAAGTGGTATGGGACTCTAGAGGTTCTTCTAAATGTGGAAGAATAATGGTACTAGAGTCGAGTTGTGGAGAATTACTTCTCCTGGTCTCTCAAATATGGGTGCCCCCTTACCCAAACATTGGGTTGCAATGTAATGGCCACAAGGTGTATGTGGTGCGAATGCATGGTTCCGATGTAAGGGGGAGTAGAGAAAGTCAGGGGAGATGATTCCTTCCATAATGTCATCATCGTGATAGGAGATGGGGTGATTGGTGGAAGAAAGACCACCGGACACAGTGAAGCTACCTGACTCATCATCATGAGAAGAGAGGTTCACATGCGCATCGTCACAAGGGGTGACAGAAGAGTAAGCAGATAAAGGATCTACCGATCATGAGCCCAGGGTGATCGCTGAAGGAAGGTCAAGCGAAACAACAAGGGAGGATTCAGAGAGAATGTTCCCCGAGGGTCTCATAGATGATGATAGGTAGTAAATGGTGGATGAAGGCTCCGTCATCTGGACATCAGGAGGGGGAATGTCAATGGGAGAAGCCATGTCTGGTAGTTCTACCAAAGCAAAACGTGAAAATAGGGGAGAGGTGGACTCGTTGTGCTTGGCCTCGAATTGGCAGACCGCGTCTAGAGAGGTGTTGAATTCCGCAAGGAGGGGACAGAGGTGGTTGTAAAGGCCATGGAGATCACAAAAAGCATAGGGGTGGTTGGTGTGAATAGTCTTGGGGTTCTTGGCTGCGGTCACAGGAGGAACAGAGGTGTCTGGGACCATGGACTTAGGGAATGCGACATTAACCATGGGCTTGAGGTGAGGCAATTCAGGACAGGTATGCATGGTGTGACCGACAACATCACACAAAGCCCACTGGATGGTATGCTTTGAGGGCCGAGGAGGGGCAGGGTTTTTCGGGGCAGCCTTGTCCTTTGATGCCTCCTTGCGAGATTTTCCCTTCTTAACCAAAGCGGTCGCAACAGGAGGTGGTTCCTGTTTAGGTGACTGAGGCATTGTTGCAGCGGGGGAAGTGATGGGGACCGGTTGAACTGAGGTCAAAGCAAGAGAAGGTTTGGGTTGACCAGGCAGGATTGCGGCTAGAGGATCAAGGTACCAGACGGGAATCCCAAGTGTCAGGTTAGGAAGAGAGAGTGTGGCTATGATAGGTACTGTGTACACTCTGGGTGGGGGAGCGAGGAACGGTATCTGACCAGAGGGGTAATAGCCAGGTGGGACGGCTTCTAAATGGCTAAGGCTAGGAGGGTAAAGAGGCTCATGAGTACTAGCTGGATGGGAAGGTCCAGGCGGAAGAGGTTCGGGCAGCTGAGGCGAAGGGCTAGGAGCAGGTTGCTGCAGGCGAGGTTGAGGTTGCTGACTAGCCAAAGCGGGCTGTTTAAGGTCATCCCGAGACGATTGCATCATGCAAAAATTCGCTAAGCTGGGATCAGAGACAGGAGGAGGAGGAAGACCAAGGAAGGTTCCAAGTAAGGAGGAGTCTTTGTAGACACTGGGGGAAAAACTAGTCAAAGAATCAACGGTTTTCTTATTGGTGACAGCAGAGATGGTGGACTGAGGGGAAGTCTGAGATTTTGGTTCATGATACGTCAACTGGTCGATGGTGACAATATTTCCATTATGTGGGAAAAACATCTTGCAGTGGACCACGGATGGGACGACAAACATGGCATAGGTGTAACTATGCCCTAAAAGAATGTTATAGTCAAGAGGGGTGTCGATAAATTCAACTTCGACACAAACAGTCTTGCCCGCAAGGGTGATAGGACAGTTACGGAAGAGGCCACTGGGCTGGGAGGCATGGCCATCCCACGCACGAAGGGTGATTATGGAAGGGGCCAACTTAGGAGACCTGAGTTGTTTCCAAACCGAAGCGAACATTACACAAGTGGATGCCCCCTTGTCAATGATGCACCGGGAAATGTTAGCGTTTCGGATTTTGACGGAGATTTGGAAATCTACAGAAGCAGGAAGAGGAGGAGACTCTGACTGATGGGCATCAAAAACAATCAATTGGTCATCTATTGGATCTACAACGCCCAGGGCAGATAGTAGAGCTTTTCTTTGGGAAGGGCACGACTGGAGGAGTTCCAGCGTTGAAATGGCAATAGGGGATTGGGCCAGCTCATCTACTATGCTAAACGAATGGGCAGCTCGGTCAGAAACAACATTTCGGCGTAATGTTCCCTTAGGAATCTTAGTATGAACCTCGGCGTTGGGCGGAGGGATATGCAAGGGACCATTAGTTGTCAAAAGAGGCTCTATAGAACTTGAAGAAGGTGACTCGAGGACAGATGGAGCAGGAGGCTGGGGGTGCAGACGGGACTGAGTGTGAAGGTTAAGGTCGACGGTTATAGGTTGGTCAGAGTTCATCATGAGGATTTGGTAATCAGAGGTACCAGATGGAGGAGGTTGAGTGGTTACCGGTCCGTGAGGTGGTTGGGTAGCCACGAAGCATTGCTGCGGGAAAGGATTGGTCACGCTCTACTGTGCATACACCTGCCCCTGAGGGGGTGGTGGCTGCTGTTTCGGGGGTTGAGAAGACAAGGGAGGCGGGGGTGCTAATGCTAGAGGAGTTGGAGCACTAGGATGTGGATATGGATGATAATGAGGTTGGGTAACAGGGGGTTGGGCAGAAAGAGGAGGATAACCAGAAGGAGGGGGAGAGCCCGAAGAATCAGAAGAAGAGTCGGAGTGTAGACTCGGGGGAGGATTTACTCAATGACAACAGGAAGGAGGAAGTCGACCAACCAGAAATTGAGGGTGAAGGCCAAGAAATCTCTAGGACATATGCCTTGGGGGCACAATGATGAGGGCACAAAGGGAAGAAGAATAACTGACAAAGGCAAGGAGGTGCAGAATCAAGTGATGTCAATTGATTTTAAAGTCTTTTCCTGGCAGTGTCAACTAGGCTCTAATTCACTTAGGGTCAGTGTGTGGCGTGTGTTAATTTTGATTTTTAAACCCAGACGTTTTGAGAGTAAAAGAAAAAGTGTGCTGCGTAACTGAAAATAAATATGTAGTAAATAATACTGAAAGAACAGAAAATTAACAACTAACAATGCATCAATATATCCCAAGAAGGTGGTTCTCTCAAAACTATTCTAAAAGAGGAAAAACATCTATGCAAAACACGCTAAAAAGAGGCCAAAATATCTAAGGTCAGGAGGGATAGGGATCTAAAGGGGAAATTTGCTAAAAAGAGGTGCAGAAAACATCAAAGAGACAGAGGCAAGGTTGCTGCAAAAGAGGAGGGAAACAGCTAAAGGCAGTAGGGAAACAGAGGTGACCCTAAAGAAAAACCCAAACAAAACTATATGAGGTGATTTGAAAGGAAAATTAGCTGATCTTAAAGGGATTTGAAGATGAGGTATCAGATCTGTAAAAGAAATGGCTGAAACTCTGAAAATTTAGACGCTTACAGCAGCTAAAAACTCTTCCATAAAAAGTGGAGGGAACTCAAGCCTTAGGGGGCTAGATTCCCACTTAGTTGAGTAAAACAGAGCAAGAAAAGATCTAAATGGTCGGAGACGGAGGTCAGACAACCTTGATAGAGGTTCAGACAAAACCTAGAAAAATTTCAGAAAATTCCAAAAAAAAGTTCAGGTCACAGTTTTTGGGTTGTTTTCCGCGACCTGAAGCTCCAGGACACATTTTTTGGGCCAAAAAGTGCGACCTGCACTTTCGGCACTCTCAGCGGTATATTTCAGCAGAAATTGTTGTCTCAGCTGCGGTTGATGTCTGTTACCTGCGCAATAAGGCCATAAATACACGGAAGTTAAAAATATGAGTATTTGAGGGTTTTAGCACCATAAAAATAGGAAAAACAAAAAACTGAAGAGAAACCCTAGGGTCTGAAATAGCTGGATATGCAGGAATATATAAAACGACAGCGGTTGCAAAAGAAAACCCGTGTGGAGTCGCCATTTGTTAGTATGAATCTTTCGTCGTAAAAGATCACTTTAGCCACGCATAACAAATAGCCCTAACATCGATTATGGTTGCCAAATATCTTTAAATCTGCAATTAGGTGATCCAAATAATGCTGCACAAATCCAGATCTAAGCATAAAAGACATTAAGCAGATAAAGTAAAATGTGGCTCCATGCATCCAATAGACAAGACAAGAACAATGTATTTGAAAGAATTTTTACATTATATTAAAAGGGGGCACCTGAGAGGAAAAGAAGAAAGGTGTTTTTCGGTTCTCCTCAATGGGATCGGTTCTTGAAAGTCCTCAGAGTTTCAGATCTAAAATTCCTCTCTCTTATTGGTGTAGAAAACCCATACAAACATAGAACTGAATAGGAGCTCACAAGACAAAAAATGGAAAATGATGACCAAGAGTAGATCCAAAGTGATCTAATGCAATGAAGGTGACTAATGAATGGGGAAAACCCTCCTATTTATAACAAAATATTAGGGTTATCTAGAACTTGGTACATGAATAAAATATTATTAATCAAATTCTAGAACCACCCTTTAGGAATATTTTATTATCTTTGTTGGAGGGAAAAGGTCTTTTGACTTGGGTCAATTCCTTTATTTATAAACAATAAATAAATAAATGATTTATTTATTATTTTAGGGAGATGGTGGGAATATAATTAAATAAATAATTATTTATTTAATTATTTAAAAATGATTTTGTCAAATTTAACTAGGAATATTATTTAGATAATGATTTAAATAACTTATTCCTAGGAAATAATCAAATAAATAAGGATTTATTTATTTATAGAATTTTGGCTTCTGTGATCCATCGTAAAATTATGAAGAATTTTTTCAGTAATAATCACATACAAATGAACATTGTCGATGTGTTTCGAACCAACCTAGTCCTGATGATGAACCACACTGGTTGGTTCGAAACGCGTCGACAATGTTCATTTGTATGTGATTATTACTGAAAAAATTCTTCATAATTTTAAGGATTTATTTAATTGATTTCCTTGTTTTGGGTTAAATATGACCAGGAAATATAAACAAATAAGTTATTTTACATGGTGAAAGCAATTTTACTTAAGGTAAAATTGGTCTTACATGGTGTACTTGGGTTCATCTAATGATAATAGTTTAGATGACCAAAAAATGGTGTAACAGTAAGAATATATATAATTGTAAAATAATAAATCTAGAATAATATGAATTTTTGTAACATAATACAATTTAGAAAATAATGCAAATAAATTCATGTTTAGAATTATCGTTATTTTATTATGATCTTATATACCAAAAACCATTTAAAGCAATCAAGTAGTTGTATTATTTTAGGAAATGACATAAAAAAAGAACTTGATATAGTGCATTGCTTTTGAGATCAACATAATTGCAAATTATTAAGTGAAATGATTTTAACATTAACACAATGCAAACCAATTAGTTCAAAACACATATTATAATGTTTGGAAAAAAAAGAGTCTTAGTTATAAGGTTAAGTCATATTCTTTATAAAAACCAATCTTAAATAGTATAAATGATGAAATAACACATGTACCATATCACCCTATGTTCTCATCACCCTCATTATCTTCGAGCTTGCTTGGCATGATAACATTATTGTTCTAAAAAGTATGTTTTGATCTAGGTTCATGTCTCAATACGAACCACCAATCCCTATCCAACACATCTGGGTAAAAAACACCTGGTTGTAGTGTCTGAGGAAAATATAAGGCTCCTTAGCTTCATCCCACATCTTTCTAGAGTTGATACATATCAGCCTACAATCACGATCTTCCTTTATATTATTCCGATCAAAGGTGTCCCACCACTTGCACCTAAAAATAACACATTGGAAAGAAGTGAAGTCCACTTCAATGATCTCTTGTATCTTTCCAACGTAACCTAATGTCCCTAGTACTAGGTTTTGATCATGGTGGCTAGCTCGACTAGATTGATCAAACTCAACTTCCACTCCACAATTTTTGTGTCATGTGTCCATCATCGACATTTTCTGTGCAAAAATGGTGTCCATGTGCCCACATAAATGGGAACAAATGCACTTATAAAAAAATTTAAAAAATCATAGTGTCATGTGTATAATAACCCAACTGTTAAAATATAAAATATAGATCTTACATTTCAAAGGTGCATTATTAAGTTCAAAATGTATATAACTAGATTATTACTAAGTTGTTGCACCCAATCCCTACGTTTAGAACATCCTCTTCAACACGCGGGGAATGACCAATTGCACTGTATTTCTCTCTGACTTGGTCAACAACCCAACTGTTGGGGCATATAATTGGCATATTCTATTTTAAATGATCAAGATAAGGCACACTTCTAGCATTCAACCGTATGAATTATTTCCTGTCACTATCCCATTTCATATTCTTTTATTCATACAATGTGACCCATGGTTGTCACTTCATAATTGTAAAGAACGAATTTATTGATTGCTTCAATTTTTGTATTCACTGATGAAATCAAACCGACATACAGTACATATGAGATCAAATTATACATTATATCGAAGTTCAACGTGAATATTTACTTTATGTAAATTTGACAAATTATAAGTCGCTTACTCTTTATTAAGCACCTTTTTCCATTCATTTGGAGAAGCTCCCATTCTCTTTTGTCTTCATCCCAAATCACCGCACCTAGTGTGTTGTCGATATGCTTGATGTACTCATTGGCATAATAGAAAGACTCATATGATATGTACCCCTCTACCATATACCCCTTGAGTTTTGCCCTTTGTCGAACAAAACCTTTCAATTTCTTCATGTACCTCTCTAAGAATAACATCCAACGACAATAAATCACCCCAACTAATTAAACCTCATCTACTAGGTGGATTAAAAGAAGAACCTGCAAATCCATGAAACTCGTCAGTAGTTCCTTCTCAAACATACAAACAATCTCAACTATCTCTTGACACCACCATGGAATGCTAGCCACATGAATCTCCTTTGATGTGATCCAACGTACAAATGCATATAATTTAGATATGGCACGTCCTAGGCCTGGGGGGAATTCATGTTTCACACACCCATGCACGAACGAAGGATAATGACACTGCAAAGTTATAAACACGTGCAATAATATACAAAATTAGTTATGTTTTATGATCCCTTCATGGGATAAAATTTATTAATATAACAAATAATAAAATCATGCTTTTGACATTATACGTAATCTTAGAAGATTCAAATGGTCATGCGATTTCAACCCTGACAAATGGTCTTCCATGGTGAAGCAACGCCGTAGTGAAGACCCATATGAATATGGCACCCTCACACCCATTATAACTTCATTTGCCAAAGAAAGATCATATTTTTTAAAAATCCATGGGACATCACCTTCTTTGAAATACCAATTAGAGGGACCAACCTCTCCTATACTTTCACATTGTCTTGGCCGATGTTTCTTTTTAGTTTTTGAAGTAATAAGATCTTTCCTAACTGCCAATGTGTCACTTTTTTTCGATGATATGTGCCTCCATAAAGAAGATTAAACACTTTTAAATATATTCATGGGATATAGTAAGTGGGTAATCTTAATATGCTCCCAATATGGGAGGTTATAAAAGATAGATGCCCTTTTCATCCCAATGGTAAATTTCTCAACATAGGTGTCGACGAATTCTAGATCATCAAACATAGGCTCCCCATTTGAATCGAAAAATTTCTATAAACTCCTTCTCCTTCTCTCTCTCATATGATTTAAGCCATTAAATTGGCATCATTATTGCAGGCCTTTGGGTTCTCTCCCATTTAGCATTGAAAGCGGATGTTGCTCTTTTGTTAGGGTGTTCTTCTGGGAGGAATACCCTGGAGCAGTAATACACTAGCTTTCATAGGTTGTTGAACCATCTAGCTTTTAGAGAAGGTCCACAACATTTACATCCATAATACCCTTTTGTTACAAGACCCACAAAATTATTGTATACAATATGCATGTCACATTAAAGAATATCATGAAGATCATAACAATTAAAACGAATTAAATTAATATGCGAAAGGATATTTAACGTATATAAACAAATCAATAAACATGCAATTTAACATAGAAAACTTCTAAGCCTGGATAATCATGTGTGGTGTAAAAACATATGCTATACAACGTAAAACTCCTCTCTGCTGCGATGGGTCTTGATACATCGTATACATTTATCCCGTCCCATAATTCATTCACATCATCTACCAGTGGTTGTAAGTAGACATCCATATTATTTACTTGTCTTCTACTAGGGACTATGAGAGCCAACACAAGATGTTCATTCTTCATGGAAAACCATGGGGGGATATTTTTATTGAACACTACTACAGGAAAAACAGAATAGTTGGCGTTTAGGAGGGAATATGGGTCGACACCATCTACGACTATGCTGAGTCGTAGACTTCATACTTCATCCTTGAATTTTTTGGGCCATGTATCCTCTATATGCTTCATGGCTATTGAATCTAATGGGATTCACACAATTCACAACTCACTTTTATGTGAGGCATGCCATCCCTGCAACATAGCTAATTATTTGCAACAAAAGAGCCTTTGAATTCTTGGGATTATGGGCATGTGCCTCAATATTAAGAGGACCACATGATTTACCCTTCTTTTTTGATTTATCATACCTATCATGCCTACATTTCAGACATATCTCTTTGTCTACATATTATCCTCTACATAGAATACAATCATTTGGACAAGCATGATATGGTATGTACTCAACACCCAACATTTTCAACAATTTCTTTGCCTCTTCGCAGCTACTGGGAAGGACATTATCACTCGAAATAACCTTATCTTTGAATAACCAATAGTTGGTGGACAATATTAAATGTACATTTCCAATAATTATTGACGTTCATAAAATTGACCATTTTTAATGTTGATTGTGTGACAATATTTCTCAAAATATAAGGGACTTGATGGTCAATTACCTCAAAATTTCTGAGAAACATGCATTAAAAAAGCCAAAATTTTCTTTCAAGTTGTAAAGTAACATCGTTTTCCACAAATGGGTAGACTTTGACTGACCGACAAGTCCAAAGAGAGGGGTGGTGGAAGAAAATTGAAGGCTTTCGAAAAAGGTATCAATGATATGAGCATCATCCCCTAGTTGATCATCGTTCTGGAATGTATCTAACAACATTGTCTCCATGGCAGCCGTATCCACTAAGTAGTCATCCATACCAACCTCTATTTGTTTGCCTCCATTTCCAGCTTGTGAAGAACTACTATTGCTATAGTCATTCCTAATTGGTGAATCTGGACGTAGTAGGAATTGAATAGGTGGTTGATTCAACCATTCTTGGTATCGTTCCCCTCCAAGTTTTTCTTTTAATTTAACATTCTCTCGATTTTACATTGTTGTGGGGTGCAACATAAGATGGTAGGTAGGTTTCTCATCATCAATAGAATCCTAATAATTTCAAAAAATATATATGAACATGATTAGTACAATATCGATGATATCAATTAGTAAGCACGTCAATGCATGATTAATTGGTTTGACGTTGAAATAATTACATTATACCAAACAATTATTACCATCATTGTCCCAGGATTGTGGCTACAAGATGGCATGTTACAATTGGTAGGGTGAAGCAACTATCCATTTTCATCTACCAACTACACCTTACAGTATGCTGCTCCTGATAAGAGCTTCCGACGTTTTGGAACTATTTGAATATTTTGTGCATTTGAACTTGATTTTGAATCTGCATGAACCTGCAAATTTGTATACATTAATTTTATTCAGCTGATTAACATGGATAAAAAAAATCAATTAGATAATTAAAATATAAATAAAATCTGAAGTAATTACCTCTCGAGATGGATAGGGAGAACTCTGCGATGGTTTTTAAGAAATATTATGGCACGATTTGGGTTTTGAAGAATTGTCCATTTGATATCATTATGAGATTTTCTCCCTGCATTTGAGAAAAATCAACAATAAATTTTGTTGTACATACCTAAAAGTAATTTTGGTGCGTTAAGAAAGGAGTTACTGTTATCGGTGCTAATGTACTATTAACCGCACCGGTGCGGTTTTATTACTGGACACACGGGTGTGGTTAGTTAACAAACACACCGAATATCAGGGAAAAAAATGAAACTTTATTTTTTGAAGTGAAAAAAAAAGCAGTAAACTGAAAAATGAGCAGCAAATGATTTTTTGAAATCTAATTTCATAAAAAGTTCCTTAAAAAGTAAAATCTATTCATTAAGTCATTTTTTTTGCCAAAATTTTCAGGGAGGGATTTGCATGAGAGACAAACCTAGAGTAAGAGAGCACTGTGGAGCAGCAAAATACTTTCAAACAACAGAACTATTGAGAGAATTAGAATTTGAAACATCTGGTGATTCACACAAAAACCTTGTTGTATATTAAAAATGTTAAATTTTACTGTAATAATTATTTTTTTTACAGTTTCTGTTAGATTTAATACATGCATAGTAAAAATTTTAAATTTTACTATGAATTTTACTAATAAAATCATTTATGATCTCTATTCCTATTTAGATTTAATTAAAATTCAGAAAAAACAAAAAAATTCCATTCTTATGTTAAACCCTTGCTTCTTCTTGTTTATGTGACTGCAAAAATTTACAATTGGGGCTTTTCATTTTAGATTTATAGGGTTTGTATTAATATATATATAGGCGTTTGAAATCTAACCCACAGGACCACTTACAAAGTCAGATCCCAATCTCTGTCGACCCTTGCACGATTTTTTTAAAACCGACTTTTTTTAATCGGTGTGCCCTGTTTAATATAGCGCACCGGTGCGGTTAAAAATATAAACGCATCAGGCTTTTAATTTAGACAAACACAACGTTTTCTTGATTTGTTTTTTTAACCTAAAAAGTATGTGATTTATCTATAAAATATATTGATGAATGGTACAAGTTTTATAATGATAAAAAAATGGTTGACAAGGGTTCAAGTAACAAAAATACTGATAGCACATCCAGAAAAACAAAAAAGGAAAGTTCTTTGTAAATTCTTTACAAAAATTATTATTTTTGAAATATATCTAAGTTTAACTAATATGTATTGTTTAAGTTTAACAATATGATGAAGCTTGATAATATTATTTTTGGTATAAGACCATAAGAGCGTAAAATCTTGATGGAAAAATTGTAGAAGGATGAATTGGGTGAATGAAAAAATACTATCGATCCAATATGAGTTTATTTTTTGAATTTTCATTAATAATATACTTAAAAATATTAGATAATGTGTTTCGAACAATCTATTAATTCAGATATGTTTAATGTTCTATAGGGACCAACGACGAAGGAAAGGAATGTTGTTCTAAGAAAAGAAAAAAAATAGAACTTGCAAATGAAAATGAATTTCTCCTTAACTCATCTGGAGTGGTGGTGGAGGTTAATGAAAGGGAGGGAAAATTTTACAAAATTTTGAGGGATCTAGTGGAACGAATTTATAGACGTTCTTTCCACTTACAATACAAAAAACAATCCAATGGTTCAAAGAACCAAATTTTATTTAAACTACAGGAAGAGTTTATGGAGAATTTGTCAATGAGACATGTCAGACTTTTAATAGAAAAAGCGTATAACAACAAAACAAAAAAACATTGAAAAAGTAATATTCCTTTAAATGTGTTTCTAGAATTATATGTATATATTATTACAAAAAATCATTTATAAATATCAATTTTGTTATATTTAGTTTTCATATATCAATATAAAAATTAAATAGTTTATTGTCATGTTAATTTTTCAGGAAAATTATGAAAATCTCAAAGCATGAACGAAATGATATCATAAATATGTTAGTAGGAATGTCCAAAAAGGTGTACAAGGAGATGGTCAAATAAATGGACATAATTGCATCGCACGAGGAGCCATCTCAACAACAACATGCTTAAAATGTAATATGTAATCATTTAATTTTTCGATTAGGTACAATAAATAAATAATTTAGCATTAAATATTAATTTTCAAGTATTTTCTTGTAGAAAATAAAAGAAAATGGAACCCATTCAGCACATAAAACAGGATGACAAGGAAGAAAAGGGTTGATATCTAAGTTTGTGAGTAATTGTTACTTATAAAAACTTAACTCGATTTCATTTTGTATATTTTAATTTGTTTTACAACAATCTTCATTGAATGTCTTCAAACATGTGCTAACATACAAAGAAGAACCATCAGAAGAATTGATTGACATTGGGTTAAATATGGGTTGTTAGTATATGATGGCATATCAGAAATTAATTGTGGAATTTGTAAGTATCTATCTTGCTTTACTTTGTTCAGTCTATAATTAATAGAACAAAAAAATATTTAATATTAAATCTATGATTTTTTATGGGTATAAAACTTGCAGGAAACAAAGTATGGAACTGCGCCAACAAAAGAATTGTTGAAAGAAGGCATGAAATTTGGTTTTGAAAGAATGTGTATAGTTCACGAGTCAATTCTTTCTATGGTAAATTTCTTTTCGATTTACATTGATGTATATTATTTAATATTGAAAATTTCATTATTCTCACCAATGTAGATACACTCATTACACTTTATTTTTATATTTGTAGATGGAACTTGAAGAAGAAGAAAATAATCAACACAATGAAAAAAACATTCCTCCAAATAACCCAAGTCATGGAAGTAGCTCTAGTAGTGACAACAGTTCCAGTGCAGAATGGTGATCAATATGTTTGGATATTAAAGCAAGATGTTGTATTTTTTGAAATATTTGTCTGTGAAATCAGACATTTTGTTTAATGTAATGGACATAGTGTCCCAATTGAAAGACAACGGGTTACAAATAACTGTCCCATTTTGTATGACAAAGAGTCTCTTATATATATATATATGTTTTAATTTATTCTATTGCGTTCTCCATTGTCGCTCTGAAATGTTACACCACTCATTAAATATATGGATGATTAAATGTCATAATGAAGAGATGTGAAATCTGATGACATAAAAAATTCATCCAAACATCACATTCAAATGAACTAATAAAAATTTAATTGATATGAATACTGTTATAAGATATGTGTTGAATTTTGATGAATATTGAATTTAAAAAAATCACAATAATTTCACTATCACAAGTCAATGTTTCTAAAAAATAGAAAATGAACATTGGTTCATGTGTATGATACTGCACACCGGTGTGTTGCTACGACCTATGAGCACTGTACCAAATACCAATACCAATTAGAATCCCCGGTGCACTTTATCGATGACTATGACCCAGGCGGATAGGCGTTGCATGGACTCGTATGGTTTGTCTTTAACGCGCTGGTGCGTTTTTACACCTTAACGGCCCGAGGCATGTACACAAGCCATATGCACCGGGCGGATAGAAGGTGGATGCACCGGTGCATTCGTATTTGTAATGCAATGGTACTATATGCATTAAATGCTTTGGTGATTTACAACTATAATCCGAATAACACCGGTGCATGTACCTTCTATCGATCCGATGCATATTTGTTTGTGACACGCACCGGGACATTGCGTATGTAAATGCCTCAAAGCTTCAGATTTTTTTTTTCCATCTCGGTGCTTGGTATGTTTACAACACCAGTGTGTACCCGGTTTAAAATGCACTGGTGTGTTCACACATGAAGCGCGCACCGATAAGAAAAACATTCATAAAACCCTCCAGCCGCCCAATTTTTTTAGTTGTGTTGAAGTTATGTTAGTAACTCCGTCAAAACCTCCGCTACCAAAAACCGAATGTTGTAGAAAATGTTTTTTTGACAATTTTGGTCAATTTTATAACACTAAAAACCTCCTTTATATCCTCCACTAGAGGGTTCTTTCCTTGTAGTGTATAAATTCCAAGGTCAGATTATAAACTTTATATTCATTTTTTTCCAAATTCTGCATTAGTTTGGAATTTCGAAAGACTCACCAACTTACCAACAGAATATGGCAGTTGATGCAAAGGCTCAATGAATGGCATTGATTCAATATCCTCTTAGTAGAAAAGGTTTGGTTTTATTTTGTAATATACTTGGAGATATGCAATTCAAATTTGTAATTCACGCACTGATATGCAAATAAAATGCATTCTAAGAAAATGTAATATTAATATTCCCACTAGAGGGAAATTTTTTTTGAAAAAAATGTAATACCAATTATTAAACGAGCATAAGATGACACTTATGGTTACAAAAACATTTAGTCCATGTCAACTGTTCCAATAAATTCAATGACGCACACATTTTTTGGGCCTTCTTTTCCATCAATAGGAATTCTTGCTATAGTTATAATCCAATCTCGAATAACATCTTTAATATGTGGAATTACCTATAAACCATGAAAAACCAAAATAAGATTGAGGAAACTATGATGGTAGCCTTTTATAATTGCATAGTTACAGTCCCTAATAGAAACATAATACATAGTAGTTGTAGTGGAAACACCAATTTTATATATTTCTTCATTAAAGAAAAAATTATGGAATACATATCATACATGTACAGTCTTTCCTAGGTAATTTCTCCTCCATTCATTGTCCATAATAGACCATTGGAAGAGGCTTGTGACATCAAGGAAACCAGGTTGTAAGCTTGTTTTCCCTTTGAATTTAATAGAAATTCAATTTTTCTTTCCTAATTGCATCTGTTTCTGATGTTATTTGTGGGATTCTTTGATCACTCACATGGTTTATAGCTGATTATTGATTCATTTATATGTTTTATGCCATATTAAGGATTCCATTTACCTTTGCTTTAATATATGAGATGCTTTCATCTCTTTGAATTTTTTTTTCCCATGCATATCTCTTTTGGAGCATCATGGAAAATCTATGGAAAGAATTTGGAAAAAATCTAAAGAATTTAGGAAAATTTGATTGTGGAAAGCGCTGAAAGGACTTCTACAATAATTTCGTTAATAGGTAATTTATCCTTCACATACTGTGTGTTTCATGTTTTAGTTATAAGCTAAGGAAAGAGCTATTGTTTTGTCTGTTTGTTTCTATTTTTCCTTTCAAATTCTAGGGAGATCACTCTTGTCTGCTAGAGGGATTTATTTGAGTAACAAATTTGCGACCGTATTTCGGAACGAGTTCTCATTTGTGTCATTTTATGACCTTTGATGCCTTTAGGCCCTTTTAAGAATTGAAATTTCTGGTTTGAGACCTTTGCTTTTATTTTTTGTTTTTTCTTAATTTTCTCAATATCCGCAGTTTCTATTTAGACACAGAGTGCAGATCTGCATAGTTTTTCTTTAGCAACAGTGCACATGCACACTGAATTACACTGATTTCTTGCACAACCCTGTGAAATTTTTGAAAAATTTATGGTGTCTCTTATTTATCTCCATATTTTTTGTTTTTATGATCCTCTTAGCTTGTTTAGAGTCTCATTAAGTCTCTGTTAATTTGAATGGGTGTTTTGCATTTTATTTTTTGAGAAATTCTTAATTTGACTTCCTTTGGTCATTACTATGAGTTTTGTCTCAGTTTCTTAATGATTTTTTCATGTTTTTTTCTTTCATTTTTGCTTTCATGTTGATTTGGGGAGGGGGGGGGGGGCACTAAATTGTGTCTGAGTATTAATCACCTTTGAGTGTTAGTAATTTTGACCTTTCGAATTTTCACCGAATTTTATTTACTTACACTTGATTGGTTCCTTAGATTAAATTAGTGAAGGAAAATAGTCTTGTTGTTCT
The DNA here is from genome assembly GCA_034641835.2 of Pinus albicaulis. NCBI lineage: Eukaryota > Viridiplantae > Streptophyta > Pinopsida > Pinales > Pinaceae > Pinus > Pinus albicaulis. Next base: position 1,435,178,390 of record CM076584.1, read on the forward strand.
TTCACTGATTTAGAATCATCTTGTGTTTATTTTTGAAGAATTCTCTTGCATAGATTGAATTTGCCTAATTTAGAATTCTCATTTTCAGAATATGAATGGAAATTGTGCATGGATTACATTTGCATAGTGGGGGGCGGGGCTAAATTGTGTCTCAGTGTTAATCACCTTTGAGTGTTAGTAATTTTGATCGTTGGAATTTTCACCCAATTTTATTTACTTACACTTGATTGGTTCCTTAGATTAAATTAGTGAAGGAAAATAGTCTTGTTGTTCTTTCACTGATTTGGAATCATCTTGTGTTTATTTTTGAAGAATTCTCTTGCATAGATTACATTTGCATAAGTTAGAATTCTCATTTTTAGAATATGAATGGAAATTGTGCATGGATTACATTTGCATAGTTTTCAAGCGAATTGTGCATAGATTACAACTACATAGTTTACATTCTGGAAAAGTCAACCATAGATTTATATTAGTGTCTTTGATTGTATTTTTGAGGGAAATTACTTATATTTACAGTTTTTGGTTTTGAGTTTTTGTTGGTTTGTTGATCTATTGAAAATAGTTTTTCGCTTCTGGAATTGGTTGTGTGAATCTCTTTCCTTTTAGTGAATATCATCATGTATTGATTTATGCATGTTGTAAAGAGTTATTTCATCAATTGAAAAGATAATGTCTCTCATTGAAATATAGTCTTGATTTGAATTTGCATGTTTTTATTCTTGTTTTAAACAAAAAATTAATTTTTTTTGCTTGGAATTGATTAGCATTAGTGATTTCTTGCTGAATTTAGTGCATTAGAGAATTTGTTATATTTTCTCTTATTTATCAATTCTTGCATTGTTGGAAGTGAATGGAACCTCTCTCCTTAATAATTTAGTTAGGATTCATCGAAGTGAAAAGATTATGTTATCATATTCAATTGCATTCAGTTTTGGGTGAAGTCATAACACCACTGATTTCACTTCCAGTTACCTACTGAGTAAATAATAGCCAAATAACACAGTGTTAATAAAATTCATCTAGAAAATTTTATATTTTTAGGGCTCATTCCACCAACATAGATCAAGTTAGTGCTTTGGAATAGGGAAGTGAGTAAACTTTCCAAAGAAATAAACAAATATTAGAGTCTTGTGGTAGGGAGTAAATCCAATTATTACAGTTTTTCTCTCGGAAGCTCTTCTTACACAAGATTTAAACACGAGGTCATATTAGACTCAATGAAGTAATCGTACCTGCTTCATTGGTAAATATAGAATATTTTCACGCATTACAAATGGTGCCAGAAGGTACTTGGGGTCACTTGTTAGTAAACCTAGGATTTATCATGTCGAGGAGCTCTCAAGGGGATTGAGCTTAGTTACTATGCCTTTGTGTGTACGTCGGCCTATGATTGTAGGTGACGGTGGAGGGAAGGTCCCACTGTACTTGCAACAGATGTTGACTAGATTCACTTGTAATTTTTGGAGGGTAATATTCACTCGAGATGGCATAGTGGAGTTACTTGCACCAGAATTTTTCATTAAGCAAGTTGTCAAGGTAACTAGTTCCATCCGCTAGTTTTTCACATTGGTTTATGAGATGTTGGATTTCATCTCCAACTAGTGATTTCTCTGTGAAAAAAATTGGTTGTGTGTGGTTTGACTCCTAGATTTGACAACACATGTTCATGATCTAAATGGGGTATGTTATTAATGCTGTGATAACTCCTCTTTCAGACTTTGAAACTAATCTTTTACATGTACTTAAGGGTTCAATTTCTCTTGCAAGTTATTGAATCTCATGACTGTTTTTCATGTTAATTTTATGAACAATTTAACATAAAATAAAGACTGGACAACAAAAAATACAAGTACAATCCATCTCCATACAACACATCAACACAGGGATTTGATGAAGGAGTTCACCCCTCCTGGGCTACATCTCCTTGCTCCAAATTCCATGTATTGGGCCTCTATACTATGCTCAAATTTTCAAATTTATGTGTTTACAATTCTTTTCTGCTTCGAAAAGCTGCACCAATGAGTTTAGAACACTCAAAAAATGGTACCTTAGCCTCTTTATGCTCCTCATTTGGTCGAAAAATGACTGAGTTATGATCTCTACCAGTTTTCTCCACAATTTCCTCCCTAAATTTAGCTAACTGGCACTATCCGGGCTAGCTAGCGCCAAAAATAACAACTCCCTCAGGATTTGGCAGAACCGCCAAGTTAATCTCGTATTAAGTTAATTAAACTTCTTATCCACTAATTAACCCTGATTAATCACTAAACTTGGTGCTTCGTTTATAATCCACATTAACATTGATTAAGCGGCTTTAACGTTTAATTAACTACAAATTGGTGTTTAACCAAATGCGCTTATGGTTAAGCACCCAACGCTTCCGCTGTCGTTCTAGTGACTTGGTTTCATGTCTTGGGGGTTTCCCCCTCTCCCCTTATTGGTGGCTTCATTAAAGTTTAAATATATGTGGAAAAATATAGTTGTGAAGAACTAATGCGTAGGGGGAGTGGTAAACAATGTGCCTTGTGCTTAGGAGGTCGTAGGGTCAAAACCTGGCACCTCTGCCCAAACTATTACAAATCATTTACACTATTGTAAGAAGGACACATGGTGGCCCCAGGCTGAGCCACATGTCCCCTCCTCATTGGCCCATACCAACCAATAATAAAATTCCAATTCACCATAAATTCAAACCAATCCAAAACTACCACTTGACAGTCTTCCATTAGCCGGAGGAGAAATTGACCAAAATTTGACCTACCCAGTCAGCATGCCACGTCAAAAGTATGGACTACTGATTGGGCTCCATTTCTGCATTTTTTGGCCAAATTTTTCCTATTTATTAAAATGAACAAAACTCATTTCCGAAGCCATACGAAGTCCATTTCGTGCGAGTTGCGCTGGATTCAGAACGACAAACACTACACGGCTGTCCAGGTTTCGAGTCCTTATGAGAACTTTGATTTTCGAGCATAATTTTGAGCACCTGATCATTCCTCCCCACCATAATATTTTGGACCCAAAAATCTCTTTCATTACTGAAAATGTGGATAAGGGTACACTTCCCTCACCCTTCTAGTCTCAATCCACTGAAATTTTCCTAATTTCAACAATTTGAGCTTTTCATAAAAAACAATATTTTTCCTTGATTCTGGAGACCCTATCTTGCTATTGTAGACACCGGCATGCTTCAATTTCCCAGAATTTACAGAATAACAAGTTGTCCTTGAAGAAACAAACTTGTTCCCACCTCGGTCATCAATCAAAGGAAACTTGAAAAAATTAAATTTATTCTCACCTTGAACACTGTCGACACGACGATGTTTAGTATGTCTCGCCTTGTGCGTGGCTTGAATCTTGATCAAATGTAATCTCCATCGCCATGCATCATCCCATTTCAAAGACAATACTTTGTGAAAACCATAAGAAGAAATTTTGAACCCAATGCCCTCTTTGTCAAATTGTTTTGGCACTTTCTCTTTGACCTTTGCACTCTCTTGCACCGTCATCTTGTTTCCATCACTGTTCAACACTGATGTGGACTGCTGCAATTATTTCACATCTTGTTTACCTCTTTTCAAAGGCAACATGTTAGAGCCTTGAAACGTCTTATTACAAACATTAACAACTTCAATGATATCTTATTCATTTGATGCATCTTCTAAAATTTCTCATTGAAAACATCACTTTGCTTGAACATTAACAAAGCCAAATTTTGACTTGCATTCACTATTCTCTTCATTTATCTTGCATGTATAAGAGACAAACTCTTCTTCTTATTATGTGCTATAAATATGTACTCAATTCCATTCTTTAACAAGTGGCACTTAGTCTCATGGCAATGAAATACCACCCTTCTATCATAAAGATAAGGACTTCCCAAAATAATACCTAAAATATCAAGCGAAACTACATCAAGTTCAAATTTGTCAAGAAAGTTTGAATTGATTGCAAACTTTAGGATGCAATTCCTTATTACCTGCAAGTTTTCATTCTTTCATATCTAGCCTAAAGGATAAGGTCTTGGATGTGTAACAATTTCTAGATTTAACCTCTTAACTAAGTCGTTAGAAATCAAATTGGCTTGAGAACCACTATCAAATAGTGTGTCTATTTTGGTATGTTTTGAAACAACTCTAATATGAAAGAGTTAAATTCTTGCATCATCATCTTGAGTTAAATTAGAATAACTTGAAGAACTAGTACTTTGTATTTTCTTACCTTTCAAACCCATTGTTGTAATCTTGGTTTCATCTCTTGAATATGAACTTAAGTCATGTTCAATGGTTGCAAATGTTTTCTCCTTCTCTTTGGTTTTAAGTTTATTGGGCTTCAACTCTGGATGGAGTTGCCAACAATGGTCTTCATCATTGCCATCTTTCGAACAACATTTAAGTTTCTCTTTCTCTATTTTAATAGAACCATTTTTCTTTCCTCTTCCATTAAACTTAGCCTTTCCTTTACCTTCATACTCAAGGAAACTATCACTTTTCTCATATGCACTATGTTTCCCTCTTGCTTCTAGATGTGTGGCTTGAACACAAACCTCATCTAAGTTTATGGGATTGAACATGAGAATAGTATGTCTAAGATAGTTGCTCAAACCACCAATATACTTTAACAAAGTTTCTTGAGAAGATAAATTGACACCCAAAACTAGTGCTCCTATCCTAAACTCTTGTGTATAATTTTGAACACTTTGTCCCTTTAGTTGTCTAAAATACTGCCAGTCCATAATGGTTGTTTTCATATAAGATAAAGGGTAAAATTTCCTTTTAATGGAAACAATAAAATTAGACCAATACATTGATATCTTATCGTGGTTTTTAATCTTATCTTGATTCCTGATTCCCACCATACAAGTGTTGCACCCTCCATTCTCAAAGAAGTCAATTGAATATTTATGTCATCCTCTTGAATGTTCTAAATTTTGCAATAAACCTCCAATTTACAAACCCAATTATCCAACTTCTCTGCATTCACTTCGTCATTATACATTGGTAGCTCAAATCGACATCAAGTTTAATTAGGGGTGATTTACCAATTCCTTTTGAAGTATGTGGATGAACAGATTGAAGGATTGTGGTAGTGGAAGATGATGAAGAGGAAGGTGTAGATGGTGGTGAGGATGATGGTGGAGTGAATGGTGGTTTCCTATCATCTCCATGGCCTCCTCCTAGAGAACCCTCTCCTCTTGGAGGCCTATAGCTTTCTCCTTGCATCCTTAAATTCCTCTCCTCATAGAGGACCTTTATCATTTCAATCATATCAAAAAATGCCTTTCTGAATGCTCTCTCATCTTCTGTCATGGTAGGTTCTCCTTTAGGAGACATGCTCATTGAAGACTCAACTTCAACTTGAGGATGTGTTGGTGTTGAAGACTTTGGAAACCTTTCCCTTCTTCCCCTTGACCCAACTGTAGGGCTTTCAACCAGCTTCCCTTCTCCTCTTTTGAGTTTTAACCTTGTAAGCATGACACATACTTGCAAACAATTAGATCGCTTCTTGCACAAAAAACCTAAATCTCTAATACCAAAAATGATCTGAATGGGGTATGTTAGTAATGTTGTGCTAATTCCTCTTTCAAATTTTGAAACCAATGTTTTACATATGCTTAAGGGTTCAAGTTCTCTTGCAAGTTATTGAGTCACATGAGTGTTTTTCATGTTAATTTTATGAACAATTTAACATAGAAGAAAGACTGAACATCAACATATAAAAATACAGTACATCACCATGCAACACAACAACACAGGGATTTTATGAAGGAGTTCACCCCTCGTGAGCTACATCTCCTTGGTCTAGCTTTCATGCTTGGGCCTCTATATTATACTCAAATTTGCAAAATGATGTGTTTACAATGATTTTATGCTCCTAAAACCTACACTAATGAGTTCGGAATGCTTAAAAAATGGTACCTTAACCTCTTTCTGCTCCTCATTTGGTCGAAAAATGACTGATTTATGACCTCTAATAGTTTGCTCCACAGTTTCCTTCCTAAATTTAGCTAAATGGCACTATCTGGGCTAGGTGGTGCCAAAAATAGCAACTCCTACAGGATTTGGTGGAATTTCCAAGTTAATATCGGATTAATTTAATTAAACTACTTATTTGCTAATTAACCCTGCTTAATCACTAAACCCAACACTCTGTTGATAATATGCATTAACATTGATTAAGCAGGTTTAACATTTAATTAACGACGAATTAGTGTTTAACCAAATGCACTTATGGTTAAGCGCCCAATGCTTCCATCATGGTTTCGGTGACTTGGTTGCATGCCTTCGGGGCTGACCCCCTCTCGCCCCATCAACGTCTTCATTAAAGTTTAAATATATGCGGCAACGTATAGTTGTTAAGAACTAATGCGTAGGCGGAGTTGTAAATAGCGTGCATTGTGCTTAGGAGGTCATAGTATCAAACCCTGGTGCCTTTGCCCGGACTATTACAAACCTCTTAGACTACTATGAGGAGGACACGTGGCGGCCCTAGGCTAAGCCACACGCCCCCTCCTCATTGGCCCATACCAAACCAATAATAGTGTGTCTTGTGCTTAGAAGGTCGTAGTATCAAACCTTGGTGCCTCCACTCGGACTATTACAAACCTTTTAGACTATTATGAGGAGGACACGAGGTGACCCCAGGCTGAGCCACACACCCCCTCCTCATTGGCCCATACCAAACCAATAATAAAATGCCAATTCACCATAAATTCAAACCAATCCACAACTGCCACTTGGCAGTCTCCCATAAGCCAGAGGTGAAATTGACAAAACTTTGACCAACCCCGTCAACATGCCATGTCAGCAATACGAACTGTTGAGTGGGCTCCATGTTTGCATTTTTTTCCAATTTTTTCGTTTTTAATAAAATGAATAGAACTCATTTCCAAAGCCATACAAAGTCCATTTCCTGCGAAACAAGTTGCGCCAGATTCAAAAAGACGAACACTACGAGGTCATTTAGGTTTCGAGTCATTTTAAGAACTTTAAATTTTTAGCATAATTATGAGCACTTGATGAGTTCATTTTTTTTTTTTTAAACTTTTTAGTGACCTTAGGTGTGGATTGTGAATTTGGATTGTTAATACTTTTAAATTTTTAATAAAATTCATTGAAGTTGAAACTAATGGAAACAGTTCCAAAAATTACCAATCAAGGAACCCCTCTTAATGAGAATCCTAGTCCTTTTCCTCACTTTGGAAATGTTGGTCTTCCATAAATGGCTATGCTTTCACTACCTAAATTTACCATAGGTTTACTGGTATGGTTATTTTCAACTTAGTTGGGCTCAAATACTCAAATTTTTCCACCTCAACCGGGTGCTTCACTTCAACAGAGTTCACCATCTCAACATTACCAACTTCATGTTGACCCTTTACCTTCTTCACCCAACATGTCTTCCTCCCTTTCTTCTTCTTCGCTTGGTGAAAGCCTTGATGCTAGTAACCAGGTGGCTAAGAAGAAGAAGAAAGGAACAAAGAAGAAGAATCAAGATAAGACAAAATTCAACCAACCAACCATGGCTACAAGTATTGGTAATGTTGAGGAAACCTCCAACATGCATCGTAAGCCCAAATACCCTTGCAATATTTGTAAGGGTGACCACTTCCTTATGAATTGTCCTGGTATTCCTAAGGTCTTGGAAGTATGGTTTGGAAAATCCTATCAACTTATTATTGATCCATCAACCAGTGATTGTCAGGTTTCGGGGAAAAAGGGTAAAGTTAGGCTTATTTGTAGGTTATGCAAAGGGAGTCATCATAGTCACCTTTTCCCTCATATAGATGAAGCCTAAAAATTGTTGAAAAACCTTACTGTTCCACAACAACAATTTCCAATTGGTTACCATAAAATTTCTCCTAAGCTACCATCAGTTGAAGAAGTGATTGATCTAATTCCAAGTACAGCCAATCCCACTCTTCCATTGGAGAGTGAAACACATATCACTTATGTTGATGAACCATTAGTTGATCAAGTGGTTGAATCTATTTCACATTCAGTCAATCCCACTCTCCCTATAGAGAGTAAAATTCATACCGCTCAGGTTCTTCTTGTTACTTTAGATTCTTCTACACAAGGGATCATTTCACTTGTATCTATAGAACCCCCTCCAAATACTAGGGCACTACAAGGAAAAGACCCTCTAGCGGATGTTTTTGAGGAACCCCTTACAAAAATAGCCCAAATATTCATTTTTAGCAGAGGTTTCTAGAGGAGGTTGGCGAGTGGATGTTTTTGTAGATGTTTTTTGTCCAATGTGTTTCTCATCCTACACCACACCAGTGCGTTCAACTAGAAAAGCACTGGTGCATACTACAAATTGGCACACCGAGACATTGTGCTCTGCGTACAAACCCTCCCAGTGCGTCTAATTACAGTAGCTCACCGGTGCGCTATACAGATTCAGGCTCGATGCATCATAAAAACCCGCGCTAAACTGAAACAACCTCGGTGCACTTGGAAGAAACCGCTCGGTGCGCCTCAAAAACCCGCAAACCGTAACAGGGTTAAATAAATAAAAAATATGGCCAAAAAATCTGCATTTTCACTTCTTTAGTGCTCCAAATCTCTCGATAGCCAGTGCGAATTTCCCTTGTGTGAGGCACCCTGCCATCGGTGCTCCCATTGCACGCATTGCTACCTTTCATTGCCCACTATCTTGATTTTGAATTTTGGAAAATAGTGGGAAATTTTAGTTTTGCAAATTTTTCAACAAATATGCCTCCTTGATGCCCAGATGTACAGGTATTTTACTTGTTTCTCTATAATTAAACCTTTTAGCGGATTATATTTCTAAAAAAAATTAAAATTTACCCTTAATATATATATATATATCCCGCGTGGTGTGCTCGAGTCATTCGGTTCACACTAGTTCGCGGTGCTGCCTTTAAATTTACAGGCCACACCACGACTGGTGCTAACGGTAACCGCACCGGTTCAGGTGTGGTACCAAAATGGCGCACCGAGTTTTCTTTTTAAATACATAAATGGTGATGTAGTCAGTTAACCGACTACACCATTGACTATTTCCAAGTTTCGGAGGGCGGTGCACTGACCAAACTATGCGCCCTGGGATGGATAGTTTGGTCAGCGCACCGCTCTCCAGACACCCGTACATAGTCAACGGTGCGGTCATGTAAACAACTGCATCGTTTACCATGTACTGTTGGCAGGAGTGGTGTGCTGACTAAACTATACGCCCCTAGGTGCACAATTTGGTTAGTGCATCGCGCCCCCTTGGTACATAGTCAACAGTGCGGTTAGTTAAACCACCACATCATTGACTGTGTAATGATTCCAGGAGGGTGGTGCGCTGAAGAAACTACCCGCCCTGGGGTGAGTATTTTGATCAGCGTACCACCCTCTTGAACTTGTGCATAGTCAATGGTTTGATCGGTTAAACGACCGCACCATTGACCATTAAATAATGTTTCTGTGCGTTGACGTAATTATCTTCCTCAGGATGTATAGTTTTGTTAACGCACCACAGGAGAAAGTACATTTCATGTTTTGCGATGCACTGAAAATTTCCAGGAGCACTACGGACGGTGTGCGATAAAAACAGACGCACCAGTACCAGTGCATGAATATTTTTTTTAGCGCACCGACTGTTTTTTTTTCCTTCAAATATATATATACATGTCATTTAATAAAAAAATTGTATTTAATATGTGAATCATTCAGCGACGTCAAAGTAGAGAAGAGAGGGAACAATAGGAACATATGGCGAATGAGTATAATGTGGTTCACCTTTGGGAGGCACAAGAGGGGGAGAGACTTATGTACCCTCACCCTATTACGATAGCCACCCAGTTTCTCCTAAGGGAGGTAAGCCTCCTCAAGTTCTATGAGGAGGCTACATCCCTGAAGGGCCATAATGGGTTATTGCGACAACTTATCTTCAGGTGGAATTCCCATCGAAAATCTTTCTGGGTTGGTCCTAACTAGTGGTACGCACCCACTGAGGAGGACATGTATTTTATTACTAGCCTATCTAGAAGAGGGCAGGATTTTCCCTCCTTCTCAGAGGTCCCTGTCAACTATGCAACAGGGAGTCAGTTGGTGTACTCCCAAAGATATATTAGTGCCGATATACTATCTCCTATGTATTTTCAGGTCTCCGGTGATCAGTTACATATTTCTTCATTTGGTGCAGAGGAGGTGAGGTGCCTCTCACTACTGCTGTCAACCATTGCACACCATACCAGTGATGAGAAACACATTAGTTTCCCACTTTTATTTTATGTTTATTCTTTATTACATGTACCACGACTTGTGAGGTGGTCTGCGATTTTTTTCCGGAAGTTATGTACAGCTTCATATAGATGTCGTTCTCAGGCACAAGGGAGGGTGAACTTACCTTTTGCTTCAAAGCTATTTTGTTTATTTTTTGAGAGGTTTCCAGAGACGAGGCCTACTTTTTTTCAGCAGCCTCATAGGCCAATGCTACATGTACAGATGCAGATGTGGGGCTAGATGATGGCCAAGAGGGGCGAGTCTGAATTTCCCACGAGGATATCTTATGATGCATTGGAGTTGCTATTCAATGTTGATGATCCATTAGGGGAATTTTGAGGTCTAAAATGGACCTCCTAAGAAAAATGTACAAAAAAATAAACTTTATAACAACCAATAGGATTCAAGATGATGATGTCAACCATGGGGGATGATTTACCATTTTTTAAGTAAAAAGGTAAAAATATTAAAAAATAATAAAATAATAAAACTACTTTTTCAACTCGTATTTTCAACTTATCTCCCAAAGTTTTTACTCAAATTTCGAGCGGGAGTACTTGTTGGATGCAAAATTTAATTCCTCATCCAAGGAGTACCCATGTTGCATACTTTCGATGCATCCTACTACACGAAAAATGAGAAATACATAAAAAAACGTGATTACAATCACGTTTTTCATGTATTTCTCATTTTTCGTGTAGTAGGACCCATCGAAAGAATGCAACATGGGTACTCCTTGGATGAGGAATTAAATTTCGCATCCAACGAGTACTCCCGCTCGAAATTTGAGTAAAAATTTTGGGAGATAAGTTGAAAATATGAGTTGAAAAAAGTAGTTTTTTTCATTTTTCCCTCTAAAATTTGATGATGTCATCAAATCTTATTTGATTCTTTCCACTATTATTATATAATTTCCTTAGGAGGCCCATTTTAGACCTCAAAATTCCCCTAATGACTCTTTCGTTTTGGTGCAATGACCATATGCTAGTTTGGATTGGCGAGGGTGTGCCAACATCCTTTTCATAGTTGATGAGCCACTGGATCAGAGAGGTAATATTAGTGTTTTCTTTAAATTTATTCTAACAGGTTCTTTATTTGTTTTTATTAAATTGTTTAATGAAAATTTCTAATTATTCTTGTGTACTTATGTATATTTTGTAGATATTGGGTCATTTGTTGGTGATGAGATGCCACTGCCACCAAATGATCCAGGTGTAGATCCTGCTAATGATCAAGAGATGGCAGATGCGGAGGATCAGGTCGGTGACAGACCTGGTCGTCATGGTCATGCACAGGCACTGGCGGGTGTGAGGCAAAATCCTGACACTAGATTTAGGATGGAGTTGAGCGACCAAATTTGTTGATTCCTAATGGAGGGGCGAGTTAGTTTGGCCACTATCAGAGAGTACATGCTGATGATAGGCTAATAAGGATACAGAGAGGCATGCCATGTGATATGTTGACCCCGATGCGACATGTCGTTGGAGCTACCAGCTTAGTGGCACGATTGAGGAGGGCTATTTGACGTATGTGTGGTGGAGATGCAGTACGTGGATAGTCGAGCAACGCATCATCTGATGATCACGATAAGGGGAGTAATCATCGTTCAACCAGTACTCCACCTCCTCCTCCACCTCACGCTGTATATGAGCATCCTGCAACATCCACTAGTCATGATCATGAGAAGGCTGGACCATCCACGCCGAGTCACCATGAGCACGCATCTAGTACTCCACCTCCTCCTCCACCTCGTGTCGGAGATGAGCAGTCTACAACATCCTGTTAGCCACCTATAAAATTTGGCATAGCAAAAAGGTGGCTAATTTGGTTTCTAAGCCTTCAAGAGAGACATTTTCCTTGAAAATCTATCATCCTTGAAGCCTTTGTGTGTCCTATGCCCCTTGAAAAGTCTTCACTGCTGTTTCCACTGGAAAATCCTCACTGTTTTGTAAAGGAAATGCTCTAAAAAAGGCCTCCATTTGCCCTATGTCATCCCCACAAAATCTCCATTTTCATCACTGTTCCCCCTTTCAAAATTCCTCCAAATTCCCCTCATTGGCCCTCCATCTCATCATAAAACCATTTTTAAACCTCATATTATCCTTTATCTCGTTTAAAAAGGCCTTCGTTTGCCTACCGGAATCCCTTATTTGTCTTAAAAAACACTAATTTTAGGCCTAAAACAACCATTTTTACCCTAAGGCCATAAGCCCCTTTCGGCTTAACCCTTAGCCCCTCTTCCGCACATGACCCGCGCAATGACCAAGCGCTAAGGCCTAATCGCAAATCGCAATCGGAGCCTTATTTTAATGCCTTTTCCTTTGTTCTTCCAAACATCTTCCGATGCGATGATTTTTCTCCCCTTGACCTCAAATCCAGTCTCCGCCGTCGATCTTTACAGATCCAATGGCCAGCGCTAAAATTGCATCCCTTCGCCTCCTCTGATTTGCGATCCCCGATCAAATCTCAACCGTTCATGCTTATAGATCCGACGGCTGAGATACCATCGCACCCCGCTCATAAATCCATCACCCGTGCCCACCGATTCAATCCTGGCCGTTAATTCCCCTTCCGATCTAATGATCAGAATCCAATCACATCACCCATTTTTTGTCTGTCCACCAGGGCCTGAAACATTTCTCTGATTGAATCTCAACCATCTGTTTGTATATATCCAATGGTTGGAGATGAACTCGATGGCCCAACTCATCTCCGCCTCACCTCACGATCGTGGCTGTCCATTCACATAATCCAACAGTCCACAATAAACCTGATGGCTCACCTCCGCCCCGTGCACCTTTTCCCATCGCGCTGTCATTCCCACCGTAAGATCTCCCCGCCCTACATCCAACGACTTAAAGGCATATCACATTTTTTTTGTGTCCGAACATTAATGGTTAGAAATTGCGTGATATGGGCGGTTTTGTTTTGCCATGTGGCGCGCAATGAGTGGAATCGCGTTTTTTTTGTGAATTCCACTTACCACCCTCAGCCCCGCACGAAAACCGCTGCCAGTTTTCTGCATTACCACTTATCTCCGCGGCATTAACCCTTCAGTTTTAAATCTTGGCCGTCGATTGTTTTAATCGGACGGTCTACATTGCATTACAAACCCAATTCTTCTGCCCTCATCCATTCTCCGAAAAACATAATGGTCGATCTCCACCGTTGAATGCTTCAAATCCAATGACCCTAACTTAATCTAATCCCTTCCCTTCACTTCCATCTATTTTCCCCCAATGATCCCGTTAAGCGATCCCCGTCATCGAATATTTTAATCCAATGGCTCAGATATAACTTCACCCCATCCCCTTTTTCCTTCATTCATCATCCAAAAGGCCTCATCGTGCAATATCAACCATAGATTGCTGCTATTTAATCTGATCCAACAGTCCAAAACACACATCACACCAAACCTTCATTAGGCCAGTTTTCCTCCATTCCACCATGATTTTTACCCTTTTTTTCGCTGCATCCACCATTTTTTCCACTACTCTCCACTGTTCCTCGGCCCTCCAGAGCATCCTCCCCCACTCCCAAAGGATTTTATAATAGGTTTATTGTCTTTTTGCAAGGTAACAGATGGTGAAAATCACTCTCTGTCTCACAATCACATACAGGGAAATACAGAGCACAGAATGCCATTTTTCAAAGCCGAAGATCACATGGAAGACCACTAGAGAGGTCTTAAGGCATGTTTTCATTAAAGATCAGTGTTAAACTCTGTTTCAAACCTTCCAGGGCCATTAAAACCTGCATATTCACAAACAGATCAGAAAGGAAGCGACAAAGAGTATCAGTGACAGGATTGAGGGATTTAAAGCCTATTATTGAATATTAGTGCCATAATCAAGTGTCTAAAGGATGAAGATACAGATTGAAGACCTTAAAAATGATCCAGAAGGCCTAATAAGGGCTAAAGCACATGAAACAAGCCATATCAGTGATTTCACATCAGCAGAATGTAATCTAGCTTAGGATTTACTGCTGTAAAGTACCCTAATGCTACCTGCTCTTCTTATCTTTTATGTTTTTCTGCTAATTGTATAATCTAAGAACAACATCAAGATAATTTAACTAGTATAGTAGTTGGTTTTATCCATGCTTGTTGATGTATGAATTTAGAGCCTATTTTTAGATGTTCTTGTCTGGTTTTAACTGAAAGAATTGGGAAATTAGGAGATTTAGAGTTAGTTCTGTCTCACTTGGGTCCTTTTCCAACAGTTTTCCTTTCTAAGATCCCTTAAGTTGAATGTCAAAAGCAGAGAAGGTTAAAAGTCTTTCTCTGATCTTAGGCTTCACTTTGTGTCCATCTTGAATGTTTCCTATTATCTAAAGAGTTAACCTCATTAGGAGTTTTATCATAGACGGTTAAGGCATGTCCTGTCCCTAAATTTGCTCCTAAGTGGTCACCTTGGAAGGTTTCCTTGTCATTCACCTTCATTTCCTTATTGTTTCATCCCATACTATCATCTTAAGAGATCCTCTGATTTAGATGACTAGCCCATTTGAAAGCCTTGGATATTGAATTGCAAGTAAACCCTTTTATGACCCCATTGCCCATTGGACTTGTATTTTCTTTGAATTATCTCCCCATTTCTAAAATCCTTCTTTACTCACTTCTTTACCTTACATTGAATCCTTCTTTCATGTTTCCCAACCAAACAACAAAACAAAACAAAACAACAAACCTTGTGCCCTATAACTAGCCTAATACCTTAAATTGAACTTCAAAGATATATTATTCTTTACATTTACAAAGAGATCCCTCTCTGGATCCAGGAGGGCTAGATCCTGAGATCCCAAAGTGGTTTGGTGTTGTCTTATCATTTGGTGTTGCCAAATCTGCCAAATCATAGGAACCACAACACATCCAGCAGTCATGATCATGGGTAGGTTGGACCATCCACGTCGAGTCATCATGAGCAGGCAGTTGATCCTGATCAGCATGAGGCACCTCCAGATCAACAAGCACGTGATGATCGACATGTGTCTAAGCATGTCGAGGCTGCACCATTGACTAAGTAGGCCTCGACTAGTACTACTATTGATGTACCACCAACTAATATTTTACATTTATATGCAATTATAATACAATTGCATATTTTTGACATCATATATATATATATATATATATATAAAATACATGGACTATATATATATAGTCCATGTATTTTATGTTCATGTTGCAGTTGTACTTAATTTACATGTTGGTGTTCATCATGATGTGTATATTGTTAGGTCATGTTAAATATGTTCATTTACTGTGCAGCTTGCAGATAGATGTGTATGTGATAGCACTTATTTGACATGAGATGTATATTTGATGTTTGTGTTGTGATGATGTTATACAATGCTTGTGTTTTGTTAGATGATCATGATCACGATGATTAGATGATGTTAGCGAATTTGAATGCGTTTTTTAGTCGAATATGATGTTTGTATGATGGTTATCATGATCGTGATGTTTATTTTTAATATTAAATCATGATATTTATTAAATATTATGTCGTGATTGTAATTGAAATTTTAATTTTAATTGTATGTAAAATTGTAATTGTATTTCTAATTGTAGTTTTAATTGTAATTGTATGTAAAATATTTGTAAAATTTTAATTGTAATTGTAATATTTAATTTATTGTGAAATGATTGTAATTGTAATTTTAATTGTGATTGTATATATGTAAAATTGTATAATTGTAATTGTATGTAAAATTTTAAAATTGTAATTGTAATTATACGTGAAATTGTAAAATTGTAATTGTAATTGTATGTAAAATATTTGTAAAATTTTAATTGTATTAATGTGAAATGACTGTAATTTTAATTTTAATTGTAAAATTGTAATTGTAATTGCATCTAAAATTCTAAAATTGTAATTGTAATTGTATGTGAAATTGTAAAATTGTAATTGTAATTGCATCTAAAATTCTAAAATTGTAATTGTAATTGTATGTGAAATTGTAAAATTGTAATTGTAATTGTATGTAAAACATTTGTAAAATTTTAATTGTATTAATGTGAAATGATTGTAATTGTAATTGTATATATGTAAAATTGCAAAATTGTAAATGTATGTAAACCTCTAATTTTGTAATTGTAATTGTAATTGTTTGTGATTGTAAAATTGTAATTGCATGTAAAATATTTGTAAAATTTTAATTGTATTAATGTGAAATGATTGTAATTGTAATTGTATGTGATTGTAAAATTGTAATTGTAATTGTATGTATTGTCATCATTCAATTTTATTAAAATTTGTAAATTTGTAAATTTGTAAAATTATAAATTAAATGTCAACTTTGAACCATAACTACCATAATTAAAATGTGTACTGTAAATATTGTTAAATTACCATAATTGTAAAATTGTAAAACTGTATGAATATAAATAATTGTAAAATAATAAATCTAGAAATAATATGAAATTTTGTAACATAATGAAGTTTAGAAAATAATGCAAATAAATTCATGTACTTTAGAATTATCATTATTTTATTACGATCTTACATACCAAAAAAAAAAGAACTTTATACAATACGCAATTGTTTTTGAGATCAACATAATTGCAAATTATCAAGTGAAATGATTTTAACATTAACACAATGTAAATTACCAATTAATTCAAAATACATATTATAATGTTTCGAAAAAAAGAGTCTTAGTTATAAGATAATTAAGTCCTCTTCTTTATAAAAACCCATCTTAAAAAGTATAAATGATGAAATAACACATGTACCATATCACTCTCGGTTCTCATGATCACCCTCATTATCTTCCAGCTGTTCTCAAAAATATGTTTTGATCTAGGTCATGTCTCAATACGAACCACCAATCCCTATCCAACACATCTTGGTAAAAAAACACCTGGTTGCAGTGTTTGGGGAAAACATAGGGCTCCTTAGCTTCATCCCACATCTTTCTAGAGTTGATACATATCAGCCTACTACTGCGATCTTCCTTTACATTATTCCGATCAAAGGTGTCCCACCACTTGCACCTAAAAATAACACATTAGAAAGAAGATAAATCCACTTCAATGATCTCTTGTATCTTTCTGATGTAACCTAACGTCCCTCGTACTAGGTTTTGATCACGGTGGCTAAATCGACTAGATTGATTGAACTCGACTTCCACTCCATGGTATTATAATAACCCAATAGTTAAACTAAGAAATATAGATGTAATTACATTTCAAAGGTGCATTATTAAGTTTAAAATGTACATAAATAGATTATTATCAAGAGGGTGCACCCAATCCCTACGTTTAGTGCATCCTCTTCATCACATGAGTAACGACCGGTTGTACCGTATTTCTGTCTGACTTTGTCAACAACCCAACTATTGGGGCATATTTTTGGCATATTTTCGTTTAAATGATCGAGATAAGGCACACTTCTACCATTCAACCGTCTGAATTCTTTCTTGTCACTATCCCATTTCATCCTCTTTTGTTTGTACAATGCAACCCACAGTTGTGTCACTTTAGAATTATAAAGAACGAATTTATTGATTGCTTCAATTTCTGCATTCCCTGGTAAAATCAAACCAAAATATAGTACATATGAGATAAAAATATACATTATATCGAAGTTCAACATGAATATTTACTTTATGTAAATTTGAAAAATTATGAGTCGTTTACTCTTTATCAAGCATATTTTTCCATTCGTTTGGAGCAGCTCCCCTTCTCTTTTGTCTTCATCCCTTTCATCGTCCCAAATCAATGCACCTGGTCTGTTGTCGATCTGCTTGATGTACTCACTAGCATAATAGAAAGACTCATACGATATGTAACCCTCTACCATAGACCCCTCGGGTTTTTCCCTTTGTCGAACAAAACCTTTCAATTTCTTCATGTACCTCTCTAAGAAGAACATCTGACGACAAGAAACCACCTCAAATAATTCAACCTCATCTACTAGGTGGATTAGAAGATGAACCTACAAGTCCATGAAACTCGTCTGCAGTTCCTTCTCAAACATACAAAATCTAAACTATCTCTTGACACCACCGTGGAATACTAGCCACATGAATCTCCTTTGACGCAATCCAAAGTAAAAATGCAAATAATTTAGATATGGCACGTTGTTGGCTCAAGGGGTCCTAACCCAGGTTCGAAGGTTAATGTTTGCCAACAAACCCCTATACTACTGGCCATTTTAGCACTGACCTACTTGCGCAAGTCAAAGTCTCACCCGAAGCAGTATGGTTGGGTGCTGAAACCAGGTTTCTGCATCCTGAGAGAGGATAGGTAAGCCAAGCAGAGCTGCGTTCAACTTTATAATGACCAGATCGCATATCCTAGAATAAGATCTATGGATCTGCTTTGCATCCACGTGCACAAGATCAACTATACTTACTGTACTTAACTAATCATACACTCCTAAAATAATAGTGCAGCATTACAATTATTCTCTCCATAAAACATAACAGAACAGACTCAGATCAAAGGTCTGTGCAGTAGAACACTTAACACAGTTACTTTCACAGCTTAACACAGAATATGCATAATATAACAGCTATCACAGAGTCGCATCAACACTACAAATAGATTCAGTTACTTAACAACCTTTCTCATTTATTAATCCTTCAGATCCTTCTTACAATACCCAAACCCGACCTGCGCACACAGCAGCAGGGTCTGAACACAACAGGACTAGGGATCTCCGCGCACACAGCCAACAGGAGTCCTTTCCCTGAAAACCCAAACAGATCTACTAAGCCATAATTCGCATTAAGATCTCATCATCTTCTTGCCTTATAATTCAAAATGTCCCTCTATTTATAACAATCTAGCCTAATCTTTCCTATGGTCTGCACACCATGGTTTGCAGACTCTAGGTCTACCCTTTGACCCATTACAATGCTTTCGGGGCTTTGACCCACCCCAAAACCCCTGTGCTAGACTAATTATACTAAAAAATATGCAAAATTGGACCAGTTTTGCAGCTTGCAGGAGACCCTGTTCCAACAGTCCCCCAACACAATCTTGTGACTTGTCCCGAGTCATTGGGGTGGTGCTGTCTCTACCTACACACGTAGGGCATTGATGGCTGTGATCAGTGGAGGCAATACTTCTTGACTCTGAGTGGCATCACTCTGCGTGATGTCTACAAGTGTCTGGGAGGTCGGTCCTTCAGTAGCCGCGGTAACCCGCTCTAATGTCTGGTTGAGCCGCTTGATCACGCCATCGGTATCCTATGATAGCTGGAGGGCAGCGTTGACCCATGGCTTCAAGCGTTTTGTGATGGCATGCTTCGTTCGTCAGAGTTCCTCAATCTTATCTTGGAGTGCTTTTCTAGTCTTCAAGCGTGCCAGATGCTACGCAGGGACTAAGGAGGGCAAGGTAGCCTCAATCTGATCGAAAGCGGCTTCCTTCTGTCGTAAGTCCTGATTGATTTTCTGAAGAACCGGGTTGAACTGGACCGTTGTCCAGAGCTGCATGGCCAACTCTAGCAACTAAGTACCTGGAGAAATCTATCCCGTAATGATGTCCGTAGCTTCTGCTACCAGCGTAGCACGCTAGGCTTGTACCTCCGAAGGTGTGGCAGGCTGTAATTGGGCCTGTAATGCGGTGATTTGTCATTCCATTTATGTCTTGAGGGTCTGCATTGTGGTTCTGGACATATTTAGTGCTGCAACCAAGCCTTATACTATAGCCCAGAGCAGAACTGTAGCCGGGAGCTCATCTAGGACCTTTGTGCTGAGCTGGTGGACCATTGTTTCGAGCTGCACCTTCTGCAAGATAGTAAGGGAGATGTCTATGGTCTATCGTACGATGATTAGAGTGGCCACATCAAGTTGTTGCTGTGCAGTTCGGTCGTGATGATGGATCTCTCAAAGCATGACAATGTGGAAACCCTGTAACACCTCTTGGGGCAGCTTTCCCAGTCCAATTGTAGTCTCGTATCCACTGGAAGGTGGGCACCGACTAGGACAGTGCTAGGCAACGAATAAGCATGGCTTTCTTTTGCAGTTATCCCGGTACTACTGGATGTCATGGGCTCCTGTGCCTATATTATGGTAGGGTGCAATGTATCCGTCTTTTTTTGGAGTTCTCAAAGCTCAGCCTGCATGGCGTTGATTGCAGCCTTTTGTTGTGCTTCTATGGCTGCCCACTTATCCTCTGTAGCCAGAGTAAGTGCGTCTGTGATTTGCTCAAGATCACCATTAGTTAGCGTCATCGTTGCGTCATATTCCTGGCATTGGGTGCACTGCTTTTTCTGGGGCCCCTTTGCAAGCTCCCTGTGCCGCTTCATACCGCGGAGGGATGTAGTATCCTTGTTAGTCAGCCCTTTCATTCGCAGGACTAGCTGCGAATCGACTGTGTCAGCTCTTACAGTGATCTACGGTAGTTGCATAACATCTTCCGTGGCTATGTCCGAGCCCGTCTGGTTGGACCCTACGATCATCCTAGGTTTGGAAGGGGCGTTAACTTCCGTCATATATCTTTGACGCCAATCCGTGCAGGGTTCGAAGTCAATTCTCCATGCAGGGAGCTAGAGGGATATTAACTTATCAATATCGGCGTCCCCAGACCCCCTCAACATAATGTTCGTAGGCTCTGGACTAGTAAGTGCCAAAGCGTTCGCGGGGTTATGTGCTGCCATATTAACGTAAGGAGGGGATCCCGAATTTCGAGACTCACAGACAGTGGAAGTGGGGTGATTGGGTATGAAAAAAACACTAAAGGTCCAGAAAATCATGCAGCAGAACAATACATGCGGATTACAGAGATGATATGGAACCTTGGTCGGAGTTATCCTTTCTCCTTTATAGTGCCCGTGGCTGTCCAACGGTAATGTGAATATTACTTGGAACTTACCATCAAGCAAATGGTAAAAAATCACAAGAAATTGCCTCATTAATTGCCAGCCGCTTGTTTTCCTTAACGGTAATATTCCCTTTTTACTAGTGTTCAGTGTTTTGACTGTCATCGTTCGCACCCTATGGGCTTCCCATGGATCTACTGACCTCAGATGAAGCATCCATGCTGCTTACACATCCTTAATTATAGCTGAAGTAGGGTGTGTTGTAATGCGATTCAAGTGCAGCCTAAACAACTGGGCAACCATGCGCATCTCGTCCAGTTCTGAGTTTGGAACAGTTTGGGGATCATCCTTTCCTTCCTTTGGGCTGAGGCTGCAATATTCAACCATGTGTGGTACCTGCATTCCCCATGATTCAGATGCGATGTATAAGCATGGCCTACCCCAAGTCAAGGTGCCAGTGTTCTGCAGAGCTGCGTTGAGCGCTCCTGTGCCATACCCCACCCTAAATGTTCGTAGAAACTCATCCCGCAAAGTATCCCAATGGCGAGTTCACTAATGTAGCTCAGCGTATAAATACCATGCAGCTAGATGAAGTCCCAGAGCATGGATAAACAGGTGGACCCGTTCTTCTGGGGTTCTGTCGCACCACTGCGTTTCCCATGCGAGCAAATATCTGCGTGGATCTTCTGACCCAAGGAAAATTTTGATCTGTCTTGCAACTGGAGCTTCAAATCACAGGATCATCTTATCCCGATATTCCTCTCATTCCCAGAATACTTTCCCATGCGTCTCCCACTAGCGCGCAGGTGTTTCGCATAGGGCTAGCTTAAGGGCCCATAGCCTGCGTCCCTTGGGAAATTCTGCTTCAAATGCATGTAAAAATTCCTTAATGTTAACCGAATCCCCAAAGTAGGGCAGGTCTCTTACCTCAGAGGAGATGCAACAGAAGTTCCTTGTGACCCGAAGCCATCGCAGCACCGAAACCTCATGCAACCGGCCTTGCCAATTCTCTAGTTCCCCATCAGAGTCAGAAAATCATTCACTATCTTTTTCCCAGCAGAGTACTCCTTCCGCCGTGGGGTTAATCCAATCTTCATCCTGCGTAGTCAACTTGTAAATGTGATCCACTTCCTCCTCATCACGCACTGGCTCTGTATACCATGCACCTTTCGCGGGATCCAACGGTACTATTACTCATGTAACATTATTTTCAAACACCATGCTTCACTTTTTGAGGTTGATAACACCCCCCATATCTATAGCCCAGTCCAGTCCTAGGAGCGTAGGGTAGGGGTCCGCACCTTCTACGATTTCTATTACCTCAAAGTCAGTTTGGGCCTTTACTTCTACGATATCTACCATGATTTTTGGCAGCCTTCCTAGAAGGATGATCTTTTGTTGATTCGCCATGTGCAGCTGGATGGTGGACCATTCCAACTTAGGCTATCCCATTCGTTGCCATGTTTGTTTATTTAACACATTCGTATCTGATCCAAGGTCCAAAAGAACCTGATCCATATCGTAGTCACCAATCTGCGCAGTCAACCGCATTTCTCTTCTCGTGCATTTTTTATACCTGTATAGTTTGTGTACATCCTTGGTCCCTAGGGTCGGATCAGGCCGCGCTGCACAACTATTCATTAATGCTTCAAGGTTCTCTACAGCCTTTGGGTTATGTAGCAGCTTCATACATGCCTGCAGAAAGGGCTCGACCCCCTCATCTGTCTTGGGGTATGTCAGTACCTACACAGTAGCTGCCTCTGCCTTAGTGAAGTCTTGGCCAGTTGTGGCCATTGTTTCTTGTCCCTTTTTCATGTCTGATCCTTCTTGATGGGTCAGATGATCCATGGCAGTCTCTTCCTTTGGTCCCTGGGTGGCCATCCCATAGCTTGTTATGACTTTCACACATGGGTCCATGTTCCTTAGTTCGGCTTTAACTCTCTTCACATTTTGCATAAGGGTGGGATGCTTTTCCTACATTTTTGCTATTAATATTGGGAAATCTTCAATCACATGGTCCAGTTGTCTGCGATATCGACAGGATTGCCGTGTAGGATTTGGGTAGTCCCTAGCAAAATGCCTTGCTTCTCCACAGTTATAGCAAATTAGATGTCCGCGTCCTCAACCTGTGCTTCCTCCCCGACCTCCTCCCCTACCCCTTGTTGGAGAGCTACCAAAGCTCACGAGAGATCTGGGTGACGCAGGGTCTGATTGTACCCTATAAAAGTTTCCTTGATCTATCATTAGATCATAAGTTCAACAGTTCTGCTCATCTTGTCTTACAGACCGGCAGAACCTGCACCATTGTTGCTTCAGTTCTGGGACATACACTCCTAGCCAGGGGAAATGGTTTATATCGTGCAGCCCTTTATGTGGCAGTCATCACTCCATAATGTAGATCCGCTTGAGCCTGAACGCACTAGGTTAGGTTCTCCTACCTATATTTAATCTGTTAATAGTGGGCACTGATCCTTCGTATGGCCAGATACCCGACATCGTATGCACCATAGATCTATGCTGGCTCCTTTTCCTCGTTCCTTTCATAGGTTCTGAATTTCCATGTGCATAGCTCCGAGTTGCTCCTGAATTTGCTGTACTCCTAACGAAGTATCTTCTCTGGGCGCAGCTTCTAGTTTCATAGCAACTTCCACAGCTTTTTCCTGCGACTCGAAGGTTTGGTGACTCATTGGTATGCGCAGGTGAGGCAACAACATAGCGATGAACCATTATGTATGTTCTCTATCGTCATACTCAAATCCTCCTTCCCTGATTGCTCTCTTCAGTTGCTAATCAGCCTCCCATATAGACTCAGACGCTCCTTGCTTGAAGTCCTTCACATCTACTACTAACTAAGAGTAAGATTTTGGATTTCGGAACTATTGCTTCAGAGCGTCCTTAATATCTTGAATAGATGCATTCTCGTTCTGAGATATGTATCACATATACCAGTGAAAAGCTCTTTCTTCGAATTCCAGGGACAGCTGCGCCCTCTTCACCGTATCACTTGCCACATTTTGCGCAGTCCATACGAAATTTGCAACAAACCAAAATCGGCCCATATCCTCATCTCCTACTCCCTTGAAGGTAGGTAGTTTTAGGTGTGCAGCCATATCACTGTCCGACGGAGGTGGTGGTATGGGTGAATTCTTACCTCTATGCGGCATGGATGGCGCTGTATCTGGGGGGCTCTGCGCAGTCGTCTCTCGTAGAGGGCTATAGACAGATCTTCCCCCTTCAAGGTTGGTTCGATAGTATTTACCACTGCGTGTCGTTCTCTCGTCCAGATCTGAGGTCATTCACTCAGTATGACTACACAGAATACTCTTCTCGCATAGTAATACCTTAATCAGCAGGGGTAATGTCTTCAGAAACTTGCCCCGGAAACCTTTAAAGAATCTCTGCTCTGCTTCGAAGTAGGAGACGAACTAATCAATGGAAAATTTTGTCACAAACCCTCCTAGCACACTGTCCACCCAGTGATCCACCATGCAAGTGATGGTATTATCAGTCCTTTCCAGATGTTGGATCAGCCCTAGAGTCCACTAAGTGACTCGTTCATCCTTCCAACACTTCTGGAACTATACGAGCCTTGCCAGCCACTCCTGAAGCTCGATTGCAAATGTCATAAAAAAAATTTCGTAGCTTTCTGTAAGAATGTACCTGTCTTTCCAATTTTCCGTCGTTAACCTCGTGTTGCGATTCTCTTTTATTGCAAATTCCTGAATCTTATTTTTGAACCACTCTTCAATTTCCTTCCTCTCAGGCTTCCAGTACTCTCTTGTCATTACTCGATCCTTCTCTCAAAATGCTCCCGGTCCCGCAACGGAACCATTTTTTGGCTCAAGGGGTCTTGACCCAGGTTCGGAGGTTAAGGTTTTCCAACAAACCCTATACTACTGGCCCTTTCGGTAGTGACCTTCTCGCACAGGTCAAAGTCTCACCCAAAGTAGTATGGGTGGGTGCTGGAACCAGGTTTCCGCACCCTGAGAGAGGATATGTAAGCCAAGAAGAGTTGTGTTCGACTTTATAATGACCAGATCGCATATCCCAGAATCAGATCTATAGATCTCCTTCGCATCCACATGCGTAAGGTCAACTATACTTACTGTACTTAACTAATCATACACTCCTAAAATAGTAGTGCAACGTTACAATTATTCTTTGCATAAAACAAAACAGAACAAACTCAGATCGAAGGTCTGTGCAGCAGAACACTTAACACAGTTACTTTTGCAGCTTAACACAGAATATTCATAATATAACAGCTATCAAAGAGTCGCATCAACACTACAAATATATTTAGTTACTCAACAACATTTCTCATTCATTAATCCTTCATATCCTTCTTACAATACCCAAACCTGACCTGCGCACACAGTAGCAGGGTCTGCACATAGGAGGACTAGGATGTCTGCACACACAAACTTCTGGAGTCCTTTTCCCGAAAACCCAAACAGATCTACTAATCCAAAATTCACATCAAGATCTCATCATCTTCTTGCCATATAATTCAAAATGTCCCTCTATTTATAACAATCTAGCCTAATCTTTTCTATGGTCCGCACACCATGGTTTGCGGACTCTAGGTCTACCCTTTGACCCATTACAATGATTTCGAGGCTTTGACCCA
The DNA here is from genome assembly GCA_034641835.2 of Pinus albicaulis. Lineage (NCBI taxonomy): Eukaryota > Viridiplantae > Streptophyta > Pinopsida > Pinales > Pinaceae > Pinus > Pinus albicaulis. The sequence continues at coordinate 1,435,204,036 of CM076584.1, forward strand.
CCCAAAAACCCCTGTGCTATACTAATTATACTAAAAAATATGCAAAATTGGACTAGTTTCACAGCTTGTAGGAGACCCTGTTCCAACACACATCCTAGGTCTTGGGGGAATTCATGTTTCACACACCCACGCACGAAAAAAGCATAATGACACTACAAAGTTATAAACACGTGCAATAATATACAAAATTAGTTATGTTTTATGATCACTGCATGGGATAAAATTTATTAATATAATGAATAATAAAATCATGCTTTTGACATTATACGTCCTCTTAGAAGATTCAAATGGTCATGTGATTTCAACCCTGACAAATGTTCATCCACGGTGAAGCAGTTCCGTAGTGAAGACCCGTATGAAGATGGCACCTTCACACCCATTATAACTTCCTTTGCCAAAGAAATATCATCATTTTTTAAAATCCATGAGACATCACATTTTTTGAAATACCATGAATTAGAGGGACCAGCGCTTGCCTCTGATCCTGTACTTTCTAATCATCTTGGCAAATGTTTCTTTTTAATTTTTGAAGTAATAAGATCTTTCCTAACAACCAATGTGTCACTTTGTTTCGATGATATGTGCCTTCATAAAGAAGATGAAACATTTTTAAATATATGCATGGGATCTAATAAGTGGGTAATCTTAAGATGCTCCCAATATGGGAGGTTATAAGAGATAGATTTCCTTTTCATCCCAATGGGTAATTTCTCAACATAGGTGTCGAAGAATTATGGATCATCGAACATAGGCTCCCCATTTTAATCGAACATTTCTATGAAATCCTTCTCCTTCTCTCTCTCATATTCTCTAAGCCATTCAACTAGTGTCGTTATTGGAGGCCTTTGGGTTCTCTGTAATTTACCATTGAAAGTGGGTGTTGATCTTCTGTAAGGGTGTTCTTCTAGGAGAAATGCCCTAGAGTAGTTATACAATGAATTTCGTAGGTCGTTGGACCATCTAGCTTTCAGAGAAGGTCCACAAAATTTACATCCAAAATACCCTTTTGTTACAAGACTTCCGCGATTATTGTAGAAAAAATATATGCATGGCACGTTAAAGAATATCATGAAGATCAGAACAATTACAACGAATTAAATAACTAATATGCAAAAGAATATTGTTACGTATATAAACAAATCAATAAACATGTAATCTACGAGAGAAAACTCCTAAGCCTGGATAATCATGTGTCGTATAAGCACATATGCCATACAACGTAAAACTCCTCTCTGCTGCGATGGGTCTTGATACATCATATACATTTATCCCATCCCATAATTCCCTTAATTCATCTACAAGTGGTTATAAGTAGACATCCATATTCTTCACTTGTCTTCTACCAGGGACTATGAGAGCCAACATAAGATGTTCATGTTTCACGAAAAACCATGGGGGGATATTGTTATTGATCACTACTACAAGCCAAACAAAATACTTGGTGTTCTAGAGGGAATATGGGTTGATGCCATCCATGGCTATGTTGAATCGTAGACTTCGCACTTCATCCTTGACATTTCGAGCCATGTATCCTCTATATGCTTCATGTCTATTGAATCCATTGGGATTCAAATAACTCCCAACTCACTTCTATGTGAGGCATGCCATCCCTGCAACATAGCTAATTATTTGCAATGAATGAGCCTTTGAATCCTTGGGATTATAGGCATCTGCCTCAAAATATTAAAAGGAGGACCACATGATTTACCCTTATTTTTCTAGTTATCATACCTGTCATGCCCACATTTCAGACATATCTCTTTGCCTGCATATTCTCCTCTATATAGAATAAAATCATTTGGACATGAATGATATGATATGTACTCAACACCAAAAAATTTCAACAATTTCTTTGCCTCTTCGCAGCTACCGAGCAAGACATTATCACTCGGAAGAACCTTATCTTTGAATAACCTGTAGTTGTTTATCATGGAAAATATTAAATGTACATTAATGCCGATATAATCATTAATTTTCATAAAATTGACCATTTGTAATGTTCATTGTGTGATTATATTTCTCAAAATACAAGGGAGGAATTTATGGTAACTTACCTCAAAAATTCTGAGAAACATGCATTCGACAAGCCAAAATTTGCTTTCAAGTTGTATAGTAACATCGTTGTCCCCAACTGGGTAGAATTTGACTGATCGCCAAGTGCAAAGAGAGGGGTGGTGGAAGCAAATTTAAGGCTTTCAAAAAGGGTGTCAGCGATATGAGCATCATCCTCTAGTTGATCATCCTGTTAGGGTCCCATGATTTGGCCGATTGGTGAGCCAAATGACGATGTAACATCAAACCAAGCTTTGGAGCCCGAGGACCTAGCCTTCCTGGACTCAGAGAGGGCTCTCTCTATATGTGTAAAAGATATTGGTGTGTTTGCTTATGGTGTTCTGATATTAGGCTAGTTATGAAGTGAGTTTTTGATTTTTTGGTTTTTTAAGTTTGTGAGGGATAAAACTGATCAAAGATATAAACTGGATAACAAGATGTAGATAAACTGGGCTATGGGGTCAAACAGGTCAAGGAAGCTATGAGATGATGATGTAAGGCTGCTGTAGGGCCGATTTGATTCACGGTAGAAGGGATCTTTGGGAAAAATGGAGTAAATGGACATCAAGTTTGTGAAAGACAAGGGATTTCAAGTGTAACTAGTTGATAGAAGACATAAACATGTTATAGAAAGCCATTAATCATGCTAAATGTAACTATGAGCTAATTAATACATAGAAATCAAACATTCCAGCCATGCATAGAAGTATAAGACCTTCTAACTTCGGGAATTGGCTATCAGACTTTGGGGAAAACACATAAGAAGGACTAACAACTCAAAAATACTATGCCGGAACGCCTAAACACGGTCTTTAAGTTATTGGGCACTTTGACAAACAAGCTTTCATAGTTTTAGGCAAAGGGCTAGATCGGGACTAGGCCTCCTTGGTTCAACAAGATGATAAACTAATCAGTCAGAGAGATAGTTTCATGGACAGAACTATGGACAACTTATATAAGTAGGGCACACCATACATCCTACTCAACATGCATAGAACTTATGAATAAAACTAGCAACAATATCCTTAAGTTACTAAAGAGCAGTTAAGAATTCTTTAGTATAACTAAGGAAGAAGAAAACATAAAGCTATGAAGATTCAGGAATTTTGAGGTGCCTCCATGGGCATATCTCAAACTTAATCTCTACTGATCTATAGCAGCAAGAAGCATGTATCATGAATGAAAACTAGAAGACAACAACAAAGCAAGAAACACTATACCATTCCACCATGTCATGGAATCCATCAACAATCCTTCATCATTCATCAAAAGCATCCAAGAGGCAGTCCAAAATCATAACACAAGTATGTTCTTCAAATCTCATATGACCAATATATTGATTCTTCTCTCAAGTTCAGCCTTGTTTTACAATGAAGCCTTGTGGAATAAATAGGCTCAAGTGAGGAAAACCTCATGGTGCAACTAGCTATCCCATTGGCCCAATCAAAATATCTAAACTTGTCCTTGAGGCTTTGCAAAGCCCAAGGCACAAAATATCCCATAAAATATCTAAAAAAATGCTAAAAATGGGAATTATATTGACTTTACATCATTTCCCAAGTGTAAAAATAGCTAAACGCACATTTGGGAAAAGCAGATTTTTGAGGTTCAAAAATTACAAAAATACTTCAAATTTATATCAGAAAAAGGTCCCCTGTCTTGCTGGAAACAATTGGCAGCCTTCCCGGTGTCAAAACGAAGCTCATGATAGCTTGTTGGAAAGCTTTCTGTGTCTACTTTCCGGTGCAACTGAAATCACCTCAATCTGATGCCTAGAAGTCCTCCAAATCTGTACCTGTGTGTAAAAAGCCAGGAAATAGCAGACTGCTGATATGACGGGCAGAATGTGCAAAAAGTGAGCATTTTTTGCCGTTTTGAGGGGGCGAATGATCTCCAAATGCTCTGAAAATTGCTGAGGACCTGCTCATAGAATTATGGCATCAACTGGTATCATCCTTCTCCCTTGACAAATCCTCAAACTGAAATGGCGAAATTATGAGTTTTCGACCAAAAACCCAAAAAATGCCAAAAAACAAAAAGTTGTCAAAATGGGCCCAAAATTGGCACGCATGACCCTCAAGGGTCTCTAGCAACATGCTCCGAAGCTTAGGCCAAAATTTCAAGAGCTGATGTGCTTTTATCCTCTTTCCGTGCCAGGCGCTTCCCCTTTGCCTTCTTCAATTTCTCTTGGGCTGCCTTTAGTTTGCGCCGGGCAAACTGATTTAACTTTTGAAAGTGATGTGTCCTCTTTATTTGTAGCTCTAGATCTCTGTTTGCTCTTTCAAGTTTCATCTCCAAGTGCTTGTTGGCTCTTTCAAGCCATGCCTCTTTGTTTTCTTCAATTTCCTGCTCAAGGAGTGCAGTGAGAGGAAAGGCTTAGAGATGGGCTTGCTCTTCTTCTTTCTGCTTGTCCACGGCTCTTTTAAGCCCCATGGTTCTAGGCCTCTTGCGCCTAGGCTGGTCTCCCTCTTCTTCCTCATCAAACTCACCAATGAGCTCTTCTATCCTTGCTTGCGCCTTAGCTGCCTCATTCTTATATTTGATAGCTCGTGCTTCATGAACAGCTGTGTGAACATTCATCTGTTTGTTTTGGATCTCCAAGAAGTGGTTGAAGTTCCTTTCCCTTTGAAGATCCTCCTCTAATGCCTCAATTTGCCCCTCTTTATGGATTAGGAGGTTTTCAAGAAGGCGGGCCTCATTATCACTGTCATCGCTTTGGATTGGGATGACAGCCAATGCACCCCCATGTTTTGTACTTTCTCCAACTTTGCTTTTCCCTTTGATTGCCAATCTTGCACTTTTCCTCCTTGGCATGCTAGTAGGTGTCCTTTTGGGCGATTTCCGTTTGCTAGGAACAACCTTGGTCACTGTTAGAGTGGTAGCCTTAGACCCTTTCTGCCTTGCTGTGCTGAGCTTTGTTCTTTTGGGAGGAGGAGAAACAACTGATTTACCTTTGACATCTTATTGAAACTGCTGCTCTTCTTGAGGCTGCTAGATGTTTTCTTCTTGCTGTTCACTTTGCTGCTCCTGTTCGCCAACCTTAACTTGTTGTTCTACATCAATGCCTTGTTCAATTTGGGTTCCAACTTGCTGCCCTTTTTCACCAAAATCAAGCTGCTGCTGTGCTTGGATTTCCTGCTCATTTTGTGGCTCAAGATGTGGCTCAATTTCCTGCCCAAACTACTGTTCCTGTCCTTCAGTATCAAGCTGATGTTCTTCTTCTTGTACCTGTTGTTCATCATCTTCTTTTCGCTGCTGGCCTTCACCACTGTCCTGCTGCTGTTCCTCATTTTCTGTTTGCTGCTGTTCATCCCTTTCCTCTTGCTGTTGTTCATCTCTTTCCTCTTCTTGCTGTCTACTCCCTTCTCCTTCTTCCTGCTGTCTTGACTGTTCAGTGGTAACTTTGAGCCTTCTAGGAATAGGCCTATTGGACAAAGGTATAGGGCGATGAACAGGCTGAGTGGGAGATATATGGACAGGAGGAACAGTAGAGAAATCTGGATGACTGATGAATACATCCCATGGAACCTATTTCTTCTCTAGCTGGTGTAGGATGATAATCTTGATCAGAGAGTGATGGAAAAGAGAAGGTATTTGCAGAGGTGGGGCCTTCTTTTGGACTGTAGATGCCATCTTCTCGATGCTCTTGAATAAAAAGTAAGGGAGGTTTAGTTGCTTGTTTCTAGTAAAATGCATCAATAGGCGGACATGGTATGCATAAACTCGATCAAACCTCCCTTCACAAGTAAAATATTTCATTATGACTTTCATAAGAGGAGCATAGCTGTCAAGAAGATATGAAAAAGGGAAAATAGCAGTGAAAGCATCCCTATGCTCAGGCTTGATGAAAGGCTTGTAATCTTCTAAGTCAAGATGGGCCTGTTTGAACCATTTGTCGCCATGATATGGAATCTTAGTGGCCTTGGACACTGAACTTGGAGAGAACTTGAAATCAAGGTCCGCTACCCTGAAATGCTTGTTCTGGAACCTCAGGGCACAAAGGTGTGTTAATGGCGAAATTTTTTTGACTTCCTGTATCTTCTGGCAGAAATCTAGGCAACCTACTTCATGGAAGTTGAAAAGGACAGATGGATGAGCATTAACCTCTTCTGTAGAGATTGGCTCATATCTTTTATGCGGACCACTCCTGCTGTCTTGCCTTGGAGGCATTTTGACCTAAATATGCTTTGGAAGAAAAAAACTGCCTCACTGTGTGTAAACTGCCCTTTTGGAGTCAAACTGTGTCAATGTACTGCTTTGACAGAGAAACAATGTGATTTGGATGGTTGCAATAGTTCCTTTACAACACAAAAACTCCTGCTCTCTTTAAAAAGTAGCCTTACACCTGGAATGTATCTCTGCCAACAGAATTTTCAATAGGATACCATACAGTAAAAAGTAGACAGACTGCTAGGTAAATTTCCTGTGCAAAGTGTCAAGAACTCACCTTGTTCTTGTGAAGTTTAGAGGTCACTCAATACATCTTAATCTTTTCCTCAAGGTAGAATTTTCACTCATTAAAAACCTGCCTTGTCTAAGGTGTCAAACATTCAACAAACTTGCCTATGGTGCAGTCAACCATTAGTATGATTAGACAGTCAATATCACAGTTCTGAACAAGGTGACAGAGTAAAAATGCTCCAAAAGTTCAAACAAGCCTGCAATAGTCTTCTCTTTTCAAAATAACTAGGACCTCTGATCAATATAACACCCCTGGCTATGTAGGAAACAACCTTTGCTTCTACCTGAACATCCACTTATCAAACCATCTCGAAGACCAAAAGCCAGTGAAGCAACTGCACAGTGAAAACTGTCTTTTTATGAGGAGCAAGAGCAATTTTACCCTGTAGTCTTTCAATCTATAAACTGCTCTTTGACAACAACCCTCTCTCCTACTAAACTTCACTGTTCTCTATATGTATGTCACTCCATCAAACAGGATTATACACATACAAAGTAATTCCCCAGTGTGAGCATACAGCTAGACTTACTGATAAGGAACAAAGTGACACAAATTGAGAGGTTTCTTTAAGGTGGCAGTCAAGGCCTTGCAACAGTCATATTAAGTACGTGGTCAACCATTAATTCCTTTTCAATAAAAACTGCTCTTTATGCTCCACCTTTCATTAAGTTCAGTTTTAATAATACATACCATTTTCACCCTTTGAGCACCTTATTGCTCTTCAAACAATTTTGCAAAAGGAAACACCTCTAACTACAATGGTGGTATTACTGACTCTTTTTTACAGAAATGAAAACCACACACTGTCCTTTGTCCCTTTGATTACAGAGTATTTTTCAGAAGAACACCAGTGTTCATCTCATGATCATTTTGTTTCAGATAGTGGCAGACTATTTTCACCTTCAGAAACACCTCATTTTTCCTCTCTGCTTTAAACAGTACACACAACTAATAGATTTTGACCATGTTCTATCTCAAGTTTGATGGAAAATTGCAATGGTTACTCGTGATAGTGCTCAATTTATCCCTTTGGTGTTTGTTTCTGACCTCATTATTACATTAAAACCTCGCTTTTATAAACTTGAACAGTGGTTTTTTAAACCCCTACAGCACTTTGCAGTTTTGAAATCGAGGGGGAGAGCATATAAGAATACCTTTAAAATTGATGAAAATCCCTTGTGGAGCGCGGGAGGTAACCTTGCGTATGAGCTGGAGGTGCACTGGAGGTTTTAAGCCTGCGCGGCACTCTGCAGAGAAAGAACGTCGCGCACAAAACTATCCGGGCAACCTGTCGGGTCGGGATCGGGCGCCGTGTACAGGCGCGTCGCGCGACAGTCTACCGCCTTTGCAAATTTCCTTCCAGGCGCGTCGCGCGGTGTTTAAACCCAAAAAAATGTGTGCAAAATGCTCAAAATCGTTCCAGTCTTCTTCGTTTGGTGCTGAGAACATCAGAGGAAAACTCACTTGTGTTTTGAAAATGCAAATTCATCCCTCGACTTTACTCTTATGTCATTTCAAATTCTTCAATAGTCACCTTTATCATTTATTTGAAATGCAAAAAAATAACTTATGGTTGGCCATTTTAACACAACAACTTCAAATTTGAAAAATAACCTAATGACCTTCAGACCATCTCTGCGACTGTGTTAATAATGCTGGTGATATTCATTATGTAATGTAACCCTTCTTTAACACTGTTTAAAAAACCTGAAGACTATTCTGCTATTTGAAAGAAAAAGGTTTATCTTTCACCTTGCTTTGACAGTTTCAGTGTTTGCTTGCTTTCTCAACTTCTTTCTCACTGTAGGTATCAAGCATTTGCTGTACTTATTTGGATTTTCCATGGCCCTTGTTTCAATTACTTCTCTGCTCAAAACAGTTTATATGATATCTCTGTCCATTGAAATAGTGAAAAAGCTGTGTTTGTTTCAAACCATCCAAACCCTGACAGTATGTCAAATGACTTCTTTGCCTGTAAAGGACATTTCGCGCTGCGGGGTATTCTTTGACCTTTTGACAGAGATTCTTTTCCCTTGCTTCAACACAAACTAACATCTTGCTCTTAATTCCTTTTTGGAACTAAATGATGCCCACTGTGACTGAAATTTGACTAAGGTGTAATCTGTAGTGGTACCCACCCAGGCTTGATCATCATTTGTCCAAGAAGGTGCTTTCTTTTACAATCTTTTCTCTGCTCCCAATGCTGATGTGATATCTCTGATCTTTATAATGACAAATTTGTACTTGTTTTGAAAACCTCTTCGAAGTCTGAGAATATGACCAAAATCCTTTTGTACTTTATAACCCTATATACTAGCTGCAGTATCTCTTGGGAAAACCAGGCTTAGATTTTACTGTCAACTTAGGAAAAACTTATTTTGAAAAGGCACTTGTTCCATAAATGGAATTACTTCCAATAATGCCATTCTTTGATTAGCTTTGAATGATGCCCTAGGGTTTTTAAACTTCAGATCCTAAGCATTTCCTGTCTTTGTATTGAAGATGCAAGTATATAATATGTGGACAAATTTTTGGCCTATTTCATAGATACCAAAGCTTTCATTAGACATCTTCTTCCTAATGAAAAACTGAAAATACCAACCTACTGTATCTGAAGAAAAACTCTGTCTTTGTGGTGAGGTGCAACTTGCAACAGCTGGATTTGCACCAGCGCTTTGATTGATAGTAAAAAGTCCCCTGTCTGAGACTGTATGCCATTTTCCTCCCTCTTCTTTATGTTCATCCAGAAATCATGAACTGTACTTCACATTTTAATAGGAACAAAAGAACATACAGGGGTCCTTTTACTGAAGTATTTCCCTGTTTAAGACTGATTGAAGCTATGCATCTTAACACCCCTGCAGAGATATTTGTTATGATAGCTTTGATTTAAGAGTCTCTTTTATGCTCTCTGATGATGTCTGAAACTTCAACTGATTCTCTTTACAAACCAGACACTCTTCCTTCTCTTGTCTTGCACACTTCAGATCTTAGCACTGTTATAATCATCATTACTCACACTCAGAAAACCAGAGTCACTGTTTCACTGTTCAGTAAAAAACAAACCTGGGCTTTTGCAATCCTTAAAGTCAATACTGGCCAGCGCCCTCTGCTTATAGATGAAGGAGGCGCCCTAACCCTCTGCTTGTAAATGAAGGAGGTTCTTGGCCATGACAAATTACCAGTTTGCTGTGACAGTGGTGTCTTTCTCTTACTGTGATTTTCATGCTGAAAGGAAGCTGCAAGGTCTTGACGAGTAACTCTCTGTCTTGCAGATATATCTCAGGCTCATTTTCACATTTGAGAAGCAGCTGTTCTTCTAAATGTGCATTCAAGAATTTTCTCCTGAGATGAAGTTATATTTCCTGTCTTTGTAGAATCCATAAAACACTGTGAAACACCTAATAATCAGCTTGAGACTGTGGTTTATGCAGTGCTGAGACCTAGGGGTGTGTAAGTGGCGCGACTTAGAGCTGTGATCAACTTGATTTGCAGAGTGGGAGGTCTGTTATGAATGTTCTGTATCAGATGGAGGTTTTTTTGCCTTTTGATGGTTGCCAAGGGTAAAATACCTTAAAGTGCCACTTCCTAACATAGGGGAGGCTTTTGAAACAGACTTGGATTTGCCTTTTAAAGCTGGTGGGCAGACCAATAGGGCTGAGGCTAGATAGGATAGTGATAATGGGTTTTAACTTTGACATGGGCAGACTGAAAAGTAAGAGGGCGAAAAAAGTTTTATGAGGGTTTTCTAGATGACAAATTGACATATGGAAATCAGCTTCTAGAAAACTCAGCTATGGATCTAGTCATCACTAACAAATGAAAAATACTGATGACTAACACATCCTTCTGGAATGCATCTAAAAAAATTGTCTCTATGGAAATCGTATCCCTTAAGTAATCATCCATACCAACCTCTATTTGATTGCCTCCATTGCCAGCTTATGAAGAACTACTATTGATGTAGTCATTCATAATTGGTGAATCTGGACGTAGTGGGAATTAAATAGGTGGTTGATTCAACCACTCTTAGTATCTTTCCTCTTTGATTTTTTTCTCTTAATTTAGCCTTCTCTCGATTTGACATTGTCGTGGGGTGCAACAAAAGATGGTAGGTAGGTTGCTCATCATCACTTGAATCCTAATAATTTCAAAAAATATATTTGAACATGATTAGTACAAAATCTATGATATCAATTAGTAAGCACGTCGACAATGCATGATTAATTGGTTTGACGTTGAAATAATTACATTAATATACCAAACAATTATTATTACCATCATTGTCCCAAGATTGTGGATAGAAGATGAAATATTGTTACAATTAGCAGGGTAAAGTAGTTGTCCATTTTCATCTACCAAATGCGCCTTGCAGTACGCTGCTCCTGATAAGAGCTTCCGAATTTTTGGAGCTGTTTGAATATTTTATGCATCTGAACTCGATTATGAATCTGGATGAACAGGAAAATTTGTATGCATTATAAATTTAATTAAGCTTATTGAAATGGACAAAAAACATAAATTCAATTAGATAATGAAAATATAAATAAAATCTAAAGTAAATATTACATCTCGAGATGGATAGGGAGAACTCTGCGATGGAATTTGAGAAATATTATGGAACCAGATGGATTTTGAAGAATTTTCCGTTCGATATAATTATGATATTTTCTCCCTACATTCGAGAAAAATCAACAATAAATTTTGGTTTCCACACCTAAAAGTAATTTTGGTGCCTTAAAAATGGACTTATTGTTATCGGTGCTAATGTACAAATAACTGCACCGGTGCATTTTAGTTATTGCACACCGGTGTGGTGTTATTAATTGACACACTGGTGTCGAATAGCTGCAAATAAAAAAAGCGCAAATTTATTTTTTTTTAAGTGAAAAAAGCGGTAAATTGAAAAATGGGCTGCAAAATATTTCGAAAACATAATTTCATAGAAAAATTATTTAAATAGTAAAAAATTTTCATTATTTCATTATTTTTGCAAAAAATTTCAGGGAGTGATTTGCACGAGACATACTTGGAGCAAGAGAGCATGAGAGCACTGTGGAGGAGTGAAATACTTTAGAACATAACTATTCAGACAATCAGTATTCCAAACCTCTGGTGATTCAAACCCTGTAGCATAGAATTTCAAACCATCTGGTGATTTTTTTTTTTTTACATTTTCTGCAGTATTTTTTATGCAGTAAGTAAAAAATTTAAATTTACTGTTCATTTTCAGAGAGAGAAAAAAATCCATTCTTACGCTAAACCCTTGATTCTTTTTGTTTCTGCCCTTGCTTCTTCTTGTTTCTGTGAATTCAAAATTAGGGCTTTTCATTTTAGTTTTATAGGGTTTGTATTGCTATATATATAGACCTATGACATCTAACCCACTGGACGACTTGCATAGTCTGATCTCAATCCATGTCGACCCTTGTGCGAATTTAAAAAAACATAATTTTTTAATCAGTGTGCCCTGTGTAAAATAACGCACAGGTGCGTTGTTTTATCAGAATGCACCACGCACGTACTGTTTGATAAAAACAATTTAAAATAGTTTTTTTTTTTCTATGTGTCATATGTAAAATAGAGCACTAGTGCGCTATTTCATTATAGTGCACCGCACACCTAATGTTTGACAAAAAAAATATTTTATTTTACCGAGAGCACCATATGGTGGTCCCATGTTTTCGCGATGCATTTATAAGAATATGCCACACTGTCCCCTCCATGACATCAAATGTAAAAAAACTAACACTAGAGAATTTTTATTAATTTGTCTGTGTTAATCGGTGTGCTGGTTAACATATAATGCACCGGTTCTCCTTGCTGACAGAGATCATCATACAATGTTTCTACTGTTTTGGCAGTGCGTTTATAAGAACACGTTGTACCGACGTCGGTGCGTACATCATTAAAGGCGCGCCATTTTCTTGATCTTTTTTTTACTTGAAATTTTTATGATTTATTTATAAAATATATTAATGAATGGTATGGTACAGGTTTCATCTTGATAAAGAAATGGCTGACAAGAGGTCAAGTAACAAAAATACTGATAGCACATCAAGAAAAACAAAAAAGACAAGTTCTTTGTAAATTTTTTACAAAAATTATTATTCTTGAACTATATGTGTTAAGCCCCTATATTAATAGTGTAGCCCCTTATTATGTTAGTGTAGCCCCCCTTATTGTTATTATTGTACCCCTGTAACCCCCATATTGTTATTATTGTGCCCTTACATTATTATTGTTAGGTCGGCTAGGATTACATTGTGGCCCCACTAGGATTATATTATGGCCCCATGGACTCCTATATAGAGAAGGAGGTTTTGTTCATTTGTATCATCCAAGAATTGTTCATTCATGTAATGTATTGGAGGTTGCCCCCTCGAAGTGGCTCATTTCTAAGGCGTGAATATCTCTTTTCTTCTCTCTTTGGAGCTGGTTACACAACATTTGGTATCGGAGCTTTGGGATTCTAGGGTTTCGCTGCTCCAAACAGGTCATCGTGGAATTTTCGCTATAATTTTTTTTCTACGAAGCTTCAGAAGCTGAAATTTCTAGGGTGCGAAGCTGAAATCTTGAGGAAGGTTGTCTAAAAATTTCAGATCTTGGTTCGCAATATTTGAGGAGATATCATCTGTGGAAGTTAGGTATCTTTTCAGGCTCATAAACAGGTGATCGTGGCATTTGCGCTATAAAGTTTTTTGTACGAAGGTTCAGAGTCTGAAATTCATATGGTGCGAAGCTGAAATCCTGAGGAAATTCGTCAAAAAATTTCAGAGCTTGGTTCGCAATATTTTTGGAGATATGATCTGTGGAAGGTAGTGCTTTTTCAGGCTCCTGAATTTCATCTCAAAGAGGTGATCGTGGAAAAACTTCAATAACTCTCTCTCTGGGCATTGGATTGAAGTGCCGTAAAAAGTGGTCGCAAGTACACAGACTGAAGTTTTTTGGCTATCAATTTCAGAGACAAAGGACAAAACAGTGACACGTGGCAAGTCGTACAAGTTCGCTCTACTAAACCAATCCAGAATTAGGTCATTGTGGGAGATTGGACACAACTTTGTCTTGGAGAATCCAAATCAGGTCAGACCTGTGGCATTTGAAAGAAGCTTCAGAGATCTACTACAGGGCTGAATTTCAGATATCGAAGATTTTCAAATACAGAGATAATTCAATTTCAATATCGAGCTCCTAAAAGCTAGTAAAAGGTGTGTATTTTTTCCGAATTGCATAAGTCTTGTTTGAAGAATCAAGTTGAATTGATTCCAAGGGCATCTTGTAGAATAGATATCAATATTGGATTCTAAAATGGCCTCTAAAAAGAATTCAACACCCATCAAGCCTTCAGAAGGCTCTACCATGACTCATGAAGATGAAGAATTGCAACATGATCTATCAAAATTACAAGAACAAGTGCAACAAATTTCACTCTCGCAAAGAGCAGCAAAAAATGAAATGGAAGTTTTAAAGAAAGGTGTGGAAGTGAAGATGGATGGTTTGAAGAAAGGCATGGAAGTTAAGATGGATGGCGTGGAAGTAAAGATGGAAGGTTTGAAGAAAGGCGTGGAAGCTAAAATGGATGGTGTGCAAGCTAAGATGGATGACATAAAAGACAACATAGAAAACATGAAGAATGATCTAAAAGCATGCATGGAAGGCTTGATGACAAGCTTAAAACCAGAAATGATTCCTAATGGCGGAAATATAGGAGAAAAACCTCATGATGAGAACAAAATAAATGTTAATCATGATTTCATAAACTCGAATTTTGGTGGGAAGAACCACCATATTCCAAAAATGGATATGAGGAAGTTTGATGGAAAGGATCCTGTAACATGGATACTACAGATGGAGCAATATTTTGATCTCCATAACGTGCAAAACACACAAAGGGTACGCATTGCAACTTTACATTTAGAACAAAATACATTTGTATGGTATCAATGGCTTTGCTCCCGTAAAAAAATTGTCACTTGGTCAATTTTTACGGAGGAAATGATAGCACAGTATGAGGATACAAAGAGCAACACCTTCTTTACCCAATTGATAAATCTCAAACAAAAGGGTTTAGTGGGGCAGCACATTGAGGACTTCCAAAAATTGAGTATAAGGGTAACTGATATTTCAGAGGACCACAGGATTGATCTCTTCTTAGGCGGTTTAAAGGATAACATTCAACATGAAGTTCGTGTTCTGGAACCTGATTCATTAGAGAAGGCATTCAGGTTGGCAAGAAAAGTTGAATGTAAAATTATGGCAACAAGGAAGTCTACTACTCAATTCTATAAAGAAGGAAGTGTGGCTACACCTAGATTTCCACAACCTACAAGGTTGACACCACAACAATTGGAAGAAAAAAGAGCAAAAGGGCTTTGCTACAGTTGTGATAGAAAATACACTAAAGGTCATAAGTGTGCTGAGAAGAAATTATTTTACATAGATTGTGAAGAGGAAGAAGAAAATGAACAAGAAGAGGATATACACCGGGAACCAACCCTAGAAGAGGAAGAAATGAATCCGACCATATCGTGTAATGCACTGGCAGGAATTACCACTCCTCAAACTCTCAAGATACAAGGACAAATCAAGAAGAAAAGGTAATAGTGTTGATTGATTCAGGTAGCACCCATAATTTTATTAATTGTAAGGTAGCCAAGGAATTAAATTGTTTCCTATACCCAGCACCAGAATGTCAAGTGATGGTTGCAAATGGAGGAACTATAAATTGCTCTGGAAAATGCAATAACATCAAGCTAACCAAGGGGGAATATGTGTTGACTAGTCCAATGCTTTCCATTCCTATGGGAGGTGCTGATGTTGTACTAGGAGTACAATGGTTACAATCTTTGGGGACGGTAGCTTTTAATTTTCAAGAACTTTTCTTGAAATTCTTTTCAGAAGGAAAGGAAGTCAAACTACGGGGTATTGAAGGGAAGCCAGGAAGGATAATAAGCTCTAATCGCATGACAAAGCTTCTAAAGAAAGAACAACGAGGCGTAATTGCACAATTATGCTCACTAGAAGTTCCAACATCAAAATCATCTATTTCTGCAGATCTCCAACAAGTCTTGGACAATCATTCCAAGTTGTTTGAAACTCCCAAAGGACTCCCACCTATTCGTGATCATGATCATGCTATTCATTTGATTCTAGGAAGTGTTCCTCCAAACATCAGGCCTTATAGATATCCTTACTTCAAAAAGAGCGAAATTACGTATGATTGCAGAAATGTTAGAGGCGGGTATAATTCAACCTAGTCAAAGTTCTTTCTCTGCTCCTGTAGTATTGGTACACAAGAAGGATGGATCATGGAGAATTTGTCCGGATTATAGGGAGCTCAATAAGCTCACCATTAAAGACAAATTTCCCATTCCTGTGATTGATGAATTATTGGATGAATTACATGGAGCATTTTATTTTACCAAGTTGGATCTTCGTTCAGGATATCATCAAATTAGAATGAAGACTGAAGATATTCCAAAAACAGCATTTCAAACTCATGAGGGTCATTATGAATTTTTGGTCATGCCTTTTGGCCTTACCAATGCACCTTCTACATTTCAGGGTTGATGAATTCCATTTTCAAACCCTTCCTTAGAAAATTTGTGCTAGTATTTTTTGATGATATACTAATCTACAGCAGGTCTTGGAAGGATCATGTTGAACATGTTGACGGGGTGCTCAAACTATTGCAGGAGAAACAATTATATGCAAAAAAATCCAAATGTTTCTTTGGAGTACAAGAGGTGGAATATCTGGGTCATATTGTATCTCACGAGGGTGTTAAAGTAGATCCTAACAAAATTAAAGCCATTAAGGAATGGAAAGTCCCCACAACCATAAAGAAGTTGCGAGGATTTCTCGGGTTAACAGGGTATTATCGCAAGTTTGTTAATAATTATGGGAGAATAGCGGCACCTCTAACAACATTATTGAAGAAAGATGCATTTTCATGGACTCCTGAAGCAACTAAGGCCTTTGAACATCTTAAAGAGGCAATGTGCCTAGCACCGGTCTTAGCTACGCCAGACTTCACAAAAACCTTTATTGTGGAATGTGATGCCTCAGGAAATGGAATTGGTGCAGTTTTAATGCAGGAAGGAAGACCCATTGCTTTGAAAGTCGTCCAATCAAAGGAAAGTATTTACAGAAACCTATTTATGAGAAGGAAATGTTAGCAATACTACATGCACTAAAGAAATGGCGAACTTACCTAATGGGAAGACACTTCAAGGTAAAAATTGATCATGATAGTATTAAACACTTTTTGGAACAAAGACTACCATCAGAAGAGCGGCAAAAATGGGTCACAAAGATGTTGGGTTATGACTTTGAAATAATCTACAAAAAAAGGAAAGCTTAATGTTGTTGCGGATGCACTCTCAAGAAAGAATGAAGAGGTGGAAGCATTGCTTTGTGCCATTTCTATTATCCAACCAGATTGGATAACCGAAGCAAGAGATGAATGGAAGAAGGACAAAGATGTATGGACACTCATTCAAAAGTTGCGGCAAGATCCTAGTACATCTGATACATTTAGTTGGAAAAATGATTCCTTATGGTACAAAGATCACTTATATATTTGTAATAATTCCCAACTAAAACAAAAGATTCTTCTGGAATTGCACACTTCTCCTTTAGGAGGACACTCAGGATTTTTAAAAACTTACCACAGGGTGAAGAAAGAATTTTTTTGGGATGGCCTTAAATCTGATATTCAAAAGTTTGTGGCGGAATGTTTGATTTTCCAGCAGAATAAAGTTGAGACAATTAAGACCCCAAGTCTTCTACAACCTTTATCCATTCCAAGTCAACGTTGGGAGGAGATTTCAATGGATTTTATCACAGGTTTACCTAAGTCCGAAGGAAAGAGTGTCATCATGGTGGTAGTTGATAAACTTACCAAGTATGCACACTTTTGTGCATTATCTCATCCATTTAAAGCAAATACAGTTGCTACTACATTTATGGACACAATTCAAAAGCTACATGGAAGCCCAAGGGTTATTGTGAGCGACAGAGATCCCATTTTTACTGGAAATTTTTGGACGGAGTTATTTTCTTGTTTGGGTACTCAATTAGCTCATAGCTCATCTCATCATCCTCAATCTGATGGTCAAACTGAGATAGTAAATAAATGTTTGGAAGGATATCTTCGTTGTTTTGTATCTGATAAACAAACACAATGGGTCAAGTGGTTACCTCTCGCTGAATGGTGGTATAAAACTTCCTTCCATACTGCAGCAAAAATGACCCCATTTATGGCACTTTATGGATATCATCCACCATCGATGACATCATCTTTAAGGGAAAATTCGAAGGTTCAAGCAGTGGAAGATCACATCGAGCATCAGCAAGAAGTTCTCCAACTCTTAAAGGATAACCTGAATTTGGCACAAAATCGAATGAAACAACAGGCAGATCAACATCGCAGCGAGAGAAGTTTTGATGTAGGAGATTGGGTATTTTTACGGCTACAACCATATAAACAAATGTCCCTCAAACAAGCTAAGAAGGATAATAAATTATCGCCAAAATACTATGGTCCTTACAAGGTGTTGCAAAAGATTGGCACTATGGCATACAAATTGGAGCTTCCTGCTTCTTCGCGAGTACATCGAGTTTTCCATGTTTCATGCTTAAAGAAGGTTATAGGTGAAAATCTTCCAGTTCAAACAGTATTGCCAGAACTTGATGGGGAAGGGAAAATCATATTGGAACCTGAAGCAGTCATGGAAAAAAGAACTCGACAACTACGGAATCGATCAATTTCAGAGTATCTCATCAAGTGGAAGAACTTACCCACTTAAGATTCTACATGGGAGGATGAGAATTTTATACAGAAGCACCCAGAGCTACTCAAGCGTTGAGGACAACACTTTTTTGAAGGAGAGGGGCATGTTAAGTCCCTATATTAACAGTGTAGCCCCTTATTATGTTAGTGTAGCCCCCCTTATTGTTATTATTGTACCCCTGTAACCCCCATATTGTTATTATTGTGCCCTTACATTATTATTGTTAGGTCGGCTAGGATTACATTGTGGCCCCACTAGGATTATATTGTGGCCCCATGGACTCCTATATATAGAAGGAGGGTTTGTTCATTTGTATCATCCAGGAATTGTGCATTTATGTAATGTATTGGAGGTTGCCCCCTCGAAGTGGCTTATTTCTAAGGCGTTTATATCTCTTTTCTTCTATTTTTGAAGCTGGTTACACAACAATATGTAAGTTTAACTAATATGTATTTTTTATTGCGTATCATGCAGAGCCACAAAATGATGAAGCTCGATAATATTATTTCTGATCTAGGACCAGAAGAGTGTAAAAGCTTGATGGAAAAATTGCAAATGGATGAATCGGGTGAATAAAAAAATACTATCGACTTAATATGAGTTTTTTTTTTTCATTAATAATATACTTAAGAATATTAGATAACATGTTTCAAACAATCTATTCATTTACATATGTTTAATGTTCTACAGGGATCAATAATTTAGAAAATGAATATTGTTCTGAGAAAAGAAAAAAATAGAACATGCAAATGACAATGAATTGCTCCTTAGCTCATCTGGAGTGATGGTGGAGGTTAATGAAAGGGGGAAAAACTTTTACAAAACTTTGAGGGACCTAGTGGAACGAATGTATAGACATTCTTTCTACTTACAATACAAAAATCAATCCAATGATTCCAAGAACCAAATTTTATCTAAACTGTAGGATGAGTTTCCAAAGAATTGGTCAATGAGATATGTTAGACTTTTAATAGCAAAAACATACAACAACAAAAAAGAAGGAATGAAAAAGTAATATTCCTTTAAAAGTTTTTTCTAGAATTATATGTATATATTACTAGAAAGCAATCATTTATAAATTTCACTTTTGTTATATTTACATTTCATATATCAATATGAAAATTAAATAGTTTATTGTCATGTTAAATTTTCAGGAAAATTACGAAAATCTCAAAGAATGCACGAGCTGATATCAAAAATATGCCAGTAGGAATGTCCAAAAAGGTGTACAAGGAGATGGTCAAAGAAATTACCATAATTGCATCACATGAGGAGCCATATCAACAACAACGTGCTTCAAATGTAATATATAATCGTTGAATTTTTCGATTAGGTACAATAAATAAACAATTTAGCATTAAATATTAATTTTCAAGTATTTTCTAGCAAAAAGAAAAGAAAATAGAACCCATTCAGCACATAAAACAAGACGACAAGGAAGAAAAGGGTTGATATCTATGTTTGTGAGTAATTGTTACTTCCTTATAACAACTTAAATCGATTTCATTTTTGTATATTTTAAGTTTTTTTACAACAATCATCATTGAATGTCTTCAAACAGGTTCTAACATACAAAGAAGAACCATCAAACGAATTGATTGACATTGGGTTAAATATGGGTTGTTAGTATATGTGGCATAAAAGAAATTAATTGTGGAATTTTTAAGCATCTATTGATCTTGTTTTACTTAGCTCCGTCTATAATTAATAGAACAAAAAAATCTTTTATATTAAATATATGATTTGTTATGGGGTATAAAACTTGCAGGAAACCAAGTATGGAAAAGTGCCAAAAAATGAAATGTTGAAAGATGGCATGAAATTTGGTTTTGAAAGAATGTGTGTAGTTCATGATTCAATTCTTGCTATGGTACCTCATTTCTTTTCAATTTACATTGATGTATATTATTTGATATTTCAATTTTCATTATTCTCACCAATGTATATACACTCATTCTAGTTTATTTTTATGTTTGTAGATGGAAGGTTAAGAAGAAGAAAAAAATCAACATCGTGAACAAAATAATCCTCAAAATAACCTAAGTCATGGAAGTAGCTCAAGCAGTGACAACAGTTCAAGTGAAGAATGATGATCATTATGTTTGGATATCAAAACAAGGTGTTGTATTTTTTGAAATATTTGTCTGTGAAATCAGACATTTTGTTTAATTTAAAGGACATAGTGTCCCAATTTAAAAATAGAGGGATACCAATAATTTTCCCATTTTGTACTACATATATATATATATATATATATATATATATATATATATATATATATATATATATAATGAAATACATTTTAATGTATTCTATTGCATTCTCCATTGTTGTTGTGAAATGTAACACCACTGATTGAATATATGGATGATTAAATATTGTAATGAAGAGATACAAAATCTGATGATATGATATAACAAATTAATCCAAACATCACATTCAAATGCACTAATAAAAATTTAATTGATATGAATATTGTTATAAGAGATGTGTCTACTTTTGATGAATAATTAATTTTAAAAAATCACAATAATTATGATATGATATAACAAATTAATCCAAACATCACATTCAAATGTAGTAATAAAAATTTAATTGATATGAATACCGTTATATGATATGTGTTGACTTTTGATGAATAATGAATTTTAAAAAATCACAATAATTGCACTGTCACAGGTCAATGTTTCTAAAAAATACAAAATTAACATCGATGCGTGTTAGTTACTGTGCACCAGTGTGTTTGTATGCTAAGGTGCACAGGTGCATTTCAACCAATGGGAACCACACAAATACCTATACCAATTAGAACGATCAGTACATTTGTGTGATACTACGTACTAGTGTGTTTATGTGAGACTGCTCACCGGTGCATTTCTATGACCTTTGGGCACCACACAAATACCAATACCAATTAGAACGCTTGGTGCATTTGTGTGATACTGCACGTCGATGCATTTGTATAATACTACACACTAGAGCGTTGATACAACCTATGGGCATCGCACAAATACCAATACCAATTAGAACGGTCTGGTGCATTGTATCACCTACAGTGCGCCCGGTGCGGTTTTAGACCTTAATGGCCCGGTGCATGCACCTTCGACCGCCCTGGGGCGACTATCTAGCTGACACGCATCGGGACATTGCTAAACACCCCGAGGCATCCTAAATTTGTTTTCTGTCTCGGTGCTTGGTAGGTTTACAGTATCAGTTCGTTCACTATAAAAAACGTTGGTGCATTACACCTGATTAGCACACTGATGAGAAAAACATCCGTAACAACCTCCGACCACCCTTTTTTTTTAGTTGTGTTGAAATTCTGTTAGAAGCTCCGCCAAAACCTTTGTTACCGAAAACAGATATTGTAGAAAATGTTTTTTTGACAATTTTGGCCAATTTTATAACACTAAAAACCTCCATTATAACCTCCACTAGAGGGTCTTTTCCTTGTAGTGAGGTATTTTCCTTTGATTGGAGTACACTGAAAGAACCTCGTCTTCCCTCTTCCACATCTTTCCAAATCATTGTGAAGTATTGTGGTAAAAATGTGCGTCACACAAATGTAGATGAAGTTGCTTCTATCATTATTTTATCCTCAACCGCTTGGCAAGCTTTGGGTTCCCCTCATCTTGTGTCTGTTACAAAATTTATCATCTTTTAACAGAACCATTAGTGAACCTTTAGGGATCATTCCTAAGTTTCCTATTACCTTGGAAGGTAAAACTATCTATATTGATTTTATGGTAGTCTAAGGCCCCTTGGATTTCAATTTACTCCTTGGGCGAGACTATGTCTTTACAATGAAAGTTGTCGCATCGAAACTCTTTTGCGTGATGTATTTCCATCACAATGGAAACATTATGACTATTGACCAGATTTCCTTCATTTATCTTGAGTCGACTACCATCAATCCGAAATCCTTGAATGTTCCTTTTATGGAAGTGGTATCTACCCCACCACGAGTTAATTATGTGGAAACCAAACCCATGTATTCAGTTACCAATGTAAGCGACCCTCTTATTGTTTTCTCGACTTATTTTGACTTAGATCTAGTAGTTGACATGGTAAACCCTATAGGGGTATTTGAACGCGATGTTCTTGTCCCTATTAAGTCCCTTGCCAT
This sequence comes from Pinus albicaulis, assembly GCA_034641835.2. NCBI lineage: Eukaryota > Viridiplantae > Streptophyta > Pinopsida > Pinales > Pinaceae > Pinus > Pinus albicaulis. The sequence goes on from CM076584.1 coordinate 1,435,226,471, forward strand.
GTATTCCTTTCAGAGAAATATTCTTTCTTCTGATGAAGACCTCTTGGAAACCATGATCGAGGTGTGTCCATTGGCATGTGTTCCTTCTAGTTGGAAGCCATGATCAAGGTTCCCATGAGAATATGTATTTTACTGTGTCAACCTCGTTAAAAAATGAAATGACTTCCATGGTTATAGTTCATTTTACTATGTCAACCTCGTTAAAAAATGAAACAGGTTCCCATGACAATAGTTCTTTTACTGTGTCAACCTCATTAAAAAATGAAACAGATCCCTAATATCATAGTTCCTTTTCTTGTGTCAAGCTCGTTAAAAAATTAAACAAGGTTCCAAGAGCATAGTTCCTTTTCTTGTGTCAAGCTTGTTAAAAAATGAAACAAGGTTCCACGAGGATAGTTTTTTGTTGTGTTAACCTCGTTAAAAAATGAAACATGTTTCCTTGAGGATAGTTCTTTTACTGTGTCAACCTCATTAGAAAATGAAACAGTCCCTTATGAGCATAGATCTTTTCCTGTGTCAAGCTCATTAAAAAATGAAACAAATCCTCTCCTAATTAAGTTGAGTCTTTCATTTGATCTTGTAAATGAAACTTCTTTCCATCTAGCTATTAGTAACCAGTAGTCCACTTAGGTGAATGAAATGAAGCTTGGGGGGCATGTACCCTTACAGGTTATGCATGGTGGGAATTGAAACCTATTTCAAGCATAATTTTCCTACGTTTTAAGCTTGTGTAAAAATGAAACCACTCTCAAGCATAGTTTTTCTCCGTTTCAAGCTTGTATAAAAATGAAACCTATCTTGAGTCCATTTTGGTGATTATTTTCAAGACTCGTTAAACTTATGAAAATCATGAGATTATTTTGTTATATTTCATGCTCGTAAAACACATGAAAATGTCGAGTTCTTTCTATCTTTTCTTGCTCGTTAATTAAATTTAAAGTCGACATTTTTATCACTTTTTTGGACTCGTTAAAAGTTACAAGAAAGTGAAACCTTGGAGTTATCTTTTAAGCCCTTTTCAGACTCTCTAAACATGAAAAGGTCGTCGAGCACTTGACTATTAGAACTCATAAAAGTAAATGAACAGTCGTTTATTCAGTACAAGTTTACCCCTTTTCCGGAATAAACTAGACTATTTATGCAAAAGGTATACGTTGACTAAGCATGGTAAATAGAGTTATCTCTTGCATTATTTTATCCTTTTTTGGGCTTGAGGGACTAAATTTATAAAAAATAACATTAGGAGTTTTCCTACGTTTTTCTTCCGACTCCCTAAAAATGAAAAACACGGAGTTTTACTTTCTTCGGGCTTGTTAAAAATATACGTTGAAAGAATAACATGAGTATTATTTTTGTGTCTTTTCAAACTCTTTAAACATGAAAACGAAATGAAGTTAACCCTACACTGGACTCGTAAAAATTAAACAATGCATGACCCATCGATTACAACGGGACCGAACCACTCCTTCCTAGGGTTCGTTAAAAATAATTTGGAGGACTCATCTGAAGGATGAGCTTATATGACAAACATATGTTATCCTCCTCAATCTTGAAAAAAATAAAGAGGTACTTTCCAGTAATGGTGGGGGGAAATTTGGAAAGAACTTCCATTTTTTGTATTCTTAAAGGCTATGTCGCTTTTGAACATGACACTCTGTCACATTTGTGTCTCGGTTGAGTAATCCATTTGTCTCACAGTTAATCGAACCTCATTGAAAGTCTTCAGTTGGTTTTGGGTATTATCGTTGAGTCAAATGTTGCCAAGTCATATGTCGTGTTCTTGATATTTTCAAGAGAATTCCAACCTCAGTCAAAATTACCTTGCAAATCATAACCTTCAATCACGTCGGTCATCCCTGAGTGGGTCTTGAATTACTCAAATTTTTTCTTCAAAACTTGACATGAGTTTCATGTCATGGGCCTCCTGTGACGGATCATTTCCTATCGAATTCAATTCATTATCTAGGAAGTTGATCTATAAAATATTTTCAGTACCTTGGAGGCTTGCATGCCTTAATGGCAGGTTTCTCGCATTCGACGATAGGTTCTCATCATTTTCCTTCAATCAAATGATTCTATGAGTGTTAGACTTCAAAACATTTAATCACACTTCATAGATTGTACTAGAGTATCTTGAGATCCATTGTCATTATTGGTAGTTTCTCTCACACTTGTTAACAGTTCACATCATTGATCGATAATAAACTGGTTTCTACCATGTTCGACTTCGAGACATTCACTCGCATGGTTTTGATTCGTACTATGCATCGATAGAGATGGAGATCAAGACTTTGGATCTAGTTTCATCCATCCAGGCTACGTGGAGTTATTAAATATTCATGATTGTAAATATAGATCCATTGATGGTTGCATCCATACTATGTCTACTATTGACATGGATCTTTGTGTATTTCCCTACTAGTTCATCGAGTTATGTTTACTCTGAGTATGAAATTCATACCTCAGTCATGTTTATATGAAATCATGATATGGTAATCCTTGATTGTTTGTTTAAGGTCCTCAAACTATTGGTCTTTGATTCAAACCTTTGACTTGATAAAGCACTTCATTCATCAAACATCTTTTCTGGCGTTGCACTTTAGGGGGCAATTCGTTACACTAAATTTTGTCACCATGAATGTCGATTCAGATATCTTGCTATCCAATGGAGTGTCTCAAGTGAATCCCCCATGAAGCCTGAAGTAAAATAATACTAGGGACAAAATGAACATTGGTTTTCACTGCTTAAAACCCCTTTTTGAGCATGTGCTTAGTTTTCCTGAACAAAACCCACACATGCGCAATTTTCCTGAACAAAACCCACGCATGTGCAGTTTCTTCCACTGTAAATTGTGCAAATATGTGCATTTTCTTCCACTATAAATTGTGCAAGTCTGTCCATGTAGGTAAAAATAAAAAAGTAAGTTCTAGAAGCTTTGGTTGAGGAATCTTATCCAAATCAGAAACCTCAAACCACTACATACTTGCACCTCATCCCTTGGTATATCGAACTAATATCCTTTTCTTAAGGATCATGTCCCTTGAGAAGAGGAACTAGAAACCTCCTCATTCTTCCTATAAATTGAGCATAGTACTAAAGGAATGGGAGACTTGGATTTGTAAATTCATGTTGTTGGTTTGGGTCTGAAGATCTTGTCATCAAGAGAAGGAAAGGAGACCATTGGAAGAGGCTTGTGACATCAAAGTAACCGGGTTTAAGCTTGTTTTCTCTTTGAATTTCATATAAATTCAATTTTTCTGTACTAATTTCATATGGTGTTGATGTTATTTGTGGGATTCCTTGATCACTCACATGGTTTATAACTGATTATTGATTCATTTATATGTTTTATGCTAGATTAAGGATTTCATTTACCTTTGCTTTCATATGTGATATGCTTTGATCTCTGTGAATTTTTTTGTCCGTGAAGATATCTTTTGGAGCATCATGGAGAAGATGTGGAAAGAATTTGGAAATAATATAAAGCATTGAGGAAAATCCATTTGTGGAAATCACTGAAAGGAATTCTACAATCACTTCGTTAATAGGTAAGTTATCCTTCACATACTACATGTTTCATGTTTTATTTATAGGCTAAGGAAAGAGCTATTTTTTTGTTTGTTTGTTTCTAGTTTTCCTCTAACATTCTAGGGAGATTGCTCTTGTCTGCAAGAGGGATTTATTTGTGTAACAATGTGACCATCATTGATGATCACTCTAAAAATACATGGCTCTATGTTCTTAAGAAAGAGGACGACGTATTTGAAAAGTTCAAGGATTTTAGATCCAAAGTGAAGACCTTAATCGAAAGAAAGATAAAAACTTTGAGATCCAACAATGGAAGAGAATACACTTCAAAATAATTGATTTCATATTATAAAGAAGCAAGTAGTAAGAGGGAGCTCATTTTTCCCTACAACCCCAGGAATAATGAAATTGAAAAAAGGAAGAATAGAACGATTGAAGAATGCATAAGAAGGGAGCCTCCACAATTTAACCAAAAGATAAGAATCTTTTTCCCTTTGTTATGTTTGGTTTCCCTCTCATATTAATATTTGTTTGTGTTATATGCTAATAACCTTCTTTTTGTATTTTCCTTGGTTAGGAAATCTTGTTGAATTCTCAAGGGTTATGGAGGAGGCTTCAAAGGATAGACTTGAAGCATGGAAGAAGTTTCCCCCTTTGAGAATTTATTACCTACAAGGTTTGTTAATGAACAACTCAAGGTATGTCTTATACTATTAGCTTTGTTTTAAAGTTCTCTTCATATAAAAGGTACGATCATTATTATTTTAAAATTACTTTACATTATTGACATTATTATGTCTAGGGTTTTGAATCACAAAGATTTATGTTAGGGTGATTAATCATTAAATTGAATCTACCCTCATTATCTTATCATTCTCATGGAACCATAAAAAGGTTTACTATAATACCCTAACCTAAGGGTATGTCGATATTGCTTATCAAACCCTATTCTACTTAGGGTTGTTAATGAAATCTAGAAAACCTATTCATTTTTTATGTTTAGGGGTTTGGTATTGTTATGATAGAAACCCTAGTCCTTTAGGGTTTGTTGTTAATCTCTAAGTTATGTATTGAAACCCTAAATATTTAGGGCTTGGTAAATTAGGGTTTATAAGAAAGACCCTCGTATTAGTTAAAAATTAGGTCATAGGAATAAAACCATAGGTGTATATCTGTCTGTATGATCAAAACCCTACTCTAAATGAAAATTTTAACTTCGTTGTATTGATGTTTATGTCTTGGGTTTACTTAGTAGATATTGATGTGAAATGAATCCTAGATATGTATATATGAGTATGTTGTCCTAATTTTTAATTTTCATGTTTTAGTTTATGAAACCTAAGGTCTGTAAAGCTCTAGTAGAAATTGATAGTCTAGGATATGATATTGTTTTCAGTATGATTTAGTCTAGGATTTGCAATAAACCTATTAAAAGTATGTCATGTAAAAGCATGTTGTTGAAACCTTAGATAGTACCATGATTGGATTGTTATTTAAGGCTTTGTGTCTTAAAGATGGAATCTAGGGTTTACATCAAGTCATGGTAGAATCTGTCATATATCTCTAAAAGTAATATTGAGGCCCTACATATAATGAGATTGATATCTTGATTGAGTTTCTTGAAGTCTTGATGATGAAGTCTAGGGTTTATGACAAAACGCTAGCAAGAAGTTGATGTCTAACATGTAAAAATATGTGTCTCATGAACCTAGATAGGTTTAACTATTTAATATCCAAAGTATAATGTTTCCATTATAGTATTGACACAATTTTGATATAGATAACTTCATGCTTTTGGATATTCGTTTTTGGTTGTGCTTGCTATTAAAGTTTTGCAGGTACATAATCTTAAAGATAATAAATATGCTTGTATAAGCATGATGGAGGAAGCATATGAATTATGATGATCAAGGAATGAAGCCATGAAAGGTTCTTCGATTTTATAAAGAATGAAGTAGTTGATCTCCCTAAGTTAAGAGGGAGTCTGAATAGAAGAAAGTTTACATATCCCCAGTTGAGAGGGAGGGCATATTATGATAATCATGATAGATACCTTGTAGAAGAAATTAGAAAATGGATTTGTGATGCTGAAGAAATGAAAGAATAAGAAAGCTTTCAAAAAATTGAATATGGATAACTTGATGATGATATTAGCAAAATCCAAATAATTGAGGATCCCAAAGGTTTGTGATTACTTGTATATTTAAAATTTTATTGTTTATTGGGGTTTGTGTTTGTACAGGTAAAATTTCTCCACAAGAAGATTGAACACTCTGGAAGCATGCTTGGACAAATGGATATGTCTAGTTTGATAGGGAGAATGGAAGCATCTGATGGTAGATGCTTGGGAGGACATTTGGCCAGCCTATGTGTGTTTGATGTCTAAATCGTAAAGAGGGAGGGTGGCATTGGTCTTGGAGCTTTGACCTTGGATACACACCTAGATCCCTGGGTTGATGGTTAGTTAGTAAGCCTGATGGTACCTAGACTAGTTGAAAGCTTTAGTCCATCTTACTCCCACTCAGATAGATTACCATCGTTAGGAATCTAGTCTGCAACATTGAGTGTGCTAGAACTATTCGTAGTTCAAGATCATTTTGAAATATTCCATGTAACTTGTATATATATGTAATTATGAATACATCCCTAGTTAAGAGGGAGTGTTGAAGAATGTAACTAGCTTCGGTCTTCATAATTGTAATTGTCAAAAGAAAGATTTATTATTAAAGAAAATGACTTATTAAAGCATGGGTTTCATGCTTGGGTCAATGATTTCTAGTTCAAATTCCCCATTGAGGACTTCTAGGTTTTTTCTTGAGTCATTAGATTCATTGTCATTATTATTAGACCATTCTTGGGCTTTTGTATCATGTAAAAATAAATATTTTTGAGTCAAAAGGGTAATTTGTCACCTCCACACCAAGTCGTCCCTGCCCTCAACAAGTCAGCTTGGATTAGGGAAATTTGACCTCACAAGAAGCCTATATATTGAGCAACTCAACTTCATTTGGAGGGCATTATCATCAAGTTCGATCTCTAAGAAGCAGTAGATGGCAAAGAGTGTGAAATTGCAAGAGAAGAAGGAGAAAATTTGGGAAGAAATGAATCAGTTTTTGGGCTATCTTTCTCTCACACATGCGAAGATATTGGGTTGAAGCTGGGGCCAAAATTATATTTATGTTGTAGGGTTAAGGTTCTGAAGCTGGGGGGCCGGAAATCTACTGCTACGACAGAAATTCTGATATGAAGCTGCACCTTGAAGCATTGACACTTGTAAGGATGAGAAAAGGACATCTACAAGAAGGGAGGGTTGTCTTGGTGGTTGGAGGAGGTATTTTTCTAGGTCTAGAAGTCTTTAAGTGTATAATCTTGATTTGAATCTACTGAAGGAAGAGTTCTTGACTGGTTTTCCCCTTATAGGGGTTTTTCCTTGGTTGTGCGCCTGCATCTTGTGTCTCTTGTTCTTGTGATCTTCATACACATATATTTTGGTAATTGCTTGATGAAAGATAAACTAAATAAGAATTAAAAGAAACCAACATAATTCACAAGTAACTAACTATCAAGAAAGAGGAGTCAAATCCTAAATCCTACTAGGATTGATTTCTCAACAATAAGGAAAGTTCAAGTGGAGATGGTCGATGAAGATGTTGATGATAGGAGAAGGTCACCATGGTGAGGTAAGTCTATTTCATTTTTGGTTTGATTATCTAGTTAACATATTATTTTGCTACCTAGTAGAATGGTGTAGGAATACATGATCATAGTTGAGGCAAAGTCAACTAAATGGATGAAAAGGATTCAGGGAAGCTCAATATATGGCACCTAGAAACAATGAAGTAAATATGTGTTCATCTTGAAAGGTAGAAGTGCAAGAAGATAACTTGAAGGTCAAGAAATATCACTTTCATGAGTAAGTCACAATCATATAGAAGTTTGGGAAGGATCAATACAATGCCTTCATTGCAAAAATGGAAAGTAATGAGCAAGAAAGATGACCAAAATCTTGTCACAAGAACAAAGAGTGGAGATTGTTCCATGATACCTTGAAAAGAAGCAGGTTCAGTACAAGAGATGTGAAGGAAAGAGGGAGTTGGAACAAGTATATTTTTTTCATGTATTTCACATTTTTCGTGTAGTAGGGTCCATTAAAAGTACACAACATGGGTAATCCTTGGATGCAAAATTAAATCCTGCATCCAATGAGTGTTTCTACTTGAAATTTGAGTAAAATAATAGGGAGATAAACTAAAAATACAAGTTGAAAAAAATAGGTTTTTTATTATTTTTTATGTTTTTACCATTTTACTCCAAAAATGGTGAATCATTCCCCGTGATTGACATCATCATATTGAATCATTTTGGTTCTTATAAAGTTGATTTTAGTTGTAGATTTTATTTTTTAGGCACATTTTTTACCAATGACCAATGTTTCCTCCAGGGAACCATAATCACATTCTTTTGCAGACAGTTCATATTACTTTCTAACCTTTCCCCTTTGTGATACAAGCTCGTGATTTTCAATAATTCTATCCAAACCATGATCCACATGGGTAGGAACGAGACCCTTGTGGGAAAATACAAACTCCCTGACCCTCACAACAATAGGATGGGTGCTCATAAATGAACTCGATATCAACCCTCAGGAATGTAGGTGTAAGGCCCCTGGGTGCTCACAAGCACACAATGCATCTTGAGTTGAGTCATCATCTCAACTGAGCACTCTAAGTGTTGGTTCCTCCCCCAAATTGAGTTAAAGGCGAGCACACCTATGTTGGAATGAAACCAGGGTGCCCAGTTGGAACGATTGTGTTCAAGTTGGAACGAACGATTGAGATGAGTTGACCGGTGAGATGAGTGCCCACGCCCAACCAAGTTTGGGGTTCCTTGCCTGAGTAGCAACAAAATAGGCACATGAATGAGTTTCCCAACATATTTGTGTCAAGTTGGCTTTGTTGGTGTCCTGTGTTTTGATAGTTTGGAAAATAAAAAGACAAGGCAACATCAGAACCAATCTTTAGAGTTACAGGATCTAGTCCTCTTGTTCTCAGAGAGGGATCTCTCAAATGTTTGTTTGCAAAAGTTTATCTTGTGTGCTTATAGTATTAATTTTAGACTAGTTATTAAGTGTAGATGTTTGTTTTTTTGGTTGGTATTGAATTGATACAGCAAAACATGAAAGGTCTAGGAAAGATACACAGAATGGAGAAACATTTGGTTCATTGGGAAATGGAGCCAAAATAAGGTCATGACAAACTCATCAAAGGATATGGGATATCAAAGGGAAAATCTAACTTGGCCACAGGATCCTTTTTTTTTTTGGAATGGGATGAACATTAATGATTTGGAAAGAGAAATTGAATTCTCAACAAAGAGAATTTGAAAGCATAATTTGAAACAATAAAGAGTTCTTTGATAGACAGGGCTAACCATAAATTCTACAAATCACACCTTCAAGCAAATAATGATTTCAAAACAACTTTTAAAATGAAATCTAAGATTCGGGGAACACCCTATTTCCTCAAAGATTTTATTCTAAAGGACTTAGAAAACATAAAAGATTTACTGATAATTACAATCATAGACGAGGGAACACCTAAAAACATCTATGATCATAATTATAACGACCTTTAAGCCAACTGTTTAAGTGAGGACAAAGGGCAAGATCAAAACAAACCTCTTTGATGCACTATAAGCAAAGAACTTCAAAGGGAGACTTCAATAACAGTTTTTTAAATGGCAGTAGACAAGCAGGGAAAACCATAAATCATGCTGAAACCAACTGTTCAAACTTATTAAGGAAATAAACAAGCATGAAGACTAAAGAGAAAGACTAAAGCCTCTAAAATACTTCAGTAGAAGAAAACATAAAACAGTGAAGGATGAATAGGTCTAAGGTGCTTCCAGGAGTCATTTCTTAGCCTAATACTTTCTATCCTACTGTAGTAAGAAATTATGAAACATAATGAAAATAGGGGGAAAACATAAACAGTTCAGAATACTTCACCAACAGCCAAGCTCATGGATCCAATGATAGAGCCTTCTCAGGGACAAGCATGCAACAACATCATCAAGACCTCTAAAACTTCAATTTGTTCTTCAACTTCAACAGACTATGTATTTAATTCAAAGAGTTTCAGTATTACAACTTGTGATCAAACAACAACCAACAACTGTTCATCTTCCACAACAGTATTTATAGGAAGATGAGGAGGTGAGATCTAACAAAATATCTCAAGGACAATTAATACAAAGTGAAGACTTCTCAGCCTTTTGAGAGGCTCGATGAAGAAGTTTACAGGTGGTTCTGCATTAACTGTTTTACAATTAATATTTAAACTCGGTGTGAGTTTTGTTGACTTCCAGGCTCTGCATAACGTGGAGTAATCCTGAAGATATTTATTGTATTAACTTCTTGTGGAAAAATTAACTTCTTAGTAGTGTTGGAGGCAGATATTTCTTTAACAAATAACTTCGGCCTCTGTTTTCAATTCTTTTAAGGCACAGGTGGCGTTTATGGTAGCTGAGGAATCAATTCGCCTCAAAATGCAGCGGTGGAGGTCCTTTCCGCCTGTCAAACACTTATAACTTCCTTTGAATGTGTTTGGATGCAGGGAACAAGCTTTTGATCATTATTTTAAGCCGTAGTTCCCTAAATCTATCTTCAGTCTTCATCTCTGCTGCACTCTGTCTTTCAAACTGATACTCTTTTTAAATGCAGTTTTGAACCACAGTGTCGTGTCAATGTGTAGAGTCGCTGGGCTTTTAAAGGTATCAATGCCCATGAAACATTGATAAAACATTGAATGAAACCCTGCAAATGGTTCTCTTTAATAGCTCAAAGGCGCAGAAAATGTCTTTCCCAGCCTTCGGCCCGTCTTCATTATACAATGGAAAACCATAAAAAACACCTGCAAAACACAAAAATAGTTAAGAAACCCTGCGAAATGGGTAAAACTGCTTCGGAAGGCGGGAGAGGAGCGTGGCCGTTGGATGAAAACATCCAACGGTGGAGATTTACTCAAAAAAGAGGTAAAAGAAGAGCGTGAAAAAGAATAAGTAAGAGTGATTTTGGACCGTCCGATTCGGACACGTGGACGGTTCGGATTCAATCGGCAAATTGCAATCGGGGGTGGCGTGCAAATGGGCCGATCAAAACATGCGATGCGATGGAGCGCAGGCCGTCGATCTGCAGATCAGATCGACGGTGGAGAATAAATCGGGAGAGAGGTCAATCGGCAGAACAAGAAAGTGGACGCGATGTAAGTTTGCGATGCGATTGAAAGGGCCGAGGCGATTAAGCGATGGTCGTTGATCTAAGGATTAGATCGATGGTGGGAAACGAATCAGAGGACTGGCTGATCGGAGGGATGAAAAAAATGCGTGCGATTGAACTTTGCGATGTGACGGAGCGATGGCCGCTTGATCGGCGTTCGATCAACGGTGGGGATTAGTTCTAGAGTGGACCTGCGGAAAAACTTTATAACATATGAAACCCAAAGTTTTCAACAAAAACAAAGGTTTTTAAATGAATCGGGATATACATATATGATAGGCGCCCGACTGCGGGGCCTGTGGTCTTTACGGAATGTAATATGCCTGGGGCATGCATAAAAGGGCCAATCGCAATCGGGTCATCGGGCCTGGTCTTTCAATCTACCCATTGTATTTTCTCCGATTGCGATTTTGCGATCGGCTCTTTTCAATCAACCCATTAAAATATTTCAACACATGACTTTAGGTTTTTTGTTTAAACTTTGGAAAAGTGGGTTTCATGTTTTTATAAAGGGAAAGAACGATAGGGAACGAAATGTGATCGGGGTTTTAAACACAAAAGGCTAATCGCATCGGAACTTTTGGACGATGGCAAAAACTTGCGCACTTTGAATTTGTGCGATGCGATAAGCGCCGTGAGGGGCTTAGCACTTGGTTTTTATGGTAAGGGCATGTGGGGGAAGTGGTTATGGGGCTTAGCCAAAGGGGCTATAGCCTGTAATCAAAACACGAATTTTTATGAATTTTTCATGGTTTTCAAAGGAATCGGGGGGTTCGAAATAGTTAAAGAATGGATTTTCAACTATGGAAGGGTGATTTTCATGAAAGGAAAACATGAAAAATAGGGGAAATTTATGGGGAAAAAGGAGAGCAAATGAAGGTTAGATGTGAGTGGGAGAAGGGGAAAATGATGGTTTTTGCAGCAGTTTTTTCTCTTTGGAATTTAGCAGAATTCTCAGAGTATAAAATGGAAATCGAAAATAAAGATTTTGGACAGAGGCATGAGGCCTTTAAGAGTATTCAAGAGCCAACACTTTTTTGCAATAAATTATGTTCCTTGAAGGCTCAAAAATCATTTAGCCACCATTTGGTATGAAAATTTTTATAGGTGGCTAATAGTGGCTCCACTTGGGGATGGTGCCTTCTTGAAGGCATCAAGAATTTCAGACCTGCATTCCCTGAGATGCTTATCAGTTGCCTCATCCATTGGGCTGATTTATTTACTTGAATGATCTCCTTTTGTTCTAGAAATAAGTTAGCAGCCATGGAAAAACATTGGATCTTTTATCAACAAGCTTTATACCTACCCAATCCTACAGGTCTAACATTTTTTCTTCATTAGAGTGCACTTGGATTGGCAAACTCTTTTACAACATTTTATTCTTTCTGAAAGCTAAAATATAGTCTATTTCTACTCCTTATTTCTCCATGGATTTAGATTAAACGGTTGAATCCATATAATTCTCTACCTAATCTACTATCTGTTGGGATTAAACTGTCCAACAGACTTTTATTCTCTAAATTCTACGACAGAAATTTTAAAGCATTCAAGTCAGGATTAAACAGTCTAATCTTGAAGCTGGTCTATGGCATAAAACAAGCTACACACAGACATTTATTTTTTGCAGAAAATTAAGTCAAAATGGAAGGGTTAAGATCTGAAAATTTAAAGCACTTCCTTCATCTTTTTACAGCTCTGTTTTGACTCTTTTTTGAGTTGTTTCTTCCTTGTTTTCTGGAGTTGATTGGAACCATATTTTTTCATCTTTTGACTAAGAAAATAACAGATTTGAGTCATCTTTTCTTTTTGGAAACTTAGGTTCAGTTTTTAGCTTGTTTGAACCTTTGATTTCTAACCTAAACTATCTACTGATAAGCCAAGATTAAACAGTTTAGCAAATCAAATTCGCTATCCTATCAACAGAAAATTTAAAGCTAATTAGTCAAGTTTAGGTTGTTTGACTAACTAGAAGTGTGTTATTCAGGAGTGGCATTTAAGCTTGCACACTTTCAGAATTTGTTTCCCTTTTTTGGTATGGGGCTTTACCTTTATTGTTTTTACCATTTGCCCTCTTTTCTTTCTTTCTTTGTTTTTGTATTTTTTGATTTTGTTAACTTGAAAGCAATGGTTGGACTATGATATCTACAATGAAAAATAAAATTCTTTAAACTCAAGATTCTTGGCAGAAGTAATGCGTGAGCATCCTGCCATTGACAGGACCTCCATACAGATCTTATCCATTCAATTCTTTCAAGAAAAATGCATTGTGACCCCTTTCCGCATGGATAATATATGGCCCTTTCCACAAGTTGTCAAACTTGCCATGTTTTCCCTTCTCTTCCCTTCTTGAATCCCATTTAAGAACAACATTTCCAATTTGGAAATTGTTTTCCTTAGTCGTCTTATCAAAAAGTTTCTTCATATTTTGTTGGACTAACTGTGTTCTCTCATAAACTTCTTCTCTGGTCTGCTGTAAATGGATTGTTTGGTTGATCCTTCTCTGCATATCATTCTCTTCAATCTGCACTTCTTGAAGGAGTTTCATGACTGGAACTCCCAATGAGGTAGGAAAAATTGAATCCATGCCATAAACTAACTGATAGGGAGACATATTTATTGACTTCTTTGTAGTTAATCTATCAGCCCACAAGGCATGAACCAGCTTACTGTGCCATGATTTTTTATTTTGTTCCAACAGTTTTTTAATGATATTGATGAGGCTCTTGTTGGAAGATTCAACTAATCCATTTCCTTGGGGATAGTAAGCAGTGGAATGGCCCAAGGTTATGTGGTATTTGTAGCAGAAATCAACCATCTTCTTAGATTTGAAAGCAGCAGCATTGTCTGTTATGATTTTTTTGGGACAACCAAATCTGGATAGGATATTAGTTTCAAGAAACTTGATAATGACGGAGTCATTAGCATTTCTGGATGGTATAGCTTCTATCCACTTGGTAAAGAAGTCAGTGGCTGTGAGGATCCACTTATGTTGAGCTGAGGAGGATGGGTGAATTTCCCCAATGAAGTCTAAACCCCATTGTTGAAAAGGTGCCTCAACTTTGATAGGATGTAAGGGTAAGGGAAGAAGTTTTCTTTTGCCATAAAAAATTTGACACTTATGGCAAGACATTACCATATTTTGAGTGTCGGAGAAAAGGGTAAGCCAATAGTAACCAGATCTAAGAATTTCGTTTGCTGTGGCCTTCCAGTAGAGGTGTCCTCCACATTCTCCGTCATGCAACTCATGCATGATTTTTCCTGCATAACATTTAAGCAAAATTCCAACAGCATTTTTCCAATATAATACTCCATCTAATATGAAAAAACTCAAAGCCTTTTGTTTCAAGAATCTAGCTTTAGTTTTAGACAAAGAAAAGGAGGGGCATTTAACTATGCAAGCACATAAATAATGTCAGCATACCAAGGAGAATTTAGCAATGCTTCTTCAATAAAAGGAGTCGTAGATTCTTCTATTTCTTCCAACACATCCACCATATTCATATCTAGTGCTTGGAAATTAGATTCAGCCATAAGTTTTGCTAATCCTTGCCCTTTAACTAGTTTGGTGGGCCTGATTTCTAAGTCATATTCAAGAATAGTTGCAATCCATTTTCCCCTTTTACCATCAGGGTCTTGACTCAGAATTTCCTTGACAACAGTATGTGGAACAAAAGCAATTATGTGAGAGTGTAAAATATAGACCCTAAAGTCTTTTCATGCTTTCACTAATGCTAAGGCTTGCTTCTTCATGATATTATACTTGAGAGGAGCATCCCTTAAGGCCCTACTAAAGAAATATATTGGTTTTTCTTGCCCCAAATCATTCTTTTGAAGTAAAACTGCAGCTATTGTATGCTCAGATGCAAAATAAAAGATGTAAAAATATTTGGTAAAATCTGGACTAATCAGGACCGGTGTTTGGGTAAGAGCTTGTTTGACCAGCTTGAATGATTGTTTAGCTGGTAAAGTCCATTTTACACCCACATCTTTCTTAAGCATGTTTGTAATGTTTTTTAATAGGTCAGCAAGGTTAGGGATAAACCTTCTCAAAAAATTAATCTTTCCGATGAAAGATTGCAACTCTTTGAGGCTTCTTGGATCGCTGATTTGTAATATGCCATCTATCCTTGTAGGGTCTATTTTGATTCCCTCTTCCGAAATTATATGTCCAAGAAGTTTACCTTCTTGGAGACCAAAGAGTGTCTTCTTGGGATTTAATGACAAGCCAAATTTCCTACACTTCTCAAAAACTTTTCTTAAGTGAATCAAATGTTCTTCATCAGTTTTTGAAAAGAGAGTTATGTCATCAAGGTAAATAATTATGAAATAGCCAATATCTTTAGAAAAGGCTATGTCCATGTCCCTTTGGAAGGTGGCCCCTGCATTCATTAACCCGAAAGGAATTTTGACATACATAAAGGTGCCCCAAGGTGTGGTAAAAACAGTTTTGATTTGATCACTTGGGAGCACCAACACCTGGTTGTAACCTGAGAACCCATCTAAGAGTGATATCCTTTTTGACCCAACTACCTTCTAAAGTATATGATCCATCTTGGGAAATGGGTATTTGTCTTTTAGGGATGCTCTGTTTAAGTTTCTGAAGTCGATACAGAGCCTGATTTCCCGTTTTTTCTTTCTAACAGAAACTAAATTTGATACCCATTCTGAAAATATAATGGGCACTATGATTCCAGCAGCATGCATCTTTTCGATCTCTGCCTTAACTAAAGGTAATAAAAGTGGGTTTATCCTCCTCAGTTTTTGTTTAAAAGGCTTTTGATTTTCCTTTAGGGGAATCTTTTGCTGAATGATGTTGGTATCATAAGACTTCAGATCTGTGTATGCCCAAGAAAACACATCTTTAAACTCTTTGAACAGCTCTATGTATTGCGATTTTATGTGAGTTGGAAGAGTGCTGGACAATTTAATCATCTTGGGTTCTGTTAAGGAGCCTATGTTGTGTTCTTCTACGTTTGTCTCTATAGGCTCCATCCTCGGCTCTTTGGCTACATAGTTAAAATAAAAAAGGTGTTCTAAAGGTGTGAGACCTCTTGGAATTTGATCATTTTTGCATTGTAAGATTTCCAAGTCTTTTTGGTCCGTGTTGTCGATTAACTCTGCTTCTAACGGATTCTCATAATGATTTATATCAGCAGAGTGTGTTATTTCAGCTTCTGGGATTTCTTCGATATATAAACAGTCTTCATTATGGCTAGATTCTGATGTTGGCATGGTGAAATCGTTTTATGAATTTAAGAAATCGTCTATGTGTTGGTCAGAATCAAAAACTTTCCATTGATCTTCGTTATTAGGCACAACAGGCTTGTGTTTTATCTTTACGCTAAGTTGTTCATTTATCTCGGGTATTTGACAGTTATTGGCGTTGAAAGCGAGTTCATTTTCCAAATGATTAAACGCTCTATGAATGAAAACATGCTCTTTCAAAAGTTTTCAATAAATCGAGGGCAGCGTTCCGATATTCCCTAAGCTTTGGATTTCTGGCTGAGTATTCTCCTCTGATTTGTTTTATGATAAGTTCAGAATCTCCTAGGATGGATATCCTTTGGGCTTTTAATTGTTTAAGCAATTGTAAGCCTGGGAGGAGGGCTTCGTACTCAGCGATATTGTTAGTGCATGGGAAATCCAATTTGTATGAAAAACTCTGATTTGTATTCTGGATCCATACGCCCGCACCTGTGCTTGCTTTATTACAGGATCCATCAAAGTTTACTGTCCAAATTATATTTGACTCATTTTCGTTTTCTTGTTGCTGTTGAATGTCAATGTTTCGAAGTTGATTCGAGGGAAGATTTGATTTTCCTGGTAAATCAATTGGGTCTACGTTCTCTTTATCTTGTTGGGTAATTTTTTCGTCGTTACATAAGATAAAGGAATCTAAACTAGACTGAATGGAATAGATCAGAGAGTTGTTTGGTTTATCTATGTTGCTCACCATGTACTTCATGTGAGATTCTCTGTATAGTCTTCTGTTGTGGTTAAAAACAGGGATGGTGGCATAAGACATATCCATTTGAATATTTCCCTGAAGTTTGGCTCCCCAAGATCTTGATAAGAGCATGCCATACTTAGGGGGAATGTCAGCTACAACTATATCCATTACTAGACTCTTAGCAGGAATTTGAGCTAGATTAACACATAAATCTTTGATTAAACCCAAACATTTGACTCTGCTTGAGTCAAAAGAATACAAATTTTTGTATGATTTGGTAATCTCTAAGCCTAAGCTTTCCATTACCACCTTGGGCATTAGATTGTGTGAAGCTCTTGAATCTAACATGGCATTGTGTAAAATTTTCTCATGTATGTTCAAGCTAACATAGTGTTGAGATTGCAACAAGATGATGAGCTTAGTGGAAAGAAGTTGCCTTCACTAAGTGGGCCCGCATGCTATTTTTGGCGCAAAGTCTATTTTTAGACTATGTCTATTTTTAGACATATGGATCATGTTCTATGAGTTGCAGGATGCTATTTGTGGATGGTTGGTCGAGTTGGAAAAAATAGATGGACTTCTATTTTTAGACATATTGGGCGGAATCTATTTTTAGATTGCTAGTCTAAAAATAGATATGTCTAATATTATTAGCTCTTAATAATATTTGGACTATAAACATTATCTTATTCTCTTGGAGCACTTCAGTTAAGTGCACAGATGTGGCACAGGAGCTGACAGAAGGAATTACGCTATTCCTGAGGGTTAAGTGGAGCTATTGCATGGAGACTTCAATTAGAACTCATGTGACAGAGTTTGGTGGAGTTATTGAAGTAGTTGGTGGAGTTGTGTTCAGTTTAACTGAGTTAAACATAGTTGAGCTAGTTGTATCTAGTCTAACTAATTGATACACTAGTAAGAGTGGTGTGAATTAATTATTAATTAATTCACTAATTATTAACTCATTAATCAACTAAAGAATACATCAGTTAACTACAGTGCATGGACAATTTCAGTGGAGACCAGTGAAGAGGTAGGTGAAAGAGCAGTGTGACTATCAGTTGTGACTATATTGGTGCATGAGTTTGCACCACACATTGATGGAGATGCCAATGAGGATTGCGTAGTGCATACTAGAGGGATTCGAACTCAGATTGGGCCATTATTCATCTTGGATTGTGCAGTAGAGGCAGGCTAACAGGTGGAGCAGATTGGAGCATGTGTTTTGCTAGATCTGAGCTTGTGTAGTGTGTAACAATTGGAGATTGTACTGAGAGCTTGTGAGGAGTTTGTACAATGATTGTTACATGATCTCTATCATTATAATATACAGATAGTTGGGGGTTTTCAGCTTTAATATTTCCCATAAATACTATGTTTATATGTGTGATTGTTTATGGTTTTAATGTGCGCATGCGATTGTTTATATTTCCGCAATTAATGATCAATAGTAGAAGAGGTTATGTATTATGCATGAAGCTCAAATAGTGTGTGATCAGGATAATCTAGGTGAATAATTTAACATTTATTCAAATTTCTACATGGTATCAGAGCGATATTGATCATTGGAGCAATTGCAAAACATTGAAGCGGTTGAGTTTTGTGCTGGTGGAATTCGAATTTGCAGTAGTGTTTTCTTGGTGTCGAAGTTGAGATGTCTTTCAACGGATTGCGATTGGAGTATGCCATTGAGGGCAGCTCAAATTATATTGCATGGAAGGACAGGATGGAAGCGGTGCTGGATGACAATGGGTTGAAGGGGTTCATAGATGCAGAAGTTCCAAAGCCTACTTCTAGTGATGCTGCCGTACTTGACGCATGGAAAAAAAAGACAACAAAGTGTCGAAGGATTCTGTTGGAGGGCGTGAAGGATCACATAGTATCCAGCCTTCATGGTAAGGCTTCTCCATTCTTGATGTGGAAATCCTTGACAGATTTATTCCAAAGCAAGAGCGACCAGAGGAAGTTGGCGCTCAAGGATAAACTCAGAAACATAAATATGGAGAAAGGCGACAGTATGCCCAAGTACCTCATGAAGTTCATCCAATGCAGGGATGAGCTGGGAAGTGTGGGGGTGGCTGCTGATGATGAGGACTTGTTGAGCTTGGATCTCCTTGGGCTTCCGAAGAGTTGGCATTCCTATCAGGACTTTGTCAATGGTCGGGAGAAATTGCCAGGATGGGAGCGACTTTGTTCGGATCTTGTGCAAGAGGAGATAAGGTGAAGTACGAGGGACGGATCTTCATCAAAGAACTATGATGAAGAGAATTGCACTTTGG
Source organism: Pinus albicaulis (assembly GCA_034641835.2). Classification (NCBI taxonomy): domain Eukaryota; kingdom Viridiplantae; phylum Streptophyta; class Pinopsida; order Pinales; family Pinaceae; genus Pinus; species Pinus albicaulis. The sequence goes on from CM076584.1 coordinate 1,435,245,505, forward strand.
CTACCAAAGCAAAGAAGAGGAAGAGCAAGAAATCTTCTCATTCCGGTGCGAAAGGCAAGAAGCAGGACATGTCCAAGGTGAAGTGCTTTCATTGTGACCAACACGGACATTATGCCACAAATTGTCCGCAGAAGAAGAAAAATAAGCAGGCTGCTGGATCTGTAGCTAAAGAGGCCTTAGCCTCGCAGTTTGAGCTGGATTTTTCGCTGATCGCATGCTTGGTCTCAAGTGTGATGGGTTCAGTGTGGTTTTTGGATAGTGGTGCGTCTTTTCACATGACAGGAGATCGAAATTTTTTTACTGATCTGGATGAGAAAGATCTTGGAGTGCACATCGAGATGGGCGATGATGGTAGATACAGTGCGACCAGTGTTGGTACCATTTCCTTTGAGAGGGAGTCTGGTAAACCCTTCGTATTGAAGGAAGTGATGCATGTTCCAGGATTGAAGAATAATCTTATCTCTGTTGCGATGTTAGAAGACAAGGGATATGATGTTGTCTTTAGCGAGGGAAAGGCTTTCCTGCGCAGTAAGGCAACTGGTGAGACCCGGAGGATAGGGGTTCGAGTTAAGAACCTTTATCAATTGCAGGTAGATGGATGCACAGCAATGGCAGGCAAGGTAGAAGGAGTGGTGAGCTGGGATGATGGTGAGTTGTGGCACCGGAGATTGGGCCACCTTCACCATGGAGCTTTGAAGATAATGCAGCAGATTTCTACTAGGCTTCCTAAGGGTACTCTTGTGCAGTCAGATTAGTGCAAGGGATGTACCTTGGGAAAATTTGTGAAAGCCACCTTTCACGAGAAGGATAGTCGCGCCACGACGATCCTTGAGAGAATTCACACAGACGTGTGTGGACCTTTCTCAGTAGCTTCGACAACAAAGCACATGTACTATGTGATATTTGTTGATGATTTTTCTCGTAAGTGCTGGATCTTCTTCATGCAGAAGAAGAGCGAGACATACTCAAAGTTCTGTGAGTTCAAGGCACTGGTTGAGAAAGAATCGGGGAAGCAGGTGAAGGCTCTTAGGAGCGACAATGGTGGTGAATTCATCTCTGGTGAATTCAAGGAATTTTGTAGCGTAGAATGAATTCGAAGAGAGCTCATAGCACCTCACATAAACTCCATGCCAAAGCAGAACGTGGGTTGCTGAGAGGAAGAACATAACGATCGTGGGTGTTGCACGGGCGATGTTGCATGATCAGGGCCTTCCCATTCACTTGTGGGTGGAGGCATGCAATACTGCAGTATATGTGCAGAACCACTGTCCTCACAGGATACTTGGCATGAGTACGCCCGAGGAGGCGTTTTCTGGTAAGAGGCCTGATATTTCCCATTTGAGGATTTTTGGTTCACCTGTTTACATTCATGTGACGAAGGATGCCAGGAAGAAGCTGGAGCCGACCGCAGAGGTTGGGATATTTGTGGGGTACACTAATATGCCCCACAACTATCGTGTGTATTTTCCAGACAGTCGCAAGACTGTTGTGCGACGGGATATCAAATTTCAGGAGGAGAAAGCCATGAAGTGTTCGCTTGAGAGGGAGCCACACTTGCATGCAAAGGAGGAGCTATTAGTTCCTAAGGATGAGTCTCAGGATGTGGATCAGCCACAAGATGAGGTTCATGGAGTGGAAGAGACCACTTATGCAGCGCCAACCATCAGAGGGTGGAAGCACACTACAGAAGCTGAGCGACTGGCACAAGATGCAGAGAAGGTTGTAGGACCACCTACAGCACAGCGCAGACAGAGACAGTCACCGGACCGGTACACTGGATACATGGCTCTTGTGAGAAAATGTGTCGTGACAGAGCCATCCTCTTTCAAGGAAGTTGTGGAGAACCCCGCATGGGTAGATGCCATGGTGGAAGAGTATGATTCGATTGTCAGAAACAGTGCATGGGAGATTGTCCTGAGGCCGAAGGGGAAATTAGTGGTAGGTTCGAGATGGATCTACAAAGTGAAGCAAGCAGCTGACGGGAGTGTGGAAAAGTACAAGGCAAGATTTGTTGCCCGAGGCTTTTCACAGATAGAGGGGATCGATTATGAGGAGACCTTTGCACCTGTCGCAAGGTATTCTTCCATACGGACGATTCTTTCTCTCTCAACGCAGATGGGGTGGCACATTCATCAGATGGATGTGAAGACTGCGTTCCTCAACGGAGTCATTGAGGAGGAGGTGTACATAGAGCAACCCGAAGGTTTCGAGATCTTCAGCAGCGAGTCGCATGTGTGCAGGCTCAAGAGAGCGTTGTATGGGTTGAAACAAGCACCTCGTGCTTGGTACACACGGATAGACAGTTATTTCACCGGACTTGGATTCTCCAAGAGTGAGGCAGATCCGAACCTATACCAGATTGTGATGGAGGGTTAGTTGCTGATCATTGTACTTTATGTAGATGATTTGATTTTGACAGGTGATGAGCTGTTGATACTCTCATGCAAGGAGGATCTTGCAAAAGTGTTACACCATTTTTTGGTCATCTAACCTATTATTATTAGATGAACCCAAGTACACCATGTAAGACCAATTTTACCCTAAGTAAAATTTATTTCACCATATAAAATAACTCATTTGTTTATATTTCCTAGTCATATTTAACCCAAAATAAGGAACTTAATTAAACAAATCCTTATTTATTTAATTATTTCCTAAGAATAAGTTATTTAAATCATTATTTAAATAATATTCTTAGTTAAATTTGACTAAATCATCCATAAATAATTAAATAAACCATTATTTATTTAATTATATTCACATCACTTCCCTAAGATGATAAATAAACCATTTATTTATTTATTATTTATAAATAAAGGAATTGACCCAAGTCAAGAACCCTTTTCCCTCCAACAAATATAATAAAATATTCCTAAAGGGTGCTTCTAGAATTAGATTAATAATATTTTATTCTTGCACCGAGTTCTAGACCGCCCCAATATTTTGTTATAAATAGGGGGGTTTTCCCCATTCATTAGTCACCTTCATTGCATTAGATCACTCTAGATCTTCTCTTGGTCACCATTTTCCATTTTTCTTTGTGAACTCCCATTGAGTTCTATGTTTGTTTTTCCACATCCATAAGAGAGAGAAATGCTAGATCTGAAACACTGAGGACTTTCAAGAACCCATCCCACTGAGGAGAACCGGAAAACACCTTTCTTGTTTTCCTCTCAGGTGCCCCATTCTTTAATATAATACAAAATTCTTTCATATACATTCTTCTTGTCTTGTTCATTGGATCTATGGAGCTATGTTATTTTTTATCTGCTTAATATCTTTTGTGCTTAGATCTGAATTTGTGCAGCAATCTTAAAGGTATTTTGCAGCCACAATTGATGTTAGGGCTATTTGTTATGCGTAGCTAAAGTGATCTTTTACGATGAAAGATTCATACTAACAAAAAGAGTTTGAGATGAAGGACTTGGGCCTCCTTCATTATTTCCTGGGATTGGAAATTTGGTAGCGTAGTGATGGACTATTTGTTTCTCAGGGTAAGTATGCCCGGGAGATACTGGAGAAGTTCAACATGCATGGCTGCAAGCCTGTTGATACTCCTCTTCCTGGTGGTTGGAGGAAGGAGGATGCTACTTCAGCAGAGGTAGTGGATGCCACTGTTTATCGACAGTTGGTGGGGTCACTTATGTATCTGGTCAATACACGACCCGACATATGCTATGTTGTTAACCAGCTTTCACAAGCTATGGTTAAGCCTACCAAACTCTACTGGAAGGCAGGCAAGCATGTATTGAGATATCTCAGAGGCACATCAGGATATGGATTGTGGTACAGACAGTTGGATGAGGTGAAGTTGTGTGGCTTCACGGATGCAGATTGGGCAGGGAGCCCAATGGACAGAAAGAGCACATCTGGAGGGATTTTCAGTATCGAGTCGATAGCAGTTTCTTGGCACAACAGGAAGCAGAGATCCGTGGCACTCAGCTCAACAGAGGCCGAGTATATGGCAGCGAGTTTGGCTGCATGCGAGGCTATATGGATGAGGAAGATCCTGGTCGAGTTGTTTGGTTCACACTTAGAGCCTACTATGATTTATTGTGATAATCAGAGTTGCATCAAACTCTCGGTCAATCCAGTATTTCATGATAGATCTAAACACATTGATATCCGGTATCATCATATCAGAGATTGTGTGCAGCGGAAGATCATGTTACTTTCATACATTCCCACGGAGGATCAAGATGCTGATATCTTGACGAAGGCGCTCACCAGGAGAAAATTCGAATACCACAGAGGCAGGATAGGGGTTGCAGATAATCCATATCTTGTTGAGAGGGAGTGTTGAGATTGCAACAAGATGATGAGCTTAGTGGAAAGAAGTCGCCTTCAATAAGTGGGCTCGCAGGCTATTTTTGGCGCAAAGTCTATTTTTAGACTATGTCTATTTTTAGACATATGGATCATGTTCTATGAGTTGCAGGATGCTATTTGTGGATGGTTGGTTAAGTCGGAAAAAATAGATGGACTTCTATTTTTAGACATATTGGGCGGAATCTATTTTTAGATTGCCAGTCTAAAAATAGATATGTCGAATATTATTAGCTCTTTATAATATTTGGACTATAAACATTATCTTATTCTCTTGGAGCACTTCAGTTAAGTGCACAGATGTGGCACAGGAGCTGACAGAAGGAATTACGCTATTCCTGAGGGTTAAGTGGAGCTATTGTATGGATACTTCAGTTAGAACTCATGTGAGAGAGTTTGGTGGAGTTGATTGAGGAAGTTAATGGAGTTGTGTTCAGTTTAACTAAGCTAAACATAGTTGAGCTAGTTGTATCTAGTCTAACTGATTGATACACTAATGAGAGTGGTGTGAATTAATTATTAATTAATTCACTAATTATAAACTCATTAATCAACTAAAGAATACATCAGTTAACTTCAGTGCATGGACAGTTTCAGTGGAGACCAATGAAGAGGTAGGTGAAAGAGCAGTGTGACTATTAGTTGTGACTATACTGGTGCATGAGTTTGCACCACACATTGATGGAGATGCCGATGAGGATTGCGCAGTACACACCAGGTGGATTCGAACTCAGATTGGGCCATTATTCATCTTGGATTGCGTAGTAGAGGCAGGCTAACAGGTGGAGCAGATTGGAGCATGTGTTTTGTTAGATCTGAGCTTGTGTAGTGTGTAACAATTGGAGATTGTATTGAGAGCTTGTGAGGAGTTTGTACAATGATTGTTACATGATCTCTATCATTATAATATACAGATAGTTGGGGGTTTTCAGCTTTAAGCTTTCCCATAAATACTGTTTTTATATGTGTGATTGTTTATGGTTTTAATGTGCGCATGCGATTGTTTATATTTCCGCAATTAATGATCAATAGTAGAAGAGGTTATGTATTATGCATGAAGCTCAAATAGTGTGTGATCAAGATAATCTCGGTGAATAATTTACAGTTATTCAAATTTCTACACATAGAAGGGAGGGACAGGCCCTTCTTGGTATTTTCCTTCCACTTCAGGACCAAATAACAACTCAGGTTTATCATCTGTCAGGTTTAAAGTGTCAGTATCACTTCCTAAATTCAAAGCTTTCAAAACTTGGTTTTTGTACACTTCTTGGGTTACTAATTCAGCTAGGGGGATGGTAATTTTTATCTTAGCAAACTCTCCCTCAAGGTTGAAAGGAATAATAGACTTGTTGATATTTACATCTACCTTTTCAATTGAATTATTTTTAGCAGCTTTGATTTGTTGAACCTTGTTTGGACTGGTAATTGGGGCGGTTTTATTAGGACCACTAGCTGAAGTGCTAGGGGTGTTCTGTTCAACATTTCGCTGGACACTTTTGTCTTTGTTTAAATCTGATTTTTTGGCCGAAATGTTGGTTTTTTCTGCTGTCCTTTTGGGTTGTTTTTTTGCGTTTTTCTTGACAGCAGTGCTAGTGTTCTTATATTTTGAATTATCTATGTTTCCCTTACTCCTAAGATCATATTGTTTATGCACCTCCATGATTGCATTCTCAAAACCCAATCTATAGTCATCATAATCTTCATAGGTGTTTGTATTTTGATCATAAGAGAAGAAACCTTGTTCTTCCTCAGTGAGGAAAACATCATCCCCACTGTCTGATCCAATCAAGTTTACATGTGATTCTTCCAACCTTTCCAACTCCCTGTCTTCCTCATATTGATCTACATAGTTCTGTTGAAAGGGAGGTCTAATTTTTTGGTCACTTTCTTTTTGCTTATCTTGATTGTTGTCTCTTCTATAATTCTAATTTCTATTTCTGTTTTGATTGTTTTGAGGTGTAGTTTGGTTTTGGTTTGCTTGTGCCTTTTTTATTATGCTCATCTCTTTCATCATTTCTTCCATCATTCTCTCCATTTTTGAGCTTGAAGTAGAAGGAGGGGATTCCTCTCTAAAAGATACTCTCTTCTCAGTTTTCATTCTTGCTCTCTTCTCCATTAAGTTGACTTCCACAGAAAGAGCGCATTTTTGCATATCTTCAAGAGTTGCATAATCTCTTTCTCTTAGCTGATAGGTCATGTCAGAGTCAAACCCTTCAGGAAATTTGTTTAAAGCTGAGCCCTAGGGAGGTTTTAGTTATGGGGAAAGTGCATTATACACACTATTGAATCTAGTGCAGTAAGCTTGCACACTTTCCCCAATGTTTCTATGGAGGTTCTTGTAGTCAGACAGGACTTGGAGAGGATTTTTCTTTACTTCCCATTTGTTTAAGAACATTTGATGGAAGCCTTGGAGATCATTAATGCTATGAGGGGCTAAACCTTTAAACCATTTTCTTACTTCTCCCCCTAAGCTCTGAGCAAATAACCTAATATTGACAGAATCATCATCAATTTCATTTCTGTCAAAGTAGTCATTCATTTTATCTACATGTTGTGATGTATTTGTAGTATTGTTAGCATCATATAACGGAATTTTGGACTGATAGTCCTGTGGGAGATTGACTAATGGTACAGGAAGTACCAGGGAAGCATACCATGTTGCCATGATAGGTGGTGGAGGTTGATTTAAAAGGAGTGGAGTAACAACAGGGACAGTGGGTTGAGGTGTAGTGGTTTGAAAAGTGGATGTAGGGTGAGAAGAAAAGGGTGGACCAGGGGTAGACTGTTGAGCTGATCTTGGATGAGAGACACCTAAGTTGTGAAGGAAATGTAAATCAGGAGGTGTTGTTTCTCTGCTACCAAGAGGTTCACTTGTTTCAGGAGATGAAAGTGAAGACTCATAATCTCACTGATCTAAATCACCAAGAGACCTAGTTCTAAAAGGTTTTACTAAGTCAACTTGAGATTGTTGTAGAGCTGAAAGATTTTCAGGAACTGAATTAGCTCTCAAGGGTGATATGAAAATAGTTGAAAATTTAATCTTAGGAGACTTCCTAAGGATACTTTCAGGGTTGTCAACTACTTCCGGTGGATTTGGGTCAGGGTAGGCTCTAGTATGAATCTTTCTAGGAGCCACTATGTTGTATTTTTCAGATCCAAATAAACAAGAAAAGTTCAACCAGATATGACAGTCTTTAAGAGGTTAACTAATCTGTTTGCACGCATTTTAATTCCTACAGTCCTCTAACTGAGTTTGAATGATATTATAATGATAAGGGTTCTTCCCAGTGGAGTCTTAAGGTCTGTTAAGGATTGTGGAGTCGCCAAGTGGAAGTTTTTAGCTCGTAAGGAGGTAAAATATTTTATGGTCCACCACCAAGTTTATTATGAAGCCAAACTGAAATGTTTTGGGTTTTTCTGAGTTATTTTGGTCTTATAGGTTATGAGAGTGTCCTAAATCTGACTTAACACTTAGCTAGGGTGTCAAAACATACATAGTTCACTCTTATGGTTTGGTAACTGAATCCTTCAAGGTTTGATAAGGCTTTATAAGAATCCTAAGGGTTCCTTAGTTTGTCACTGATTCAAAAGGTCCTATTATGATTACCATTTCTTGGCAGTGCTTGAAGAAGGTTACTTATGTTATACTTAGACAGTGAGTGTTTTGTTTTGCAAATTTTACTCAGGGTCCCACCGTGATCGCCATTATGTTGGTGGCGATGAGGTGGCTGATAATCACTGGATAGTCTTTGAAAAATAAGGGATTTCTGGAGTCTTAAGGGGTACTTATAGTGTCAGTGACTCAGAATGGTCCCACCATGATCGCCATTATGTTGGTGTCCCGTGTTTTGATAGTTTGGCAAATCAAAAGACAAGGCAACATCAGAACCAATCTTTATAGTTACAAGATCTAGTCCTCCTGTTCTCAGAGAGGGATCTCTCAAATGTTTGTTTGCAAAAGTTTATCTTGTGTGCTTATAGTATTGATTTTAGACTAGTTATTAAGTGTAGGTGTTTGTTTGTTTGGTTGGTATTGAATTGATACAGTAGAACATGAAAGGTTTAGGAAAGATACACAGAATGAAGAAACATCTGGTTCATTGGGCAATGGAGTCAAAATAAGGTCATGACAAACTCATCAAAGGATATGGGATATCAAAGGGAAAATCTAACTTGGCCACATGATCCTTTTGTTTTTTGGAATGGGATGAACATTAATGATTTGGAAAGAGAAATTGAATTCTCAACAAAGAGAATTTTAAAGCATAATTTGAAACAATAAAGAGTTCTTTGATAGACAGGGCTAACCATAAATTCTACAAATCACACCTTCAAGCAGATAATGATTTCAAAACAACTTTTAAAATGAAATCTAAGATTCGGGGAACACCCTATTTCCTCAAAGATTTTATTCTAAAGGACTTAGAAAACATAAAAGATTTACTGATAATTACAGTCATAGAAGAGGGAACACCTAAAAACATCTATGATCATAATTATAACGACCTTTAAGCCAACTGCTTAAGTGAGGACAAAGGACAAGATCAAAACAGACCTCTTTGATTCACTGTAAGCAAAGAACTTCAAAGGGAGACTTCAATAACAGTTTTTTAAGTGGCAGCAGACAAGCAGGGAAAACCATAAATCATGTTGAAACCAAATGTTCAAACTTATTAAGGAAATAAACAAGCATGAAGACTAAAGAGAAAGATTAAAGCCTCTAAAATACTTCAGCAGAAGAAAACATAAAACAATGAAGGATGAACAGGTCTAAGGTGCTTCCAAGAGTCATTTCTTAGCCTAATACTTTATATCCTACTGTAGTAAGAAATTATGAAACATAATGAAAACAGGGGAAAAAACATAAACAGTTCAGAATACTTCACCAACAGCCAAGCTCATGGATCCAATGATAGAGCCTTCTCAGGGACAAGCATGCAACAACATCATCAAGACCTCCAAAACTTCAATTTGTTCTTCAACTTCAACAGACTATGTATTTACTTCAAAGAGTTTCAGTATTACAATTTGTGATCAAACAACAACCAACAATTGTTCATCTTCCATAGCAGTATTTATAGGAAGATGAGGAGGTGAGATATAACAAAATATCTCAAGGACAATTAATACAGAGTGAAGACTTCTCGGCCTTTTGAGAGGCTCAATGAAGAAGTTTACAGGTGGTTCTGCATTAATTGTTTTACAATTAATATTTAAACTCGGTGGGAGTTTTGTTGACTTCCAGGCTCTGCATAACGTGGAGTAATCCTGAAGATATTTATTGTATTAACTTCCTGTGGCAGAATTAACTTCTTAGCAGCGCTGGAGGCAGATATTTCTTTAACAAATAACTTCGGCCTCTGTTTTCAATGCTTTTAAGGCACAGGTGGCGTTTATGGTAGCTGAGGAATCAATTCGCCTCAAAATGCAGCGGTGGAGGTCCTTTCCGGCTGTCAAACACTTTAACTTCCTTTGACTATGTTTGGATGCAAGGAACAAGCTTTTGATCATTATTTTAAGCCGTAGTTCCCTAAATATGTCTTCAGTCTTCATCTCTGCTGCGCTCTGTCCTTCAAACTGATACTCTTTTTAAATGCGGTTTTGAACCACAGTGTCTTGTCAATGTGTAGAGCCGCTGGGCTTTTAAAGGTATCAATGCCCATGAAACATTGATAAAACATTGAATGAAACCCCGCGAATGGTTCTCTTTAATAGCTCAAAGGCGCGGAAAACATCTTTCGCAGCCTTCGGCCCTTCTTCATTATACAATGGAAAACCATAAAAAACACCTGCAAAACACAAAAATAGTTAAGAAACCCTGTGAAATGGGTAAAATTGCTTCGGAAGGCGGGAGAGGAGCGTGGCTGTTGGATGAAAACATCCAACGGTGGATATTTACTCAAAAAAGAGGTAAAAGAAGAGCGCGAAAAAGAATAAGTAAGAGTGATTTTGGACCGTCTGATTCGGACACGTGGACGGTCTGGATTCAATCGGCAGATTACAATTGGGGGATCGCAATCGGGGGTGGTGTGCAAATGGGCCGATCGAAACATGCGATGCGATGGAGCGCAGGTCGTCGATCTGCAGATCAGATTGACGGTGGAGAATAAATCGGGAGAGAGGTCAATCGGCGAAACAAGAAAGTGGACGCGATGTAAGTTTGCGATGCGATTGAAAGGGCCAAGGCGATTAAGCGATGGCCGTCGATCTAAGGATCAGATCGACGGTGGGAAAAGAATCAAAGGACTGGCCGATCGGAGGGACGAACAAAATGCGTGCGATTGAACTTTGCAATGCAACGGAGCGATGGCCGCTTGATCGGCGCTCGATCAACGGTGGGGATTAGTTCTAGAGTGGACCGGCGGAAAAACTTTATAACATATGAAACCCAATTTTTTCAACAAAAACAAAGGTTTTTAAATGAATCGGGATATACATATATGATAGGCGCCCGACTACGGGGCCTATGGTCTTTACGGAATGTAATATGTCTGAGGCGTGCATAAAAGGGCCAATCGCAATCGGGTCATCGGGCCTGGTCTTTCAATCTACCCATTGTATTTTCTCCGATTGCGATTGCGCGATCGGCTCTTTTCAATCAACCCATTAAAATATTTCAACACGTGACTTGAATTTTTTCGTTTAAACTTTGGAAAAGTGGGTTTCATGTTTTTATAAAGGGAAAGAACGATCGGGAACGAAATGTGATCGGGGTTTTAAACACAAAAGGCTAATCGCATCGGAACTTTTGGACGATGGCAAAAAATTGCGCACTTTGAATTTGTGCGATGCGATAAGCGCCATGAGGGGCTTAGCACTTGGTTTTTATGGTAAGGGCATGTGGGGGAAGTGGTTATGAGGCTTAGCCAAAGGGGCTATAGCCTGTAATCAAAACACGAATTTTTATGAAATTTTCATGGTTTTCAAAGGAATCGGGGGGTTTGAAATAGTTAAAGAATGGGTTTTCAACTATGGAAGGGTGATTTTCATGAAAGGAAAACATGAAAAATAGGGGAAATTTATGGGGAAAAAGGAGAGCAAATGAAGGTTAGATGTGAGTGGGAGAAGGGGAAAATGATGGTTTTTGCAGCAGTTTTTTCTCTTTGGAATTTAGTAGAATTCTCAGAGTATAAAATGGAAATAGCAAATGAAGATTTTGGACAGAGGCATGAGGTATTTAAGAGTCTTCAAGAGCCAACACTTTTTTGCAATAAAATATATTCCTTGAAGGCTCCAAAATCATTTAGCCACCATTTGGTATGATAATTTTTATAGGTGGCTAACAGGCTTGAGTATAGTGATTGGAGAGTGGAAAGGAACAATGGTCAACTGGGCTAGGTGAAGTGTTGGCTCAACCAAAACAACACATCAGTGTGTGCGATGTGCCCCTTCACCTCACAGTGGTTGAGTATATATTACCAAGTGGTGAGACGAGTTGGAGAGCAAGCAAGGTGAGAAGATCTCTTAGACGAGCCACAAATCCGAACGGGTAGAGCAGGATGTGGTCCAATTGTTAGGTGGGGAGGTTTGATCTCCACAGATCTTGTGGTCTAATCTTGGATAGGACTATGTATGTCTTAGAGCTGCTCCAAACACAATTTATTCATATGGAAAAAGTTTGAACGAGTAGAGGAGTCACATGAGACTCGCTATACCCTTGTGGTAGAGTAGGGAATCAAGCCGAGTGGAGAACCAGTTCGTGCGCATGTGAGTAGGAGGAACAAACCAAGGTTTGAGATCTAGTTTACAACAACATGTCGAGAGGAGTCAAGACCGAGACAAGCAACCTCACATGCCTACGCCGAGGAACCTTTATGCTCGAGTCATGCAAGTAAAGGTTGGATTGGGTTGGGGTGACTCTACTTGAAGTTTGGGGGCTTGGTTTTGGGTAACTGACTCGCTATTCATTGTCGAAATTTTGGAGAGTAGGTAGACGACCCAACCCCTTATGTATTGCAGATTTGAATTATACTTTAATAAAAAGTTTGAAGGGTAAATCGAATGTCTCCTCTTCTCATTACATATATGTTACACACTTGTCTTATAATTATGTAATGCTATATATTTGTGACATTTTTATGTAGCATACATTCATGTGTTATATGTAGATATTCAAGAATGAATTTCACATTATATTTGTGTTGAAGAATGAATGTTAATGCAACTAACATAATAAGTCTCACATGTGAATAAAAAGTATAAGAGCTAGAAATGTAGTCCAAAAGTAAATTGGTCATTGCCATTGGGCAGGCGCCACATGTCATTCTCCGCGCGCACAATAAGGCTGCTATTCTCGCCTGCCAAGAATCGTGCCAGACGTGGCTATCCCCTCTAAAATATCTGATAGTGGCCCTGTGCCTTGGCACAGGTTTTTCCTTCGATTTTCCATTGAGTACCAGAGTGCCCATCTCTTGGAATCCTCCATTGCAGCTGATGTGGCATACCTGAAATCTCCTTGCACCACCATTATTTCTTGAATCCCCTTCAGTACAACCACTTTCCCACCAGATTTTTCTCCATGTTGTTTCAGTTTCTCAGAACGGACTAATGATTTCGGGTTCTTGCTCACCCTTGTCTAGAAGATTGCCCACCTGAATGGCCATAGTCTTTCCCCTGGTCCACTGCTCGATTTCGTCCGCAACTTGGTCGGCCATGAGAACCTGCGTTGCAGGTCTCCATCGATGTCCCCGATGGCGTCCAGGCGGTGTACAGCTGGCAGTCTCGTAAATGTACGTGCCCTATTCGAATCTTCGTGCGTTACAGTAGCAGAATTGTTGCACGTCAGTCTCGAATTCGAAATGGAGGAGTCTGTGTGTCTACAAATCGGGAGCTGATGTGACAGCTCCCGATCGTCGGGCTCCGGCGACTCCCCTCCCTCCGGCGACAATCAAAACGAAAACGAAAACAATCATCGGGCTCCGCCCCTCCTCCCACGAGCGCCGCTCCTCCGCCACCCGCCCCTCCTCCCCCACGTCCACCTGCCACCAACCCCACTTTAATGGAGGAGTCTGTGTGTCTACGAATCGGGAGCTGATGTGACAGCTCCCGATCGTCGGGCTCCGGCGACTCCCCTCCCTCCGGCGACAATCAAAACGAAAACGAAAACAATCATCGGGCTCCGCCCCTCCTCCCACGAGCGCCGCTCCTGCCCCCCCCCCCCCCCCCCCCCCACGTCCACCTGCCACCAACTCATTTAATTGAAGCTATTGCTAGTTGTGAACATTTATTTGAAATTCAAAATTTGAAATTTTAGCGCGCTACAAGAATGTCCATGCCCGCCCATGCCCGAGGTGAATGCATGAATGCGTGTGGGGTGGAGAGAATTGCAATGGCTTCAAAAATAATTTGTTTTCCCCGCTGCTGCAACAACTGCGCTAACGGCAACATCTTCGGCCTTTGCTTCAATCTTGTATCTAGAGGTATACTTATTACTTTCATTATGTATGGATTTTATACCTCAAGTTAGCCCATGACTCATTTATATAAATATATGCCCATGACTGATTTATATAAGTATATAATTTTTTTTGTAGTTTTCTACTTGCCTCACTGGTGGGAGGCTCACATAACCGGAAACCGATTTCTGCTGTTGAACTACAGAAGAGGGTTCTTTGTATCTGAGATCGCAGGGACTCTTGTCTGTGGCTACTAAGATGTGCATTTATCGTCATTTTAATCGTTTTCTCATCATGCATCTTATTCCCGTGGACAACGCCTTGAGATTTCCAGTTTGTCTAGTTTTGTGGAGTCAATGTGATTTTCAGTTTTATATTTTACGGAGATAATGTATCCCTCGTCATTTTTCGTTCTATTCGCTATTAAATTTTACTTCTTGAAATTTTAATAGCTTTCAATAAAATGTGCATGTCTTGACATTTTAGTCATTTTCTCAACATGCCTTTTCTCCTGTTAAACCTATTTTTTCAAAAAATTAACATTATGTTATGTTCTGGCTTGATGTACATTCAGATATTTCTTAATTACAAAGAAACAATGGTCTCGTGTCTTGCTATGTATGTGAAACAATGCCGGTTTTAGGATTTACTTCTCTTACATATGGATGTTGCATGTATTTTTAAAATCGCCCGAAGTGGATAATGTTGCACACGAAGTCGGTGGGTGAGGCCATTTTGCCAACTTGTTAGGGATTGTGTGGGGAAGTCTATACGGCCTTCGGAAATTGTGTGTTAAAATAATTAAAATGGATATTAGAGTTGAGAGATGTTGAGATTTGAAATTCTTACATTGCTTATTTAACAATTAAAATTGTTTTTAAAACTTTTTGGATGGTTATTTTAATTAGGTAACTTCACATTAATGAGTGTTTGTGTTTTAACAGAATATTGAGTGAATGTTTTTAGTTGTAATTTAATTATGTATGTTTTGTCCAATTTGCTTAGATGAAAGGTAAAATTGACTTCAAAAAGTTCTTGATAATGTTTTTAGTAGTAATTTAATTGTTTTAAGTTTCTAAAGTTTTTTTAAGGTTTTTTTTTACTTTTTAAAGTCAATTTAGCTTTCTCCTACCTAAGTTCTTGACATTGTTTTTAGTAGTAATTTAATTGTTTGAAGTTTCTAAAGGTTTTTTAAAGTTCTTTTTGATTTTTTAAGTCAATTTAGCTTTTTCCTACTTATAATTTAGTAAAAATTTATTGAATTTATAAATTTGATTTCTTTTAAATAATTTTAAAATTTTTAAAAATATTGAATTTATTTACACATTTAAAAATAAATAAATAAATTACAAGAAAAAAAAATTCCCAACACTTGAAAAAAAAAATGGTCAAAAAAGGCCTTTTATACCAGTTAGATAGTTGAATAAATTTCCATGAATTTGACGAATCCTTTGACAACATCGAAAAAAAGTAAGAGTGAATTCTGTGTCTTTAATGTGTGAAAAATAAATCCAAATAATGATGGAATATAAATATATTTTAATTTTTAAGTGTAGTTTTATTAGATTATGTAAAATAATGATGGAATATAGATATATTTTAATTTTTAAGTGTAGTTTTATTAAATTATGTAAAAATTAAATGTATTGAAACCTAAATTTTATTTTCACATTTTATACTTTTAAGAAAATTTACACTTTCAAAACTTTGTTTAATATCATACCATAAATTTCCCGCAGCGTAGAAGGAGACTCTGCCTTAGTAACAAATATTCTGAGGAAATTGCAGCAAGGAACACCGTGGGAGAAAATAGCCCAAAGCTGGAGGATAGCAGGCCTCATTCAAGAAATAAGTCACTTGCTAAAGAGGATACATTACATGGTGCCAGCGCATATCAGGAGGAAAGGAAATGCTGCTGCAGATTACCTTGCAAATTGGGGATGCAAGAACAATGATAGAGCTATCGATGCTCGGCCCATCGATGCAATTTGGGAGGTTGAGTTATATCCCCTCCAAGTGATAATAGATAAGGATATGCATCCCCTCGATCGGGGTGAGAATCAAGGAAATAGGACACCCAGTGGCAATCTCACGGCACACCGCCCTACGGACAATTAAGAATTATAATGATGCACTGCCAAATTCGATTAGCAGTGTGGGTGGTGGCATGTGTTAGCGTCATGATGAATACAACTTGCATTGCTGGCTTGTCAGCGCTGCGGAAGGAAGGAAAGTTACAGGTAATGTATATACCCCCCTCGCCCAAAAAACTCATGCAAATCTCACAGAGTTTACAGCGGGCAAGAGCTTGGGAGCTGAGGAGGGAGAACACACCAGAGGATAGGTATGTATCTGTTCTTGTCCCCACTTCAATGAATCCGCTCTTGCATAATCGGAACTGGTTAGACACTACCCGCCTTGCTTGGATTTTAAATCGTTTGCTTTGGTCTTTAGCACCACCGAAAATCCCTGTCCGCCCCTGTTTTAGAGATCCCTGTCTATTTGTTAAAGTCTGTAGAAGTAAGACCAGTACTATGAACAGCCATATGCTGCGGGAAATTTTAATTCTGTGGTGTCTGTGGTGTTGGCCATTGGGCCCTAGGTTAAATTACAGAGTCTGTATGAGTCGTGTTATACCTTTGATCCTTAGTAGGGTGGATTCGCAAAATGATGTTGTTGTTTCGATTTATAATGGTCTGGAGTCTGCTATTACTTGGAAGCCCGAGGATACAAAGGACTGGCGAAACCCCTGTAGGTGCATGCCCAGAGTATTGTTGGCCGGCAAGGTTGAGGCTCTACCATCCAAAATGTGCTGTCCACGACTAGAACCTGGTACTCACGCTCATAATCATAACGCCCAGTTGCATCTCAATTACCTTTTCTCTGAGATTTGTTTTTTTCATGTTTCGGGTTGGACTTTCGGAACGCATGGTAATAAAATCAGAGGTGTTATCAGTACTCTGGATTTTCTACCTGTTATTATTTCTTTGTATGTTCTACTGGATAGGACCAAAGCCAGTATGGGGAAACGCTGCCTCCGTTCAGACATAGCGAAAGGAAAGCAAAAGATCCAGAATGAACAGGTGCCAGTGAAAAGAGGAAGAAAAACTAACAAAGAACATTTAGAGAAGCTAGTGTTGAACTACATAGTAGGCAATGCATCTCCCACCAGAAACCAAATTCGTGGATGGGAAAGAGAATTGCAGATAAATCCTGAAGACAATGAAGTTGCTGCTGATATCCTTGACTTCATTCAGGACCCTGGCAATACTCGTGGACGCTTCACCTTATTCAACCAAACCATTCACACATATTGGGTAATGAAATGTCTCTTGGCAAAAGCAATTCAGAGTGCACAACCTCCAGAGTATAAAGTACAACCAAAGACTGAGTCATTCCTCAAAGACCTACTGGAGAATATTGACACCAACCTGCAGCATATTAAATTTACCCAGCATCAAGCAATTCAGAGATTGGATGACAGGATGGGACGAATGGAGAAACTGCTACAGCACATGCAACAGGTGGATATGCCTGGGTCTCGAGCCAATGACCCAGCCCCGGTGTCTTCAGATGACTAGTTACTCTTAATTTCCAGTTTTATGGTTTTTTGGAAAGTTTTTGAACTTAGTTTATATGATAAGCTTGAGCATAATGAAATAGTAGGACAATTAGCTCATGCGATGTATAGAAGAAGAAGACAATTTCATTTTTGGCAAACTTTTAATGGTATTAGATGGCCAACAGACCTGGTTTCCTGCGGGCAGGTTGAGGCCAAGAATGCTTATTATACTGTAACATGTCTTTACATATAAATAGAAAATAGAAGGTATCACCAAATTAACAAAAAAAAAAAAAAATATCATACCATTATTATATGTAGGTAGATTATTTTGCGTTTTAATTTGAATTTCATTACTTAAATATTTTGTTTAAATGTGTGGGAGAGTATAACATTGTTCATATTCAATTTAAAATTGCCTCGTGTGTTTTTTTAAATAATTCGTAAAGTAATTTTTTAATAAAAAAAAAGTTAATGTTAATTTCCGAGGTAGTATAATTGATTATGACTCCGTGAATTTATGTGTGAGAAGATTTGAAGTTTAAATCCACTTTTTACGTACCTACCAAAAAAGAGTTTACTAGGAATATTATTTTATTTTTATTTTTGATTTTGTAAAAAAATAAAGAAAACAAAAAAAATAACATAATTTTATTTTAACTTATAGTTTTTCCCTATAGTATTATTAACAAATGCGATATATTTGAAGGTTAATACTTAAATTAGCCTAAATATATCTTAACTTCTTATTTATCAAGTATTTACTAAGTGTCAAGAGGGATCAAATCTATTTTCACTCTAAAAGATATTTGCACTTCAAGAGAGATATTTGATCCCTCTCCACTCGTAGATACAAAATTAAGATGGGTGTAAGCTAATTTAAGTATTCGCCTTAAAATATGCCACATTAGATAAGAATACCATAGAAAAAAACCACAAGTTAAGAATACCATGGGCTCTAGAGTTTTTAGGCTTTTTGGTAGACACTAAGAGGAATGTAGGTCGGTGATGTAATTCCATTCCTTCCTCGCTAACATAGAATTGACATTTATTATTTAAAAAGAAACTATTAATAATAATAAAATATTTCAATGACCATATTAAATAACATAAATTTATATGAACTTTATACAAGGAAATAATATAAAATCTTGTATTTTCACCTCCTAATTCGATGAAGATGTGGAATTTTTAACTTTTAATGTAAACTTTAAATAAAATATTAAAATAGAAATATTAAACAAAATATATTTCCATACCAAATTTATATTTTTTAGAAAGAAAGAAAGAAAGATACCGGAATACTTTACAAAATTTCGCAACCAAATACATTTACACGTTCAAGGTTTGTTAAATTACCAAATAAATTATTTGGAAGCATATTCAAAATCCTACATCCTTCCAACGTGATGAACCTAACATTTGTTAAATGGTTAAATGAATTTGTGAGAATGTCTGCCGAAAACCTCGCAGGAAGATGATTTTAAGATTCTTTAAATATCCAAAGGGAATCAAAGCATTCCAAACCAAAAGACTGATGAGACGATTCCTTGGAGATTTTTTTAAATCGCGAAGGAATCCGGAAACTTCTTCAATATTTTGTCGCCAATGAGTTTAATGTGTAGGATATTTTTTCAAAATCCCAAAGGAACCTAGAAGTACCTCCAAATCTTGGTAGTTGTTGAGATGATTTCTTGTAGATTCGTTAAACTTCAAGGAATTTGGAAATTTTTCAAATTCCTACACCTGGCTAGACTACACCCCATCGTATCGAGTTAAATGCCCCCAAGATTTTGGAAGTCACTTCAATCTATCTGCTAGACAATTGGAAGTGTTGAGACTTGTTAAATCCATGAAAGAATATGAAAGCTTCTTCAATATTTTATAGCCTTAAAGTGAAATTCCTCCGATATTTTCTCCAAACTTCCAAATGAATCGGGAATTACCTATGAAATTCCTCCTCGAGATTTTCCGAACTTCCAAAGGAATCTAGGATCCCACAAACTATCATATCATATTGAGACAACAGTTCCTCGAAGACATTTTGGTCCAAAATTCTCTCGGTCAATTTCCGGACACCAAGCTCACCAAGTCCACAACTTTCCATCCCCAAACCGATGGCCGACAGAGGTCGTCAACAGGATGATTATACGCATTATGTGCATGTACAATTCAAAGCATCCACACACATGGGATAAGAGCCTCCTTTATGTACAACATAGTTAATAATCGGCTCTACACAACTCAACCGCCCACAACCCCTTTCGTGGGCTTCGGGATTCCGTACCGCTATGTCCTATCGACGTAGCCATGCCATTTCGCGTCACTGAAAGCACTCCGACTCACATGTCGAGTCCGAAGTCGACAAAGTGAACATCTTCATCGAGTGCATTCGCACATCGAAGACAGTTCAAGTATACGCGCAGCCAATGTTAAGTACAAGCAACGACATGATCAACATCAAAGCACAAATTTTAGAGGCTAAAAAGCGTGGCTACATTTGCGTAAGGAGTGCTCACCCCGACTCCACTCACAAGCTTCTCCCCACTCCGACATGGTCCGCACAACATCACCAAGGTTGTAGGGAATAACGTTCGAGCTTAGTATTTCACCATTCCTTGGTCTCGTACCAAGTATTCACCGGACCGGCTTTTCCCTACTTCCCCACCTCATCGGACACCTCTCGACATTGCGAACAACCCACACCAATAGAGTTAAAACCCAGATCGCATGGAACATGCCACCATAGATTGTATCATGGACATGCAAATCAAGAACACTCTTCAACAGAAGATCCAACCGTATCATTTTCAAGTCACAATCCCCGCACCAAGGCAAGTGGTTCACTAGGGACCAAGTTCAAGAAAAGTTTCTCTATCTCATGGAGGAACTCAACGCAATAGGGACTCGCAACTGTCAAAGAGGACCCTATTGAGATTGGGATCAAGGAAGTTGAATGTTAGACCAGATCAAGCGAGCACACTCTATAAAAAGGGAACAATATGTGAACAAATCATGTTGTTGTTAGTTGTAGATTGAGTTGTATTTAGCAGAAGAGTCTAAGTTATGTTATTTATTCATTGTGTAAAATTGGTGCTAGATTCCAAGTTTTTTCTTTCTTTGAAGTTCTATTATGTTTATGTAATGCAATGGGGCCATTTTAGACCTCAAAATTTCTCTAATGCTTGCAATGGTGGCTGGACCTTATATCCGCATGGGGTTCCCACACCAAACGTGTGAGGCCCACAATTGGGACTCTGCTACTGGAGAGGCTCCGTGTATGTTGCGACATCCAGCGCTATCAACATTGATTTAAAATTTGGAAGTTGGAAGTTAGTTTGGAACTTGGAAGTTGATTTGGAAGTGAAGCGAGTTGGAATGGTTTTTGACATAATTATTCGAAGGGTTTATGTTTTGTCGGCGTCATTTGAGCCTATTTTTCCGTTGGTAAGAAGGCCAAGTTAAAGTTCTATTGAGGAGGTCGAGTTCTAGTATTTATGTTAAGTTCAAGGGGGTTGTTGGACCAATTTTTGTTGGACATAATTATGGTTTGAGGTTGAGTTTCAATCCTAGTTTGAGGCCAAGTTTATGTCTTGGTTTGGAGGGGTCGAGTTGTAATCATAGTTAGAGGTTGAGTTGTAGCCTTGGTCAAAGGATAAATTATAGATTTTTTTTGGTTGGAGGCCAAGCTTACTTGGATACCTAGTTGCAACTTGTGGAGGCCAAATTCTAGTCTAATTTGGGTACAAGATGCTAGGGAGGCTAGACCTTCTTTGAAGAAGTTCTTAAGCTTCGAATATTGTTCCCTGAACAACAAAATGAAGTTGTAATTTGGTGCTTTCCCGAGGATTACATTCTCATCTTCTTGAAAGGTTGAAGTTTGATATTTTTGTAAGTTGGTGCTACAAAGTTTGGTGTTATTCTTCTTCAATTTTTGATTTTCACTTTAATTCCCTTTTTCAAGCATCAGAAGATGATTGATTATGTGATGATATTTTACATTTAATGTTAATAAAGTGAAAACAAGTTTAAAATTAAGTGATACCAATTCACCCTATTCTCAATATCACCGTGTATTTTCAATAGTTCGTTCATCCCCCAAAGCTAAGCCATTATCGTATTCAAAAATTTTCTCCAATAAATATTTTGACATAAAAACAATCCAACCTTTTTTGTGATTTGGAGATTCCTTCTATTTCTATTATTACTCCAAGTGGGAAGAATCTTTATAAGGATGAAATCAACTAATTTGTATCAAAGATAGTGCTTCTACGAAAAATCAGAGCAAGTTACTACATGTGCAAGAGCCCCATATTTTAGAGTGCCCAATGGAGAAATTGATATCACCTCCAATAATGAAGTTGTTTTGAAAACAGTGGAAGGTCAAGATATTTGTCTAGAAAGGTTTTATTTTTGGATACAGCCCATATATATTTATGCAGATGAATACTTAGTCATATTTGGTAACATGGGTCTCATCAAGCCAAATCTAATGGTTCACTTTGTGTTACATTTTATCCGAGATTTTTTCCATCATATAATAAGATCGCCCGAGTTCTCCGTGACATCCATGATATATAAAATACCAAGAATGGAAATATTTTTACAATAATTAAAACTCTTGAGCAATCCATCATGGACTCTATAATGAAGATAATTGGGAGAATGCACTCACAAATATTTTTAGAGCTAGTCTTTTGGGAGGATTGACAATTCTTTTGCAGTTTAGGGAGAGGATTTGCATTCTAAAGCTTTGATTTGGGCTCTTTCTCTAAGGGCCCTATTATACATTTTTTTTTTCTCTAGTCTTATATCATAGTTGGCTTACTTTTTATCAAGAGATAAGTATGATTTTCTACCTCTGCATGATGGTTTAAATGTATCCTTAGCATATGAACTCACCTACTTCTACGTCTAGAATGAGAAGGTAAAAATAAGAATATTTGTTAGGGATATGGGAGTTAGGGAGAGAACAAAGGAGGTAGTGATGACCAATCGAGGGCGTAGGAAGTGGGAAGTGGGTTTTTGGATAGAAAGTCAATTGAGACAAAGGAGGAGAGCAAGATTTAGAGTAAGACCCGTTGGGGGGGGGGGGGGGGGAGACAAAAGGGGAGATGAAATAGCTTATACTAAGTTACACCAGAGAGGGGATGGGGGAGGGGAGAGAGTCCGAGAGATGAGACATAGAAAAGTGGTAGATGATCAAATGAGCTGAAGAAGATTGCACAAGTGTGAGGGGAAATGAACCGGGGGTGGAAAAAACTAAAAGAAGAAGAAGAAGAGACAAGAACAAAATATGGGAGAGAGGGAACTAAGTGTACCTCGAGGAGGGGAGGCCCTTCAAAACAAAGGGAGGATTTTCGAACAATTGCAATGATGGGACCACTAAAATAGATGTTATTGATGGAAATATTGGATGACCACATAGCACCTTCATCATCGAAATTGAAGTCTATGTGATTGAGATACTAGGAGGGGCCTGATCATGTGACAATTGATTTTCCTCATTAATTGTCGACATAGCTAACACCACTAGGAGAGTGATAATAATTTAGCTAGTACCATGAGCGGATCCCTGCCAATACCTAAAGGCTCCACAAAGTCCCAAGGATCTTTTTTTCCCAAAATTTCTTAGTTCTCATCTTTTAACAATATTTTCCTGGGTCGGTCGTAAGCATGGCATTTGTCACACTTAAAATTTTGAGAATCTCTCATAATATAGCACTTTCCGTGGGAGGTGTTTCCAAGTTGGATTGCCATGAATCTAGAAGACCATAAGAAAATTTGAGACCAACCAAAAATTTTTTCCATACCCATATATCTTGTTTGTAAGGACATGTTAGATTCATGAAAAAATCTCCAAGATGTTTTTACTGAAGACCCCTTCGAACTTGAATAGGGGAGGGAGGCATGGAAACCAAACCTAGATGGGGATGATTGAGAGTTTCCCCTAAGCAAGAATCAAAATACACCATCCACCTATTTAAAGATGGTGAAAATATCGATCCCCAAAAAATTTACTGTGGCCGATAAGTTATTTCCAACTATGAGATCGTGAGGATGGTAATAGAGGGGAACTAGGGAAGGTAAAACTCTAAGAGGAAGTGAAACCAAGTAGTATTGTGTATTAGGATCGTTACTATCCTTAGAAATGGAAAAATCAAGTTGACACAAGAAATCACATTACACATGGGTTGAGCCTAAGGGCGAGATAAAGGAACATTTTCCACCAAGATCATATGAGATCCGTCCAGATCGTCATAGTGATCCCTTAAGATCTGTTAAGGGCTTTGTTGTAGTGAGGTGGCCCATATCTTTACCAAGACAAATTTTCGATTAATCACCTGCTTCTTTTCTTCATTGTGGTATTGAAGAGTAGCATGACAAGGAGTAGCCCAAGGTGGAAATTGGAGGTTGCAACTTGAAGTGCAAAACTCTAAACATGTCCCACCTTACCGAGACCCCATCTAATTAAAGCCATATCATGTTGTTATATCTAACATATGCATAATCGATGACTAAAATATTTTATTTATGAGCTACATTAAATTGTCTTTATTATTAATATTTTTTTAAACATCACATATCAATTTTATATTAAAAATTAAAATAAATTGTGTACAAAAGTAATTGGATTTTTTACTTTTTTCATTACTTTTTACTCTACATATATCAAGTTGAATATATATATATATATATATATATTTCTTTCTTTCTTTCTAAAAATATAAATTTGGTATGGAAATATATTTTGTTAATATTTCTATTTTAATATTTTATTTAAATTTTACATTAAAAGTTAAAAGAATTTCACATCTTCTTCAAATTAGGAGGTGAAAATACAAGATTTTTTATATTATTTCCTTGTATAAAGTTTATATAAATTTATGTTATTTAATATGGTCATTGAAATATTTTATTATTATTAATAGTTTCTTTTTAAATAATACATGTCAATTTTATGTTAAGCAAGGAAGGAATGGAATTACATCGACCCACATTCCTCTTAGTGTCTAGCAAAAAAGCCTAAAAACTCTGTAGTCCATGGTATTCTTAACCCATGGTTTTTTTCATATTTTTATTCATCGTGGCATATTTAAAGGCCAATACTTAAAATTAGCTTACACCATCTTAATTTTGTATCTACCAAGAGTGGAGAGGGATCAAATATCTCTCTTGAAGTGCAACATCTTTAGGAGTGAAATGATTTGATCCTCTCGACACTTAAAAGAATACTTGATAAATAAGAAGTTAAGATAGATTTAGGCTAATTTAAGTATTAACCTTCAAATATATCACATTTGATAATAATACTATAGGGAAAAACTATAAGTTAAAAATAAAATTATGTTATTTTTTTTGTTTTCTTTATTTTTTTAAAAATCAAAAAAATAAAAATAAAATAATATTCTTAGTACCGCTCTTTTTGGTAGGCACCAAAGAGGATTTAAACTTCAAATCTTCTCACACATAAAGTCACACCATAATCAATTATACTACCTTTTAAATTAACATTAACTTTTTTTATTAAAAAATTACTTTACCGTTATTTAAAAAAACACACGAGCCAATTTTAAATTGAATATGAACAATGTTATACTCTCCCACACATTTAAACAAAATATTTAAGTAATGAAATTCAAATTAAAACGCAAAATAATCTACCTACATATAATAATGGTATGATATTAAACAAAGTTTTGAAAGTGTAAATTTTCTGCACATAAAATGTGAAAATAAAATTTAGGTTTCAATACATTTAATTTTTACATAATTTAATAAAACTACACTTAAAAATTAAAATATATCTATATTCCATCATTATTTTACATAATCTAATAAAACTACACTTAAAAATTAAAACATATTTATATTCCATCATTATTTGGATTTATTTTTTCACATTAAAAGACGCAGAATTCACTCTTACTTTTTTTGGTGTTGTCAAAGGACTAAGCCAAATTCATGGAAATTTATTCAACTATCTCACCGGTATAAAAGGCCTTTGGACCAATTTTTTTTTTTTTCCCGAGTGTTGGGAATTTTTTTTTTCTTGTAATTTATTTATTTATTTTTTTAAATGTATGGGCAACTAATATTTTTAAAATTTTTTAAAATTATTTAAAAGAAATCAAATTTATAAATTCAATAAATTTTTACTAAATTATAAGTAGGAAAAAGCTAAATTGACTTAAAAAATCAAAAAGAACTTTAAAAAAACTTAAAAACTTAAAACAATTAAATTACTACTAAAAACAATGTCAAGAACTTGGGTAGGAGAAAGCTAAATTGACTTTAAAAGTAAAACCTTAAAAATCCTAAACAATTAAATTACTATTAAAAACATTATCAAGAACTTTTTTTAAAGTCAATTTTACCTTTCGCCTAAGCAAATTGGACTGAACATACATAATTAAATTACAACTAAAAACATTCACTCGATATTCTGTTAAAACACAAACACTCATTAATGGAAGTTGCCTAATTAAAATAACCATCCAAAAAGTTTTAAAAACAATTTTTAATGTTAAATAAGCAATGTGTTAACTTCAAATCTCAACACCTCTCAACTCTAATATCCATTTTAATTATTTTAACACACAATTTCTAGGCCGTATAGACTTCCCCACACAATCCCTGACAGCGGCAAATTGGCCCTCACCCACCGACTTCGTGTGCAACATTATCCACTTCGGGCGATTTTAAAATACATGCAACATCCATATGTAGGTATAAATCCCAAAACCGGCATTGTTTCACACACAGTAAGACACGAGACCATTGTTTCTTTGTAATTAAGAACATTCGAATGTACATCAAGCAAGAACATAATACAATGTTCGTTTTTTCAAAAAAAATTGTTTTAACACGAGAAAAGGTATGTTGAGAAAACGACTAAAATGTCAAGACATGCACATTTTATTGAAAGCCATTAAAATTTCAAGAAGTAAAATTTAATAGCGAATAGAATGAAAAATGACGAGGGATACATTATTTCCGTAAAATATAAACTGGCAATCACATTGACTCCACAAAACTAGACAAACTGGAAATCTCGGGCGTTGTCCACGGGAATAAGATGCATGATGAGTAAAACGATTAAAATGACGATAAATGCACATCTTAGTAGCCACCGACAAGAGTCCCTGCGATCTCAGATACAGCGAACCCTCTTCTGTAGTTCAACAGCAGAAATCGGTCTCTGGTTATGTGAGCCTCCCACCAGTGAGGCAAGTAGAACCACAAAAAAATTATATACTTATATAAATCAGTCGCGGGCATATATTTATATAAATGAGTCATAAATAACTTGAGGTATAAATTCCATACATAATGAAAGTAATAAGTATACCTCTAGATACAAGATTGAAGCAAAGGCCGAAGATGTTGCCGTTAGCGCAGTTGAAGCTGCAGCAGCGGGGAAAACAAATTATTTTTGAAGCCATTGCAATTCTCTCCACCCCACACGCATTCATGCATTCACCTCGGGCATGGGCGGGCATGACATTTTGTAGCGCGCGCTAAAATTTCAAATTCTTGAATTTCAACAAATGTTTGTACAGCAAGCGTGCTTTAATTAAATTGGGGTTGGTGGCCGGTGGACGTGGGGGAGGAGCGGCGGGTGGCGCAGGAGCGGCGATCGCGGGAGGAGGGTGGAGCCCGACGATTGTTTTCGTTTTCGTTTTGATTGTCGCCGGAGGGGAAGGAGTCATGGAGTCGCTGACGATCGGGAGCTGTCATATCAGCTCCCGATTCGTAGACACACAGACTCCGAATTGACGAAAGTACGAACACTGAGAAGACTCAGATCCATTATGGAGATGGAAAATATTAACTTTTTAAAATTTTGAGTAAAATGAAATTTTAAAACGCATCTTTCTCGTTTTTAATTTTAATATTTCAAGTAAAGAGAAAAGGGTTTTTTATATTAATATTTCAAGTAAAGAGGAAAGACAAAAGGGTTTTTAATATTAATATTTCAAGTATTAAGGAGAGAGAAAAAGGTTTTAAAGTAAAAATAAAGATATAATATTGAATTTGGAGTATCTCTTAAAATTGTTTTTTTAATTAAGAGTTTGTTTTCCTGATAGGTAAGGAAATAGGCTAATGGCCAAAAACTCAGAGTGGCAAGAGTGAAAGCCTGCCCCCTTACTGACCACCAACAGGTTATTCCAAGGGCGTGGTTTTCTTTGAATAACAATGACGAGTCAGTTTACAGTCATGGATATCTGCCATAGAAGTGAAAGCCTTATTTCAAGGGCATGGTTTTCCTTGAATAACAGTTATGAGTGAGTCTACATTCACCGATATCAGCGACAAAAGTGAAAGCTTGCCCCCTTATGAACCACTAAAAGCCTGCCCCCTTACGAACCATTAGCAGGTTATTCGAGGGGCATGATTTTCCTTGAATAACAGTGATGAGTCAGTCCACATTCATGCATATCAGCCGCAGATGTGGTTTTCCTTGAATAACAGTGATGAGTCAGTCTACATTCACCTATATCAGCAGCCTCAGTGCTTGTTTGACAATAGGTTTTCCCAATGTGTAAAAAAAACAATACAATAACATACTTGTATTTCAACTTACAAACAAATCAAAATTTATGTAAATATTTTTAAATTTTAGTAATTAAAAAAAAATGTACTTCAACTTACAAAGAAATCAAAATTTATATATATATTTTAAAATTTTAGTAATTTTAACTTAAAAAAATATAGTATTATTAAGGTATATATAGTCTTGTTGAAATCAAAATTTATATAAATATTTTTAAATTTTAGTATTTTTAACTAAAAGATATAGTCTTGTTAAGGTATATATAGTTTTGCTAAAAAAAAATCTTGTTAAGACATATATCCCCAATTAACTGTTAGATTGCGTCGTAAGACTCTCTTTTATAAAATTTTATAATAAAAATATTAAAATTTTCATAATTAATTTAAAATTTAAAACTTTATTAATTTATATTTTATTTTATATTTTTTAATTAATTATTTATAAATATTTATTTTATTTAAAATATTTTAATTATTAATATAATACAATAATAATATTTCAACTTTTCTTTTCCATATTCAGTCAAACTATCCGTTAGGGATTAATTCTTCTTTGTTTGTTATTATTCTTCATTCATTTTTATTTTATTTTGATTTATCTTTATTTATATATTTCATTTTCATTTTCATTTGATTATTTAAATTTTTACTTATTTCTTATTTATTTATTTATGTAATTTTTCTTAGTGCATTTTATTTTTATTAATTTTTATTTTTGTTTTTATTATTGTTGTTTTTATTTATTTATTTTATTTTTATTTTTAAAATTTTTTAATTATTAATAAAATACAATACTAATAATTCAACTATTTTCTCTTTATTTAGTCAAATTATCACTTATATGCAGTAATAATAACTATAATATTATTTTATCTTTAGAGTTTATGATTTAGTCCAATTATCCGTTTTGAGATAACGGCTAGTCAGAGTTTCTTATCTATTTAAATTGTGTCCTAGATCAGATTTCTTATCTTGTCCTGATGATGAACCACAATAGCGAGTTCGAAAAGCGTCGACAAAATCTGTTGGCTGTTGGAATGTGATTTTGGCCGAAAAAATTTATACACAATTTTATGGATCACAGAGGTCAAATTCCTAAAATTTTAATTTAATAAATTAAATATGTGAAAATGAAATATTAATTTTATTAAAAAAACCAAACATTTGAAAACAAGTATTCTTTTCATTAAAAACATTTTATTAATCATAAAATATTATGTGCATTATGTTATTCAAATCATGAAATGAGATAGTTAACTTTCTCTCAGAATAATATTTCTATATATATATATGGTTTCATAAAGTAAAATTGGATAAGTTGAATAATTAGATTAATGTATAAAGGTGGTTGAGTCATAGGGAATAAAAAAAACTGATTTCAACTTGCAAAGAAATCTAAATTTATCT
The DNA here is from genome assembly GCA_034641835.2 of Pinus albicaulis. Classification (NCBI taxonomy): domain Eukaryota; kingdom Viridiplantae; phylum Streptophyta; class Pinopsida; order Pinales; family Pinaceae; genus Pinus; species Pinus albicaulis. The sequence continues at coordinate 1,435,274,752 of CM076584.1, forward strand.
ATATTTTGTTCTACTGTGAGGGTTTGAGGCGTTCGAGGGTTTGAATGCGGAGATTGAGGGTTTAAGATACAGACAAAGAATCGCAGCAAGTTTCTGTAACAAAGAGCCGTGACTGATAGGCCGCTCCATGGCGGCGACCTCGGGAGGGGGGCAGCCGCCCTCCTACCGCGATATAACAAGCGGAGATCAAACACAGCGGGCACCCCATTCAGCATCATCACAACAAAGGGCCGCCCCTGTTCTGGGTGCAGAATGGCAAGCCAAGATGAAAAGCCAATGCCTGCCACGGGCAGTGAAGAAGCCGAAATATGTCATCGCACCAACAACGCTAGATGAATATCGAGGATATATGAAGAACCATGCATTAATCTATAAGTTTATAGGTATATGGCCTTCTGAAAAGGATTTATGGAAATGGATTCAATCAAAATGGCAACCTAAAGGTCACATTGATCTGAAACTAGGAGCCAAGGGTTTTTTTACAGTTATTTTTTCAAATTTACAAGATAAAGAACGCATTTTCGAGGGAGGACCCTATTTTTATAGCAATGCAGGGCTCTTTCTTAGACAATGGGAGGAATGTTATAACCCTGAAAAAGAGCAATTTCTGGCTGCTCCATTATGGGTTCGGCTCTTTGGGTTACCAATGGATTTTTGGGACCCTAAAATTTTGGAAGGAATAGGAAATGAGTTAGGCACATTTGTCAAAATTGCAGATACCACTGTACGGGGGCGCTACACCTCCTTTGCAAGAATTTGTGTGTACATGAACATCTCTGAACCATTACCAGAGCAGATAGACCTTGAATATGAAGGAAAAATTTGGCCCCAGTTACTTGACTATGAACACATTCCCTTCAGATGTTGACGATGCCACGAGTATGGCCATTTGTTCAAGTCGTGCCCATTAAACGTTCCAGATACTGGACCAGATACGTCACCACGACAGGATGAAGAAGGTTTTGTAACAATTCCTGCAAAAAAACGACAACAAAGACCAGGGAATCAAAGCTCAGGATCAAATATAAAACAACAACATCCTGGCTACACAAAAACAGCTAATAGATATGAGGCGCTGCATGAGGAAGGGGAACCGTCGGGGACAGAGATAGTAGTCAAGATCCCGGTTGAAAGAAATGAGGAAATAACACAGAAAAATCAAAACACTAAGAGGAAAGCAGGGCCGGAATTAGAAGCAAATGAAGAGAATACACAACAGGATCAAACCCCAATGGAGATTGAACAACCTAAAGAAGATCTGAGTACTGAGGAAAAGCTGCTGAAAAGTCTATTGGTTGAATGGCGAAATATGGATGACCGCTTTATCCCGGAAGATCAGAAGACCCTGTATAAAGAAACCTTTGAAACTTACCTGACAAATCAAGCGCGGAAAGAAGCCAAAGACCGAGAAGAGGCAGTAGGTAAAAAGAAACCTCCACCAAATAAGCCAGCCAAAAAGAGAGGACGCCCAACTCTGAAAGATTCAATACAACTAGTAGGAGAAATGCTGATTAATACAGGTAAGATAATACCGTTAACAACGGTATTCCAACAACTACCAAAAAATTTCTAATGAAAGTGCTCTCCTGGAATATACGGGGATTGAATAGCAAAGGTAAACAGAGATATTTGAAAGAAAAATTACAAATGGAGAAATCTCAAGTAATGATGCTTCAAGAAACAAAGGTCGCAGGGCAGAAGCTTGAGTCAATACTGAAATCTTTCAAAATGCAATATGAGGTTATGGCAATTGATGCAAGGGGAACGTCAGGAGGAATAGCTATCCTATGGAATGGAGCTGAAATCGTAGCAGAGGGATGGATAGGATTGCCCCGTATTTTAACCGCAACATTCAGACAGATTGGAGCAGAGGAAAGGATCCTTATATCGACGGTATACGGACCCCCTATACCAGGAGAGCGTGCAACATTCTTACAGAACATTCGCAACTTGAGTACTATGCACACAGAGAAATACTGGCTGATAGGCGGAGACTTCAACATTATCCTAAATCTTTTGGAAAAAAAAGGAGGAATACGAAGAGAAGAACCGGAAATGACTCTTTTTCAAGAAGTCCTTCAGGATCTCCATCTAGTCGATATCCCAACAGTTAATGGCAAATTTACATGGAATAACCGCAGAGGAGAAAGGCACCAAATCGCGTCCAGGTTGGATCGCTTCTTAGCATCGGAAGCTTTAGTGAGTAGAGATATCTACTATGAAGCTGCAATCCTCCCAGCACTGGGCTCAGACCACTGGCCGATTAGATTAGAGATAGAGATCAAAGCAAGCAGCAAAAATCGGTCGTTTAGTTTCGAATTGTTTTGGCTAAGGGATCCAAGATTCATAGAGAAAGTTAAAAATTGGTGGAATGCAAATCCAGTTCGAGGTCATAATAAGATGCACTCCTTCCAATTGCGCTTGAAGCAGCTAAAAGTGGAAATTAAAAGGTGGAATAAGCAGGAATTCGGTGATATACACCAAGACCAAATCCGATTAAATGAAAAAATGAAGCAGATACAACAACAAATCATTCTGCAGGGTAGAACAGAAGAATTGGCTTTGGAAGAAGGGCGTACCCTGAGTCAACAAGAAGAAAGGAGGAAACAAGAGGAGATACTTTGGAAACAGAAATCTCGGGTCAATTGGTTGAAAGAGGGAGATCGTAACACGAAATTCTTCCACCGAGCAATGATCCAGAGACGCCAACAGAATCGTATATTTTATTTAAAAGCAGAGAATGGAGAACGAGTAGTCAAACATGAAGATATGGAACGAAATCTGGTTCAGCATTTCCAAGATCTCCTAACAGAACCCATCCCAGACCGCCAGGAAGCTATTCAGAAGATCATTCAGCATATACCTCAAGTGGTCACTCGAGAACAAAATCTTGCGTTGCTAAGAGTTGTTACTCTGCAAGAAGTGGAAGAAGTGGTCATGCAGTTACCACAGAACAAAGCCCCGGGGCCAGATGGCTTCACAAGTGAATTTTTTAAAGCAGCATGGCCATTTATAGGTCAGGATATCTTAGAAGTTGTGGAGGAATCCAGGAGAAATAAAAAGGTATCCCCAGCGATAAATGCAACCTTTTTGACTCTTATACCTAAGCAACAAAATGCAGATACCCCAGTTGGCTTTCGACCGATAGCCCTTTGCAATGTAATCTACAAAATTCTTTCTACAATTATGGTTAACCGGCTCAAACCCTTGATGCCGATGCTAATTGGCCCGGAACAAACAGGTTTTGTACAGGGGAGACAAATTTTGGATGGAATCGTAGTGGCACAGGAAGCTATGCACACTTTAAAGAAGGATAAAAAGAGAGGACTTCTAATTAAACTGGATTTATCAAAAGCATACGACCGCATCAGTTGGCAATACCTTAGGGAAGTGATGCGTGCTTTCGGGTTTGAAGAAAGATGGGTGCAATGGCTACACTCATTTATCTCCTCCCCACATTTCTCAATTTTATTGAATGGTAGTCCATCAACGCCTTTTAACAACTCCAGAGGTCTAAGACAAGGAGACCCCCTGTCCCCTTTTCTCTTCATCATAGCAGCAGAAGGTTTAGGAAGACTAATTAAAGCTAAAGTTGCAGAAGGACAGCTAAAGGGATTACAACTGTGGGGACCCCAGCTACCGTTAACTCATCAACAATTTGTTGATGATACCCTCCTATTTTGCATGGCCTCACTCAAAGAATGCAAAACTATTCTCAAAATTCTGGAAGTTTTTATGGAAGCCTCGGGCACTGAAATCAACAAAGATAAGTCAAACCTGTATTTTTTTAACTGTCCAATTGAACTGTAGAATCACCTGGTCAGAACATTGGGATTTCAAAAGGGATCTTTCCCTCTTAAATACCTTGGGATGATCTTAAACCCAGGCCCAACGCGCATAATAGATTGGAAAGAAATAATTGTAAGAATAGAGAAAAGAATTCAAAATTGGTCATTTAGATCTCTGAATGCACCAGCTCGACTCACACTTCTGAAAGCGGTGCTGCAAGCTTTACCTATCTACCAGCTATCAAGACGGGCATGCCCGAAAGGAATCTGTACCCAACTAATAGACATTTTTAAAAAATTCTTGTGGCAAGGAGCCCAAGTCAATAGAAAATGGGCACTGCTCTCTTGGGACAAATTACAAAGATCGAAAGCAGCAGGAGGACTAGGACTCCGCGACCCATTCATACTCAACAATGTGTTGGGGGCAAAACTCTGGTGGCGCTGGCTTATGGGAGGACAAGACATCTGGAAGAAGATCTGGCAAATTAAGTATGAAATGCCAACAACCATAGCAGGATGTCTGAAAAGCGATAGAACACCAAAAGGATCTACAATATGGAATCTTGCAGCCATGAACAGAAACTTAATACGGAGCCACAGCTTTTGGGAAATAAGAGATGGGAAAACAACTTTGTTCTGGGAAGATTCATGGCAACAACGCGATAAACTGTTTACAAGGTTAGAATTGGGAGAAATCTTCCTTTATACGAACACTCCAAATAACAGGTTAGTAAAGCAGTATTGGTCAACCACCCCAAACGGAATATGGCGAAAATGGAAAGATAAAAATAGCTGGCCTGAAGCTCCGCCAACGCAACAATGGAATAATTTTGCTAAAGAACTTAGCACACGAAAGCTACGTAACATCTCAGGATCAGACATTTTGCGTTGGGGTCATCAACCTAGAGGACTGTTCACAATCAAGGAAGGCTATCATATTCAAACACAGCAAAGGCAGGATAATGCTCAGCAAATATGGAAAAAGATATGGGAAATGCAATACTGGCCAAAGGTGACATATTTTCTATGGCTTGTAAGTCATGGCAGAATTTTAACATGGGAAAACCTCAGGAAAAGAGGTATGATAGGTCCCTCTCGATGCACTTTTTGTACCATTGAAGAGGAGACGACAGAACACCTCCTTACCCATTGCAGGCAGGTATAATCACTATGGGAGAATCTAGCACAACTGTTCAGGCAGACAGATAAAAGCAATGCAGGCATAAAGGAAACAATAACCAATTGGAGAAAAGGAAGATTTCAGTGTCAGGTGATCAATAGAGCATGGGCCCTTTCATATGGTTTCCTGGTCTGGAACATTTGGAAAGAGAGAAATCAGAGAATATTCCAAGACAAGGAGCAACCAATGAACAATATCTGGCAACACACAATAGGCAACATCAGAGAAACCATCCTAACAGAAAAATGGTCAGACGAAGATTGGAAAACTGTGGGAATAGAAGCCCAGATCCTAGAAGTTCTTAATCTCAAACCGGAAATGCTGAGCCAGGGTTTATGGAAATTCAGATCGCCCAACCAATCAAGTCAAGAACAATGGACGCCCCCACAACAAGGATTTTTAAAGCTAAACTATGATGGGGCGTCGAAAGGAAACCCAGGGCAGGCCGGGGCAGGAGGAATTTTCCGAAATTCTCAAGGAACAGTATGCAGATTTTATGCATTTGACCTGGGACACGCCACTAATAACGAAGCAGAATTAATGGCAGTCAAACGGGGCCTTCAGATTGCTATAAGAGAAGCCTATCAGAGAATTATAGTGGAGGGAGATTCAGAAATGGTTACAGAGATCCTAAAAAAGCTTCAAAAAGGTAACCCCTGGGAGAAGATTTCACAAAGTTGGAGAACAGCAAGCCTTATAGAAGAAATCAGTCATTTGGTGAAACGGATAGAGTATCTTATCCCTTCTCATGTGTTGAGAAAAGGAAACACAGCTGCGGATTATATGGCCAATTGGGGTTGTCAAAATGTGGAACGTCCAATAGAAGGTCGCCCGATGGATCCAATCTGGAATGTAGAATTGCACTCTCTTCAATTGATCGTCAACAAAGATCTCCAATCCCCCGATCGGGGTGATCAACCGTCAATTGGAAATAGGCGTCGTGGCAACAGAACACACGGATCAACTCCGCCGCATTAATGGTTATTATGATGCCAGGACAGGAAAAATCAATGAAATGCATCATGGGGAAAGATGGCCAGGCTGTGTGGCCAGCTCACGAAAGGCAAACTACCGCCAATGTAAGAGGAGGCCCTCCACCCTCCCATTCATTCATGCAAGAACTTGTGCGGGCACCTGTGGGGAAACGAAAGCGGAGGAGAAGCTCCAGCACTCAGTCGGCTCTTCAATTGCTCTTGTTACGGTATGTAAGAAGCATCCTGACCATTAGCATGAAGTCTGATACTGTAAACTGCCTTAGACGTTTTACAAATGATGTTTTCAAGGGTTTCGATATAACTCTGTACCCTATAATCCCCCTTAAGAAACCCATCCGACCCTGTTTCAGAGACCCCAGTGTAAGCTTAGCTCAAATGGTCTCTTGGGTTCTGTTTTTGTATGTAATTGTTAGTACTATAGGGATAATGGAGGATGCCAAAGTAAGAAGTATCTGTCCTCTGGAAACGCATGCATGGGGAAGGTTGCGCGAACCTCTGTTGCCAGACCCTAGTTCATTTCCAACCCACAATGGCTCTATGCTCCTCTTAGTGTTTGATTCTGTCTGTGTCAGTGAGAATATGAAGTCTAGGAATGTTAGTTTCTTGAGTCCTTTTCATAAGCATGCAAGCATGAGTCTCAGCAACATCCTGTTCGCTGGTGGTTTTATAACGCATTTTCAGTGGTTTCGGGTATGGGCTTTCTGGTTTGTATCTGATAAAAACCCGCAGAAGCATTGCTTTCAGCTTAATGGGGGTCGTATTACAAGAAACTCCCATACTGCATGGCAGGATACCCAACTCTGCTTCACTGGCGCTAATTGCTGTCAAGCCCCGAACCCTAGAGCCCAGAGCGAGAATCCGAGAATTAACCTTATAGAGTTCTGGAATCTTAATTCGCGCATTAACCTTCATTACCTGACCCATAGCCCCAAGGTTAATACTGTCGTTCTGTCTAACAATTTACAGAGTTTAATCACCAAGGTTAAGTCTCTTAGCTTGTATCACAGCCAGGAGTTGGAAGTCCAAAGGTGGCGTACTGCTCATGATAATCTAACGTTTTATATTGTTACTGTTCCTGTTGATGCACTGGTGCATGTCTATAGGTGTTCAGTGCAAATGGGAAAACGAAGAGTTAAAACAGAGGCTGCCAAAGGAAAACAGCCAGAGCAAGCAGAACCAGTCTAGCAGAAAAGGGGACGTAAGACAAACCAGGAACACTTGGAAACTTTAGCTGCTACCTATGTGATTGGTAATTCCTCTAACACAAGGCAGGTCATTCGAGGATGGGAGAGGGATATCCAAACAGAACTTGAGGATAATGAGACAGAAGCAGACATTTTGGACTTCATACAAGACCCAGGAAACACGCGGGGGCGCCTCACCCTTTTCAATCAGACTGTCCATACATATTGGATAGTAAAATGCTTAATAGCGAAAGCCATGCAAAGCTTTCATCCAGTGTATACCCAGGCAGAAGCAGCCAAGCAGGGGACAAGCATGCAGGCCCAGATTCTAGAAATTCAAGACCAACTACAGCACATAAAGATAACTCAATACCAGACGGTGGATAGAGTTAGTAGGCTGGATGATAAGGTGGGAAGGATAGAAAAAATCCTTCAACAGATTTTACAACAGCTACAGCAAACTGATATGCCGGGTACCAGTGCAAAATACCCCGCCCCAGTGTCTTCTTCAGAAATATAGCAGTATGTTTTTTAGAGCGAATGAACACATAGATGTTTTAAATTTTGATGATATTACTGTTTAAAAACAGAAGTATTAAATGCTTTAGGTTAGCAAGTATAGGAATCATAGAACAGACAGCTCAGGAAAAGTTTAGGAGGATGAAACAATTTCAGTTTTGGACTGCTTATCATGCTTATAGATGGCCAACAGACCTGGTTTCCTGCGGGCAGGTTGAGGCCAAGTTTAACAGCTCTCATTTATATTTTGTAGCCTGCCTTTAAAAATATAAATAGAAAATGGACTGGACCCACCGAATTTACAAAAAAAAAAAAAAAAAAATCTAAATTTATCTAAATATTGATTTCAACTTGCAAAGAAATCTAAATTTATGTAAATATTTTAAATTTTAGTAAAGGTTTCAAGTATACATAGTCTTGTTAGGGATTGCACCATACAACCTGTGGGGACCTCCACCTCCCCAATTAACCATTAGACCACATCATGGGACTCTCTTTTATATAATTTTATAATAAAAATATTAAAATGGTTCATAATTAATTTAAAATTTAACACTTTATTAATTTTATTTTTTAATTTAATAAATTAAACACATGAAAATGAAATATTAATTTTATTGTAAATTTCATTTAAAAAAACAAAACATTTAAAAAAATATTTTTTCAAAACATTATATTAATCATAAAATATTAACATTTTGTAATGCATTATACACATTATGTTAATCAAATCATGAAATGAGGTAGTTATCTTACTTTGAGAATAATAATTCATTCCTATATATATATATATTTTTTAAGTTTTATAAAATAATTTTTGATAAGTTGATAATATAGGTGGTTGAGTCATAGAGAATTTTAAGGAATAAAAAAACTAATTTCAACTTGGAAAGAAATTTTTTTTTTTTTTAATATTTTTAAATTTTAGTAAAGCCCATATCATAGGGTGCTCTCTTTTATAAAATTTTATAATAAAAATATTAAAATTTTCATAATTAATTTAAAATTTAAAATTTTATTAATTTTAATTCTAATTTAATAAATTAAACATATAAAAATGAAATATTAATTTCATTACAAATTTCATTTAAAAAAACTAAACATTTAAAAACAAGTATTCTTTGCACTGAAAGCATTATACTAATCATAAAATATTAATATTTTGTAATGCATTATCTACGTTATGTTAATGAAATCATGAAATGAGATAGTTATCTCCTTAAGAGAGTAATAATTCATTCTCTATATATATATATATATATTTTTTTTTTTTTTTAAGGTTTCATAAAGTAAAATTTGATAAGTTGAATAATCATATTAATGTATATAGGTAGTTGAGTCATAAAGAATTAAAAAAACTGATTTCAACTTGTAAAGAGATCTCAATTTATTTACATATTTTTAAATTTTAGTAAATATTTTTTTATAAAATTTTATAATAAAAAATAATAATTTTTTTATAATTAATTTAAAATTAAAACTTTATTAATTTTAATTTTAAGTTAATAAATTAAATTTATAAAAATGAAATATTAATTTTATTACAAATTTTATTAAAAAATATTTAAAAACAAGTATTCTTTCCACTAATTTTTTTTTAGTAATCATAAAATATTAACATTATGTAATACAATATGTACATTATGTTAATCAAATCATGAAATGAGATTGTTATCTTATGTGAGAATAATAATTCATTGCGAATAGAAATTATTTATTAATAATGTTTTTTTTTTGTTTTTTTGTTTTTTTAAGGTCGCATATTATAAGACAAATTAGATAAGTTGAATAATCGGATTAATGTATATAGGTGGTTGAGCCATATAAAAAATTATAGAGATTTGACTTTAACGCAATTTAAAATATAAAAATTATGAATTATATTATAATATAAAATTAATTTTTTTTTTTGTCAATCAATTTTTTTTCTATTAATGCGTTAAAATATTATATAAGAATTTTCATGAAAGCTTTTTTTTCTCAGTCTCGCCTCAATTAGATTTGTTTTCAAAAGTCTTTTTCTCTCTGTCCCACCTCGATCATATTGGTTTTCAAGAAAATCTTTTTCTCTTGGTCTCACCTCGATCATATTTGTTTTCAGGAAAGCCTTTCTCGCTCGGTCTCAACACGATCAGATTTGTTGGCCAGGAAAGATAAACAAAAACAACTAGTCATATGCCAAAATCTATAGTGAGTCTTCATACAAAATCATTGAGGTTCCAAATGACAGAGAGATACAAACACAACCAACTAGCATCCCTGATTTTAAGGAGGGACCAGAGCTTGCCCAACATTAAGGTGATCAGGGGGTCTAGGACCTTGTGTGCATGAAACTCTAGATGATCAATCTTGCCTTCCAACAAGTCTAACTTTTCATGTGTGCATCTTTGACTCCTCCGGAGAGAAGCCATTCTATCTAGTAAGTCCCATTGGTTATGTTGAATATCGTGTAAGAGGGAAATTGCCTCGTTCTGGTCCTCTAGGGAAATTTCCATCCTATATTTGCTAAGAGTGTTGTTATATGATGCAATTGTTTATCCAATGACTCTAAAGATAGAGGTTTCACTATAGGAACAAGAGTTGGCAGAACTTCTTGAGCCAGATTGCCATCCAGCTTCGCATCCTTGCCTCTTACGACGTCAACTGCACCGACCCTATTACCACGACCCGCCATGTCTCCATGAGGAGCGCCATCGCGCTTCGCTCTCCCTCTCTGACACAACGTGCCTCAGGGGGTTCCCAAACACCGACACCAGAGACACACCACCCTCCCTAATCCAAAGCTTGATAGGGTCACTGCCATGCCACCAAATGGAGCCTAAAGACACTCCAACCCAACAGTGCCAAACCGTAAAACCCCAACACTAATGTCACCCACCACCCCCAGTCACCACTAAGGCTCCACTAAAGTGAAATTCTTACCAGGAGGGAGAATCGAGACCTAAAATATCAAACTTCCGCCCTCAATCACAAAGAAAAACACAAAACCGACACCTTTGCTGAGACCACATGACTCTACAAATGCAACACTAAAAAACCTTTGGAACTCAAAGAAGAAAACCTTGGAGAAATCAACAACTAACACCCCCGAAATTCCTACCAAGTGAAAACAAAGACCATGAACACTTACTAGATAGGCTTGGCGATACTGCCTCTTCTTCTAGTAAACCAAAACGAATATGAGCCAGCAAGACCCTCTTTGTTAGGCCCACGAGTTGAGTCCATGTGCGACCGAGTTGTAGCAAGTGCGCCCATGTGCGACGAGCGCCCGTATTGACCAACTCAGGCAAATGTGATGACTTGGTGCAACATTCGGTAAGGTGTGACGGTGTTGGGCGCACATTACGAGTGCGTTGTGTTGGCGGGAACCCCACCCCTTGGGCACGTTGTGCACGAGACAGGTGATTCATAACGACTTGATGGAATTAGCGGGCACGGTGAACGCATTGGACAAGGGCGTCGGGCGGGTGCACAACCATAGCGGGCGAGTCGAGCACATACGTGATGGGATGTTGTAGTGGCTAGGCAAGTCGGGCACATATGTGTCGAGTTCATGATTTGGTTAAGTGTTGTGACGGGTGAACAAGTCAGCCAACATGGGAAGGCCGACCCATGGGCCGACCCATATTACAACCCAAGCGACACGACTGTTAGCGGAATGGGACCACGAAATGGCATATTAATAGAAGATGGAGTGGGGACTTAGAGCATAAAGTAGCTTGTTAAAACAGATATCACAGAGATAGGTCGAATAAGGGAGCGAGAAGAACAAAATTTATGGGAAAACAAACTCGGGTGAGTCAGGTTGCAACAAGGGTGGAACCAGCGAACCTGTTCAGAAAAAGTCCGGTCACTCGGGTCACACGCTGCACAGCGTGTAGGCCATGTGCCCACACCATCGGGAAGAGTTTTGAAAGAAGTGTGTAGGCGGGTCACCTGATAGCGCGTACCGTGCAGCAGGGTTGGGTCATGCAGCCAGGTTAGCCAGAGGTGCAACATGGCAACTGTGTAGCACGCTATGTGTATAAAGGGCCAGTCATTGACCCAGATTGTGTAGTACAGTGCGAAAGTGACCAGAACATGCAGAAAAGGTTGAGCAGGTCAGGGCGACGGGAAAAACGTGCAGAACGTGTTTGGTGAAGCCAAATTTTGGGTTTTAGGATTTGATAGCGCGGGCAGGTGGCAACAAGTATTGTTGCATGACTTGGGTAAAATTGGTTAAGTGGGCAGGCTAAGCTAGTTAGTTGCACATCTTATATAAAATTGTACTTTGTAAAATATTGTACATTGTTATATATTATTATTAGGTAGACTTCACCAGAGTTGCCCCTCCAACTTATGTATGAGCATACTTGTGTGATGTTGATGAATGTTTAATATGAAAGATTAAATATTGAAGATAACATTTTCTGTTGCATTGTTAAAGAACACTTGTTTGGAAAATTGACTAAGTGTTGAAGTTAGGCATATTCCATACACTCTAATATTGGTAAAAATAAAAAGTGTAGTGGTGTCGCACCCTCTATACGTGGTTGAAAGAGTACCATAAGTACATGGCCGTGACAAATGGTATCAAAGCTCAATTCAGGGCGAGTTGAGCTTTGTTTGAAGATTGAAGATTGACGCAGGAAGTTGTAGTTGGTATTGAAGCTTGGACATTATATTGGTTGGTCGTAGTGAAACATTGGCAGGGGAAATACATTGGTCAGGGCCAAAACTGCATAAGAAGACATGGAAAGTTGGGAAGAATTCCATGGGAGGTTCTTGTAGACCTTATACAGGTTGAAACATATGAAAGAAGAGAACCCACATATTCAAGTTGAACTTGAAGTCTTGGAGGAGAATGTTGAAGTAGAGCTTCTTCGACTTGGTTGGGAAATGGAGCAGGATGAAGCTACAGATTGCGATGAAGAAGAAGAAGCCGAGACATGTGAAGAAGAGGATTTTGCGGGTGTGTCAACGATAGAGGAAGAAATTGGTGTGATGACACTCAATGACCAAGTTGGACTAGGATCATGCACATTGCAGAAATTGATGATGGGAGGCACTCACTTGGAGAGACCTCATGAGGATGTAAGTATTCCTATGACTTGTGTTTCAGAATAGGTTTTGGAAGATGGGCCATATGCAGGGATGGACAAAGGGAGAACTTCTTTGTCGATGCGATGGACAGTCTTTCCTTGGAAGACTATGATGACACCTTGTACATTGGAGAAGCAAGTAGCATTGGTTGTTGTAGAACTTGTTGGGGAAATTTGTGACCTCTTGGCAGAAGGTTCAAATGCCCATGACAAGGGTGGAACATGATGAGATTTATGATGGATGAGTCATGCTTAACCATATGGAAATTGGCTAAGTGCCCGACATGACTCATGGACAGATTGGAGGAAGGGCACATTGATATAATACTTGGGTAGGCTTCTTCATGGCTGAAACCAAGAGGAAATATTGGTGGGGCTTTAGTGGGGGAGGCAACAATGAAGGAAGCACATGTGATGACTAGAGCTGTGTTGAGTCTACTTTTGATGGGCATATGGGCAACCAAAGTCATGGGCATCGACATGGGAGCATGGCAGAAATTATGCAGGGACATTATGCAAGAGAACTTATGGAGATGTCACTTATGGGCATCAAGGAGTGTTGAGGCAGGGATGTTGAGCAGGATGGATTTTCCAGTGCGACATGGAGACATTTTATATATGGACTGATGGGGATGTTGTTCACATTTGGGCAACAAGGCCATGGTTATTTTATGACCAGCCTATGAGGACATTCATATGACTTGGAGGGTAGAGGCGACTTGCGATGGTATTCATGGTCAAGTCAAGTGTGCTTGCCGACATATTGGATGGAGATGATGCATAGGAGTTCATGATGATTTGGTAATAGTTGCAGCCATTGGAGACTTCATATTATAGTGGTCTTGGTGTATTTGGTTCATTGATGAGCTGAGGTCATGATGTGACTTGACTTTGATGCAGTATGGGGTGCATACCTTAGGCACATTATGGGGTGTGTTCATGAGGAGTGACTTGATGGACATGATATAGACAAGACACTTTGGAGTTGGATGGATTTGCAACGATAGATATGCCTCAGTGAGGTACACTTGGGGATGGGTTGAGTCTTTTGAATTAGCCACTCTTTTGATGGACATGATGTTTGATTGGTCTATGAAAAACACATGGATGGATGGTGAGGAAAGGTTAGACTTGCCCCTTAGACATATTTGATAGATGGCATAGTGTAGATGAGATGGAGGTCGCTTCATGGACTTGGTTGATATGGAACATTGAGCATTGGGTTGATGGGAGGATTTCTTGACTAATTTGACGAGAGGGACCTCTCACACATGGATAATGATGCTTGTATGTATGTGATTGATTTGGAAGCACATGGACACTAGCATCATGGAAAACATATTACAGATAGGATGAGGAATACTTCATGGACCTGGATATGGCTTATTTGATACTCGATGGACAACATATTGTGGATGAGATGGAGGCTTCTTCATGGACCTGGACATGGCTTACTTTACATTTGGATAAAGATGGGATGGATTCTTGATCGAGTTGATGATGTGACAGAATGTAAGAGAAACAATTGACGAATGGCATGAGGAAGTGCATTCTCATGATTGGGGTGTATGGTTGGACTGATCTGTATTTATGCAGGAATGCAACAGAATACACATATAACCATAAATATAAAAATGTAGCGGAAATAAAACTTCATTTCATTAATATCAAAGAACTGAAATTTGTTTACAGACAGAATGGAAATAAACTAGCGAGGGCGCTGGTAGCTTATCTCTGGGAAGAGATGTGGTGGATACAGGCCTCTAAACTCTGTGTTACAATGAAGCTCAAAGGCCTATATATTATTTAAAAACAATGGAAAACCCTAAACATCCAAAAAACTAACCCTAGGAGATGAAACACCAGAATATGGGCCCCGTCAGTGTAAATTGGTACATTAATTTTCTGGGGTCGTAATTTTGGCATACTATATCCGTTTGACGCACATGATACATCATTAGAAAGATATATCAGAGGACTACAACTTTTAATTGTAAATATTGAGTTTGAAACAAACTCATATTTTCAAGACAAGAGATGCCCAAAAAATGTCGTTTAGGGCCTCAAAACAGCTCCGAAAGTTCAAGACCCGAAAAACTGCTAAAAATAGTAAACTATGCTATAATTAAGGAAAATGAAAAACTGAAAGAAACAATGGTGGGCCCTAAGTGGAATAGGCAGGTGGCCACCAATATCCACCTGGATCATGCACTGATCACCCGACTAGTTCGAGTCATGGGAGCTGGAAGTGTACAGATATGTGTTGGGGTTATGTTGGAGTATCATAGCTGCCATTCACATGATGGTGACGATATATGATGAGTCAACACGATGTATGTCACTGTGATAACATGTAGCTGAGTTGGAGAGACTAACTTTCCACGATGGATGCAACATGTGGAGATTGCAACATAGATTGTTGATGATCATGGATTGGGGAAATTTACCCATGTATATGGAGTCACGAACCTTGATGGTTTGTGTGATGATAGAGCAAAGGTGCACAACATGGACATTTTGGATGTTGGAGCTAACGACACTTTGTGACAGGTGATTGATTTGTCGGGGATGAAAAATTTATTTAGAGTGGGGGAGGATGTTAGGCCCACGAGTTGAGTTGATGTGCGACTGAGTTCTAGCGGGCGTGCCCATGTGCGATGGGCACCCGTACCAACTCAAGAAAATTTGATGACTCAGTGTGACATTTGGCAGGGTGCGACGGTGTTGGACGCACATGATGGACATGCCGTGTTGGAAGACGCCCCACCCGTTGGGAGAGTCATGCACACGACGGGCGAGTCATAGCGACTTGGTGGAAGTAGCAGGCATGATGAATGCGTTAGGTGAGGGCGTTGGGTAGATGCGGGCCCATAGCGGGCGAGTCATGGAGTTGTAGCGGCAGGGCGAGTCGGGCACATATGCGACGAGTTCATGATTTGGTTAAGTGTTGCGACAGGTGAACAAGTTAACCAGAATGGGCAGGGCGATCCCTATTGCAACCCAAGCAACACGACTATTGGCAGAATGGGACCACGACATGGCATATTAATAAAAGATGGAATGGGGACTTAGAGCATCAAGTAGCTTGTTAAAACACATGTCAAAGGTATAGGTCGAACGAGGGAGCGAGAAGAACAAAACATGTAGGAAAACGAACTCGAGTGAGTTGGGTTGCAGCAAGGGGGGAACCAGTGAACGTGTTCAAAAAAATTCTGGTCGGTCATGTCGCAGGTTGCATGGCGTGCAGGCCATTCGTCCACATTGTCGAGCAGAGTTCTGAATGAAGCATGCAGGTGGGTTGATAATGTTGTTAGGGCTCATTAGTTTCCCAAGGCCGAGAAAGGAAACCAAAGCGGTAACCACATACCAAATTTCAATTTGGTAGCTAGCCCTACCAAATCAGAGAGGGATCTCTCTATATCAAGCTCATAGTCGATGGAAATGATCGGAGAATAAGGATTTTAGGCTAGTTATAAGCTCAGTAGGATTTTTTATTAGGGTTTGCTAGATAGAGAAGCACCAGGTTTGGAAACTAGGAAAGATATCCCAAAAAGATCAGCTATAGACATATTATGAGGCAAGGTAGGTGAGATCAGTGACACAATTGGTTTTTCATTGTAGTGTGGTAAGGAGGAAAACATATATAAATTAAGTGAGCATAACGAGTTCACTTATTTAGAAGCATGAAACATTTAAATGCTTATCTTAAACAAAAACAAAGCATAAAGAATGATTTGTGTTTCAAACTTAAAAGATAAAGCATTGGAAGAAAGTAGATGGCTACTTGAACAACTTGATCATTAGATGCATAAAAAAAATGGAGAGGACCACTGCCACTAACCACATCACAATGGTCTCATAAAAGTAGCTGCAACTGCTTGTAAATTACTTCTGCAAATAGTCAAATACACTAGTGCCAAAAGAGTGTGAACTTCAATATCCAACCCTCTCAATGACTTAATTTTGAGTACATATAGAAAATAAAACAAGATTCCACCTTTAGGGGTTGATCCCTGATCCAAAGTAACTAATTAATGCACCTAATGACTCATAGCTTAATCCTAGGGAATTTAGGAACAACTTTCCCCTTTTTTAGCTAACAAGTTGAGTTTTTCTCTCAAGTCATTAAACATAAGATTATTTTACAAAGATAACCATAAATATGCCTATTAACCATCAAAAAACTCATGAGCTAGATGTTACATTGACCATTTTTAACGTGACCTCCACGTGCCAAAAAAAAATCTTTAAACCCAGAAACATAACAAAATTTCTCAGAAACGCATCAAAAGTGCAACGAAACTTTGGAGGATGATTTGGAGGCCTTTCCGGAAGAGTTTTTGGCTGCAAAAGGTATGGTTGGAAAGATCAAGATGTCTACTACACCATGGAATCATCAAGCACTGGAAAACAATGCTCCAAACCTCTGAAAAGTTGCCTTAAAGTCAAGTTGTCCCAAAAACGTAACAAGTGGTCTGAAATAGTGGTAGAAAGGTAAAAAATGGGCATTATTTTGTCATTTTTTGAAAATCTATAAACGTTCAAGCTTCCCAAAGTACTTTTACATTATCATCACATCATTATCCATCTCGATATGCTTTCCAATATTCATTTGGAGCCTCTGGGAAAAAGCGCAGTGAACACTCGCTGTGTTTCTGTAGGGTCAGATTTCTACATTTTTTGTAAAAATATGGGTCAAAGATGGAGTGATATCTCTTTAAACATAACACTTTTTACAAAGCCAGGAGAGGTTTTTGTAGATAAGGTTATTGTGAAGAAACACCTCTCGATTTTTTGAAATTCATTCCCATCTTCTTGGAATCTGTGCCATAAAATAATGACTAAAACATGTAATTAAATTGGAGAATTTGATTTTCTAAAAAATAGGCTTCAAACTTTGCTGCATATCTCCCAAATCATAACACCTATGCATCAAATGAAGGACTTTTTTGTTCTTTGGTCTATGATTGACAAAATCCTCTCTCACTTTTGTAAAATTCATCTCCATCACTTCAGAAACTAATTTTGAAGTAAAATTTTCCGTGTATGCAATGTAAACTGTAGCAAATGATCACACAACTCAAAATTTTGAAACTTTGTCTCCTTTTTCTTTGATTTATGATTTGATTTCATACCATCAATGGTGCATCAACCAATAGGTCTAGGTTATCCTGTTAAATCATGGTGGTAGCCCACCTCTTGCACTTTCTTACAAAACCTTAGGCAACCTACCTCTTCAAATGACTTATAAAATCTGATGCATTGACCTCCTTCATATGAATAGGCTCATATCTTGAGATCTTTCCTCCTCTGAATTTCATCTTTTCACTGGTCTCTGCCATGTTTGATCTTGTTTTTGACAAGAAACCCTAG
Organism: Pinus albicaulis; assembly: GCA_034641835.2. Classification (NCBI taxonomy): domain Eukaryota; kingdom Viridiplantae; phylum Streptophyta; class Pinopsida; order Pinales; family Pinaceae; genus Pinus; species Pinus albicaulis. The sequence continues at coordinate 1,435,292,872 of CM076584.1, forward strand.
TTTCAAGGAAGAATGGGCAAAGGGGACTTAGTTGCAAAACAAGGGAAAAGCGCAACAAGTTGGAGTGAGGAAATGGAGGGGATGGAGGGCAAGAAAAATTAAAAAAAAAATATGGGAAATAGGGGAGTGTTTTAGGAACACAATGAAAGTGGGATTTTTGAATTTGAGTGAGGGAAAGGGGACAAAAGAGGGAAAACATAGTCCTAGTCTAGAAGTGCAGCAACTAGCTAGGGTTTGTGTGGGAAATTGATGAAATGAGTGAAATAAACTGAGGGGAATGGTATGGAGTGTATAATAAAGGATATTAGGGATGTATAGGCCAAGAAATTAGGAAATTTCCTTATCAAGTGAAACGAAACCATGAAATCACAAAAGCGCAACAACAAACCCTAGGCAAGGAGTTTATCAATTTTGTGAAGAAATTGACTGAAGTAATGATTTATAATTGTCCCACTTGTTTGAAGATGTTTGAAACAATGAGATGGAGTTTGCACCTGTTCTTTCCCTCCTCATGTCTCCAAAACAAAAGCACAACAAATTTCCAGAAACACAGCAAAAGCGCAACACGCTGATGAATTGAGTAATTTGGTGATATAATCTGAACTTCTGATGGCTATGGCAAGTTTTGCAACGCAAGAGAGGAGCTCTTGAAGACTTGGAAGGATAGAATGAAATCTTCGAAAGCTTGATTTCTCTTTATAGCTCAAAAAAACTCGATTTTGGCTCATGCCATCATGTGTACTTTTGAAAGAAAGCCTTTTGATTGATGTGACTGCAACATAATTCTTCAAATGGAAATGTTACTTTTTTTATTTAATTCCCTAATTTTCCAACTCCCATGATGGTGACCCAAAGAATGGACATGACTCTCATTTTGCTTTTGATGACTGACATTGTGATGACAATCGAATGTAAATCCTAGACCATGACCTATATGATAGCACATTAACACTTTTGATGACATAGGGCACCTAAATGATGATATGACCATGATGAGCGATGATGACTATGAGCAAGTGGAGGGAGTAGCACTGACCTAGACAATAACCAATGATTATTTGACAACGAAGAGATGCCATATTTTATTTGAAAATATAACAATTTGACCTAATTACCCTATCAATCATATGGAAAGAGTATATTTGATCATTGGTGACTCATAGACATTAAAAAACACGTACCATGTAGCAGGGTCGGGTCGTGCAACCGGGTCAGCCAGACGTGGAGCAAGGTCACTGTGTAGCGCGCTACGTGCAGAAAGGGTCAGTTAGTCACTTGAATCATGCAGTACAATGTGAAAGTGACCAAAACGTGCAGAAAAGGTTGAGTAGGTCAGGCGACAAGAAGAACGTGTTTGGTGAAGCCGAATTTGGGGTTTCCAGATTTGATAGTGCGAGCAGGTGGCAGCAAGTGTTATTGCACGCCTTGGGTAAAATTGGTTAAGTGTGCATGCTAAGCCAATTAGATGCGCAACTTATGTAAAATTGTACTTTGTAAAATATTGTACATTGTTATATATTATTATTGGGTAGACTTCACGGGAGTTGCCCTTCCCAAGTATGTATGGGCGCACTTGTGTGATGTTGATGAATGTTTAATGTGAAAGATTAAATATTGAATAAAACTTATTCCATTGCTTTGTTAAAGAACACTTGTTTGGAAAATTGACTAAGTGTTGAAGTTAGGCATATTCCACACTCTAGTATTGGTAAAAAGAAAAGTTTAGTGGCGTCGCACCCGCTATACGTGGTTGAAAGAGTACCACAAATATAACGTCGTGACACTCTCCATGCCACAACCTGCCAACCTCCAAGTGTAGCTCTTCCCTCCACCTAGCGCCAAGGTCCCAAATTCTAGAACTCAACCTTTCAAGCCCATTAGAACAACCACTCCACCATGCAACGAACACATTCTTCCTTGCAATGCACAAATTACCCAACATGCACATGGAGGTGACCTGTGCATACACAACATTTCTTCTGCCACCTCCCAAGTCACCCATATCTAGCCAAATGAGATACCAAAAGGAAATCGACTATCGAAATATAAACAACTCAACTTTACTCTTGAAGTTTCTGAGTGTCCACCACCCCTTCCTCCACTTGTCTTCTTAAATCATTATGCATGGTTAGACAATTCCTCGTGGGTAACTTCCCAACTCCTTATTACATTTGTTTCACCACGATCCATCACCACATCAAAATTAAATTTAATAAAATTTAAATTTGACATGTTTAAAAACAACTAAAAAAAATATTACACAAAAATGTCTTAAAGACAAATTTGGTAAGTTGAATAGTCGAATTAAGGTATATTGGTGGTTGAGCCATAAGATTCCTAATTATTATAATTATTAAAGAAAAAATTTAAAGTGAGGAAAAATAAATTTCTGTCTTAACCAAATCAAGTGACCATTATTTATTATATATATATTACAAAAAAAAATTTGATATTAGCTATATAGGAAAACTCATTTATGTTTCTTATCTCTCATGTAGAAAGCTTCCAAAAAATGTAGAGAGCTTCCAAAAAAACAAGCATGTCAATATCATAAAAAAATGTAGAAAGCTTCCAAAAAACAAACATGTCATTATCAAAATTGGAACCCAATGTAAAAAACAACAGTGCTTCTCCTACCGTCCAAACTACACCCCTTAAATATATAAAATAAAATTTAAAATATATTATTTAGAAGATACAATAAAATAAAATAAAATATACACCATATTATATTTTTAACAGAATAAAATCAGTAAAAAAACAAAAATACAAATAAAATATTATATATTTTTTCAAATAAAATATTATTGAAATATGCATAAAACCAAACAAAAAAAAATCCAGATATCATTAATTAATTATATTTAAATTTTAATAAAGCAAAATTATATAAAAAATAAATTAAAATATAAATATAAAAAAATATTATAGTAAAAGTATAGCTTTTTTCTAATTTCATGGATTTAGTATAAGTACCTAGAAAGTTGAAGTTCTGTTATTTTTTTATAATGTATAGTTTAACATATATCTAAGATTCTAGATATCCTAAGTGCCCAGAAAGTTAAAGTCGTGTATTTTTGAATAATATATAGGTTTCCTTTTAAAACCAAGGCCATCTAATCTTGTCCGGATGCAATGGTTGAATCCAATGTCTTTTTCATTTCCATCGATTGAGACACCATTCAATGGTTTGTCAATTCCTTTACTGCTACATTCAATTGATGGTTTCTACTCATTTCCTTTCTTTTTCTTTTAATGGTTTCAACTCATTTCCTTTCTTTTTCTATTAGATTCCAATTAACTGTGATGCGTTTTGAAGCACAAAGATTGGTTAGCCTGACCAGGGATGGAATTTGAAATTGCTCGTCACGGGGTGATTTGTCCGTCTTGCTCGTCAAATACAGTTATACAGTTAATACAGTTAAAAAATTTGTTGAACCATTAAGATTTTTTTTTTTTTGAAATTCTGAAGTTTTGAAAATGGGTGGCAAGGTGTGAAAACTGTCAGATGAGTCTGTTTTGAAATTCCAATCCGATGGGTGGGAAGGTGTGAAAACCGTCAGATGAGTCTGTTTTGAAATTCCAATCTGATGGGTGGGAAGGTGTGAAAACTGTCAGATGAGTCTGTTTTGAAATTCCATTCCAACCTGAGCCTGACCACCTTTTCCATTTCTGTGTCCTAGCATGCTCCTTTTGCATTTCTGTGTGCTAGCATGCTCATGTATAAAGCAAAAAAGCAATGCAGCATGCTCATGTATAAAGCAAAAATTTTAAAAAGCAATGCAGGTTGATTTGAACAAGCTCTTTGTTGAAAGAACCATTGAATCAACAGTGGGACAGATGGACATGTGTTTAAACCTTTTCTATTTGATTCTTCTCAGGATCTAGTATGCTGAAACCCACGAGTGGGAAATAGAAATTTTGAATGTTGGATTGTACTCCGTTGTTTAATGTATCAATAGGACCCAGTTTATATGCTAACACCATTTTGTATAAAGAGGAATTATGATACACATCTGATATTGTTATGAATCCTTTAATGTTAAATTTTTTTTATGTAAGTTGCATGGTCATTTCATGAAAAGGGTGCAGAAATAGCTCACAGTGCTAACAAAAGCATAAAACTAATTTGCAGTAGCAAGATATTTGATTAAGGCAGGCAATACAAGCTCTGCAAATAATGACTACACTGAGAAATCTAATAATATAGTTCTCCAAGTAATGACTATTAACTATATTATATCTCCAGATTAGTCACTGACAGAAGCAGTGACACAAACAAACAAACTAGCTATTACACCTGTGATTTCAGGTCGAGCAAGGGAGAAAATCTTCCCTTTAGAAATAATAAAATAACTCTAATCCTCACTACGTGTGGAATAAGACTGATGTTCCCTTTGGGCCAGCAGCAGAGTCAAAGCAACAGACACTAGGAAAAGCAATTCGATTTGAAGGCATAATATTTACAGCAGTTGAGGAGTTTTCCAACTGTGAATCCTGGACAATGCAGTGTGCTCCCAGAGATGGAAGATTCATCAGACTTGCAAATGGCAATCAAGCAATGGCCTGGCTAATTTCCTTTTCGGGCCGCAAGATGAAAGCTGAGTGCCTTATAAAAAGTAAGTTGGCGATTGCTTTTTCCTGCTCCCACCCTCTCCATACATTTCATTCCATTCCTTGAGTTCATTCATTCCAACGCCTTCTGATGCAAAGCTTGGAGAAATCTGTTGAAAAGACAGTTTTGACATTATGAAAGAAATTCTTTTAGTAGGTAGGAGAACCAGCTCCATAATGTACATGTAATATTTAAACAAGGTCTTAGACTCTTATGTCTCACCTGATTCTTTGCTTGTTTCAAATCCTCCATTGTTAAAGGTCTGAGGGTAATGACAGTTTCCTCGACCTTTTCATTTTTCTCCTCTTCTTTCTTCTCTTTCTTATCCTCTTCCTTGCTAGGTTGTCCAGAGTTCTCTGACTCCACTCTGTCTTCTTTTTTCTCCTCTTCTTTTGTTTCGTCTTCCTTTTTCTCTTCTTCCTTCTTCTCCTCTTCTTTCTTCTTAGCCTGGAGAGAGAGAATATTAATGTAAATAAAAGATGTACGATATCCCGAGGGGTTCCTGAGATTCTCCATACTAAATATGAGAGATAAATAGACAAATGCCAGTAACAAGATACCGATGTAGTTTATTAGGGCAAAATAGGAAGAGAACAATGAATCTACCTTTTCTTTCACTTGCTCTGTTTTTAGAAAATCCCGAACTGGCCGAAAAGCTGCTGCTGTACATAGATTCTTCATTTACATTCCAAAAACACAAGACATTGTCAGACGTAATACGTGATCATAAGCTACATGAAGCACCCTTTCCTCAAGTACACGACTGAATCGGGCATATGAAGGTGGGCAGAGAGGAATAAATAGTAAATACTCACCTTGAGGTCACTGCCAGTATAACCATCTGTCATTGTTGCGAGCTCCTTGAAATCAAAGCCTTCCTCAAGATTCTCTTTTGCAAGGAGTGTCCTTAGAATTCTCTCTCTACTCTCAGCATTTGGCAGCCCAACCATGATTCTGCAAAAGGTAGTCGTAAATTATAACCATATCTAGTGTCTTTGTTAAGGAAGACATGTCTAACAACTAACTAAACTTCGTTATAAAGTACAACAATATGCCAGGATGATGAGACATTATATACAAATCATTAGCCTTGGACTCTTGGCAATTACCTTCGCTGAAACCGTCTGATTATAGCTTCATCCAAATCGAAAGGCCTATTGGTTGCAGCAAGAACAAGAACACGCTCTGCAGTCTTTGATAGCAAACCATCCCAGTGAGCCATAAACTCGTTCTTTATTTTCCTCATTGCCTCATGCTCACCAACTCTAGACCTTTGGCCTAACATGCTGTCAACCTGCAGATACAATACAAAATAGAGATACAATGAGCATGATGCTTAGACCCACGCAGCAAACCAACAAATATTGTTGATGTTAAAAAGGATAATAACAAACCTCATCAATGAAAATAATCGTAGGGGAAACTTTTGCAGCCAATGAGAACAATGCCCTTACATTCTTCTCATCTTCTCCAAACCACTACATATTACATAAGTTTGTAAGTGATTTATGAGTCATTCATGATGAATTCAAACCAATATGTAGTAAAGTTTTGGTTTATCGAGTGCTGCATTGCCTTACCTTTGAAGTTATGGTAGACATTGAGACATTTATAAAGCTGGCATTGGCCTCAGTGGCAAGGGCCTTTGCTAGCATTGTTTTCCCTGTTCCAGGGGGTCCAAAAAGTAGAATGCCTTTGCATGGCTGGATATAATAAGAGAAAACAAGAAGTTCCCATTAGATGCTACATAGTGCAAGGAGGATTCATGTTCAACTGTCAAGTAGAATTCCTTTTCTAGAAAATATGACTTTACCTTAAGGAGACCCCCCTTAAACAAGTCTGGCCGTCGAAGAGGCAGCATTACAAGTTCTTGCAGTGATTCTTTAACATTTTCCAGTGCACCAATGTCATCAAATGTAACACCAATTTTACCTGCAAGAATGACTTCCGGTCTGATCCTCTTTTCAAAATCATTGTCTGGAAGAACTTCCTGTTACAAGTTAAAGCACTTCATTTCATTTAGTGGAACTAGCATATTTTGATATATTTGTTCACCATGATTATAATGCTAAATGTACCGGTTTTGGAGCTGCTGCAGGACCCCCTTCTTTAGTGTTATCTGCTTCTTTCTTAGGAGTATCCCCTTTTGAGGCAGAATCTGTTTTTTCCCCTTCAGGTTTATTTTCTGTAGAAGGAGACTCCATTTTTGCTTCAACCTTTCCACTCGTTGGATCCTGAGACAAGTGACATTTCTATCTCAAAACTCCCTATATGGAAATGAACTTAGCTGAGACATTATATTCAAGATACGAAATGATAAATCCCTATCATAGCATTCCAAAGATTGAACAGAAGGAACAATCTTATTCAACCTGTGGGTTTTCTCCATTGGATTCCATTTGGAGTGTGTCCTTGCTATCAATCTGTCCTGCTTGGAATATGTTCAATCCATGTGCCAAGCTATTCATCACATCAGATTACATAAATTAAATTCTGGAAAAAACAAGTTCTGAAAGTTACAGTAAGGAGAAAGGATGAGAAATAAACCTTTTGGAAGAGATAATAAGACGTCCACCACGATAATCGGGCTGCTCTGTGTTCATGAGGTGATGAGAAATGGCAGAGACCACAATTTCCTCAATGTCTAAAAATGACACATCGTTAGTTTGTAAGAAAAACACCTCGGTCCAGGTCAAAAATAAATTCCTATATAAATCATTAAAAGAAAAGGAATCCCAAGGAACTTACAATTACTAAGAAGGATTGTATCGCCAAAAGAAATGCTTCCTAAATCATCACATTCAACATCATTGGCTGCAAGAATCTGTTGACAAACAGGAGAATTGAGGCAATGATCATTATCAACAGATTGTGCCTACATTGGTCAGGCCTGGCCTCTGTTTTCTTTACTCTAAATGATGCTGAAACGTAGAAATTGCACAGAAAAAGGAGTTGCTACTGTGCGGAGCCTTCTGCTCATAATGTGTCACTGATGCTTACCTCTGATACATGGTTCCTGTTGTCTTGAAACTCGATTGCTTTCATGTCCTCTTCAAGCTTGCTCTTCCAGGCCCCTTGTTGTGTATTATCCTCTGGGGGCTTTGTGTCAATGGTATAGGGAAATAAATCTGACAACTTTTTCTCAGTATCTCCATAGCATGGCTTCTCTTGTGAGCCCAAGATTCTAGAACCCAGTATTAAAATGGGCCCAGAGAGTTGTTTTATCATATTAAAAAACATTTGATAGGTCTTTGGCCCTCTGAATACAAGTCTCTCAATATCCCGCAGATACAAAATCACAGGACTAGTCTTCGAGACAGAAACCAAGACCTACAAAACAACCCAGAAATATTAGGAAGTGTTGATCAAGCACTGAAATTACAAATGATTCAATGGTTCAGAATTCCCACTAGTTTAGCTTCTAATTTTACCTTATAAAGCGATCGCACAAGTAATTTGTCATCAAACGACCAAGAATTTGCACGTTTTAATGAAGCTGTAACCATAACGTAAGACATTAGTTTGGAGCCCTAAGATTCTCAAGCACTAAAAAGTTAGATCAGACATTCTGTAGAGTCTCAAGCAAATAACCAACTACTTTTCTTTTCCTTTTTTACAATGGTGAATCGATAAACTGATAATCACCACACGAGATTGAAATGTTTAAAATATACCACAACCTTGATTATTGGTGTTCATCACAGTTGACCCATATCTGGAGAAATCAGGTTCTGATGCCGAGTTACTCCTACAGATTTGAAGGTTACTTGTTCCTTCAGAGGACCTGTAGAAGAAAATTGAGAAGTATGATGTCATGGAAAGGAAGAGAATGTATAACCCTAAGAATGTTATTTGTTCCTTCAGATTTGAAGGTTACAAACCCTAAGAATGGCGTTGTAACTTTGTTAACATTCAGAGATGGAAAATATAATATGTGGGAAAAAGGAAAGGGTGCATACGTCAGCTTTGGTTCGATGCCACTGTTTGATCGCCAAAGACTGCCTGCTGCAAACCATAAAGAAACTTGTAAAAATTCATGACACGTCCTTAAACAAGAAATTTCATAGGTACAGGACAGAGAGCAGACCTGATTTGCAATTTCTTTGCTCTGCACCTGTAGGCAGGATGGAGAAGGATTCAAACAGGCCACCAATGCGCTCTAATGCAGCTTCAGAAAAGGACTTTAAATCCTGCTAAAATATTAGAAGGAAGAAATGTTAACCAGCTATGCAAAAAAATGCCTAGTAGTTTGTCAATGTAGATTTCCAGGTTCAAAATCTTACAGAATCAGTGCCTCCTCCATGTTTGCTTTGCAACTGTTGCAAACGGTAAGTGCATGGGAATTAGCATATAAACTTACAAAATATGTCTTCGAGGTTGAAATAAAAAACCCACAAAAGATTCAGGCCGCAGGCAAGAAAATTCCAAAATATCAACTATAATTGTCGGGTGTACAAATCTTACAAAGTCTACTATTTGGATTTATGGAGCATACCTTCAAGCAAAAGTCAGTAGCATCAAGCAAAAGCAATTTAGCGTCAAAGTAATGTGCCAACGCCTTGGCAAGCATTTGGTGGTAGGGCTCTGCACATAAATCCATCAAATGAGATACATAGAAGGGAAAAGAATTAAGCATTTGGTGGTAGGGCTCTGCACATAAATCTATCAAATGAGATCCATGGAAGGGAAAACAATAGATTGCCAAACTTCGTATTTGTTAAAATTATTAGAAATTATAACAAAGTAGAATGTAAAAACAAAGAAACAAATTAGAATCCAATTATGCAATATGTCAAGAGATACTGCATAATTTACAATTTCAAAATTACAAAGATTGAAGAGAAACGTATTAAAAGAAGATACTGTGACTCAGGAAGTCTACAGAACTACTTTATTATATTTAAAGCAAAAGGGATGAAATTGCCCCTTTTTCTGAGTTGGATTTGAGAATTCTGGTTTTGGCTTGGGCACAAATTTATCTTATGAAAAAATGGTTATATGTCAACCATTTCATTGGATTCACATTTTTTTTGTTTTCTGTTTGTAAAAAAATAGTTGTCAACAGAGAGTTAATTTTAATGAGGTTGGAGTATTATCTATGCGGTTCCAACAGGTTCCATTCCTGCTGCCCACCCGAATGGCATGGAGATCAAGGGGTTGCTATTAGGGCACAAATTCACTGGTAAGGGTGACAGAGTATCAAGCCATCCATCAGGGTCCATTCTTGCTGTGGTCTGCCCCTAACGAATGGCAAGGATTTCAAGGGGTTGCCAACAAAGCATAAACTAAACTCACTGGAGAGGTTGACAGAGTATTGAGCCATCCACGAGTTTCACCGCTCACGAATGACATGGATTTCAAGGGGTTGCCAACAAAGCATAAACTAAACTCACTGGAGAGGTTGACAGAGTATTGAGCCATCCACGAGTTCCATTCTCGCTGTGGACTGCCCCACCCTAAAGACATGGATGACATGAATTTCCTGGGAAAGACGGAATAATTACCCTTCATATATGGCACCCAACCCGAACAGAGTCTCTACCCCATGTGGCGCAGCGAAGTAACTGCACACGTGGAGTATACGGCAGTTTTTCCTGCCATTATAAAGCATACTTTCTGACAATAGCTGGCATCATAACGTGACTACCAATTTCCAAACATTTCAGCCAATTTAACCCTGTCTTTCTTGAAATGTTTGCCAGATTTACACTTTACAAGACAAAGCCCACAAAATTCACCACCAGAACCAAACCAGACTACCATTGAAGAAGATAAATTTTTCTACCGAAATCACAAAACAACCCGAAAACAAACAAGAAGGAAATCAAACCTGCATGGCCCAAGAGTAAAATAGCTCGACTTGCAGGCGAGAGATTTCGAGTGTACTTAGAAAACTGCTCTTCTTTCAAATAAACAAAAGCCGCGCTCGTCAGCAAAGCCTTCGTCTGCTCACTGCACGACATCAAATTTCAGTAAAACACTAAATTATCGACCCTCAAAACAGATCAACCACGGCCATTTTCTAATAGAAAAAAAAATACCATAAAATAACCGTTTTTCCGGTTCGGATAGATGGAATACCTGAGGGAATAAGGGAATTCTTCGAAGGTAACGCTACAAGATTTCCCATCAAGGACGCGATTGTTGAGCTCGAGCTCCATTATTTCCCGGTAATTGACAGAAGAACAGGGAGACGTCCATTTCTGAAAGGTCTGAGAACGGCCTGTGGCGAGTCCGACACCCAGGCCGATTCCGAGCCCCACGCTGAGGGCCGACATTAATACGTTCTTCTGCTCCATCTGATATGTTTTGGGGTTTCTGATTCACACCACGTCCGACCTCGGATCGAATCTCAGAGCCTCGACACCTAATTCTCTTCCAAGCCTCCAATTTCAGCTCAGCCCAGGTCGCCTGTTTCTTCTGCTCTCGTTCCTCCTCTGCTGTGTTTGGTGTTGTGGGGTCGCCTTAAATAGACGTAGGAGGTGGTCGGCCAAACGTCGGGCGCCCGTCAAAGTCTTTTTTCGGGTACGGCCGAATCGCCGGCCGGGTAAATGGGAGGATCTCCGACGACTGCACGGCCATTGGAGTCCGATGGCGGAAAGTTCGGAGCCCATGCTGAATTAGGGCGGGGCCAGGCTTAACGAGCGCGCAGGTTGTGGCTCCCAACAGAATGACAGAATGGCGGCGTATTATCACTTTTATGTTGTTACTATAACCGGAAAATGATACCAACCCGAAACATTTGCCTCTGTGGATATTCTCTCCTTTATTAATTATGATTATTATTATTATTCCGAGTTTCGGGATTCACTGCTTAAATGTTTACGGACATCGGATCTCACTCATAATTTTAATGTTACATTAATTACGAACCTCCTATATAGTCAACATTTTTACTTTTTTAGTTTTCCCACATGGTCGTTATTACGATCTTAATTGAATATGAAATCATTTTTCTTACATTATTGTTATCAATTTGTCTTGAAATTGTACATTAAATACATTATAATTATAAATTTGGTTATACATATAGGTTAGCAATCTGAAACCATTTTATTCTATATATATTTAATATATATGAAACATTTAATTTTAATCATGTTGTATAAATATATATGAAACATTTAATTTTAATCATGTCGTATAGTTTTATTTTTAATAACCACTTTTACTTTTATTTTTGTAATTAACTTTTTCAATTTTAAATATTTAACCGAATATCAATAATATATTATATTTAACTATATTTAATAATAAAAGTTAAATGTAATATATTTAGTGAAATTTTCAAATATTTTTTTGGTAGCCATTATATTGGAGAGAAATTTGTTGAGGTTTTTTAAACTAACTAGTGTGATTCATCTTCATGATAAGATGGGAGATCACTTCCAGTGATTAAGTTTATATAGATGTAGAGAAGGCAAAATAGTTGACTAGCTATCTATTTTGCCTTCTCTACATCTATATAAGCTTAATGACTAGAAAGTCAACTATTTCGCCTTCTCTACATCTATATAAACTTAATGACCCAATTTGATCTCTCATCTCGTCTTGGAAATGAACCACACTGATTGGTTCGAAGAGCATCAACAAATTTATGTCTAATATAATGACTACCAATAGATATTTGAAAAATTATTATGATCACAGAAAACATGAATCCAAAATATATTTAATAAAGTTTACACATTTTATATTTTATATAACTTTTTAGTTTTTAAAATTATTTTTGTTTGATAAAGAGTTTGTTTTCTTTGAATATAAAAAAATAAGTTAATTGTTGAAAACTCAAAAACTTTTCTTATTAATAAATTTTTTCAAATAATGTAATTTTCTTCTAATCATAATAAAAAAAATTAACTTACATTCACTTTTACTATTAATTATATTATAATAATTTTTCACTTTTACAATTAATTATATTATAATATTTTTTCTTATTATTTAAAATGTAAATTTTTAATTTCAAAAGTTAATAAATATGGAATCCAATTTTATCTCTACATACAAGTTTTCAATATTTAACATTAAATAATAAATTAGAAATAGTGTTCTTGCCATAAATTTTTTAGCACAGAAAAGTACATTTTTATATCCACATTTAAAACTTAAAACATTTGATTTTCTAAGTCCAAATACTTATTATTAAAAAATTCCATATATATAATTAAATATTTTTATATTCATATGTAAATTTAATTTTAAAAATTTAATAAAACCAATAATATATTTTATAAATGTGGTTGAAATATATTATAATTATAATTTTATTTATTTATATATATTTTTCAAAATTTAATTAAAAATAAAAAAATTTATTTGACATCTTACCTATTAATTATTAAAATTGTATAATCAAAATTAATAAGGATTTTTGAAGATACTCTATAAATAAATATACAATTTTAGAAATAAAAATTGAAATTGTTCAAATATTATATAACCAAATACCAATAATATATACCAAAAAATTCTAAATCTTGTAGTATTTAAATTTTGCTTCTCTTAATATAATATATTTTTATTTTATTTAAAAAAAATATAAATGATATGAAAATCTAATAAAACAAAACTAATTTAAAAATAAATGTCTATATAAGGCTAAGTTGACACTATGTTAAAAGTTCACATTGAAAATTCCAATACATACCATTTATAAATAATTAAGGCCAATAAAAGTTCCTAATAAAAAATAAAGAAAAACTGTGAAATTTAATAAAACAAAACTAATTTAAAGATAAATGTCTTTATAAGGCTAAGTCTACACTATGTTGAAATTTCACATTAAAAATTCTAATACATACCATTTATAAATAATTAAGTCCAATAAAAATTCCCAATAAAAAGTAAAGAAAAAATGTGAAATTTTATATATGTTATAAAAATATTTTATAAAGATTAAGAAGATGATAATCTATACATCTATATTAGTGGTTTTCTTAAAAAATATTTTTTAATATTTCTTTTTCTTTTTCTTAATCTCTTGCCACATCCTTGAAAAAAGTTTCACAATAAGTAAAGCTAGATCCAAAATCTGTCAAGATTGGGAAGGATATGCTAGATTTATATTAGAATTAGAATTCTTATATTCATATATCTTTATCTTTTTTTCCCTAGATTAAGCTTCATTTGTAACTACCATCTTTAGGGGATTTATGTTATTTTCTACGTTCTCATTTATCACTTCTAAACAAATCTATATCATTATTCATCACTTCTCAACCAACAACATTGGTGTGAATAACATCATTATGCTCTTTGTCATTCATCATTATGCTCTTTTCATTAATTAACTTTTTAAATTATATGTCATTGTTCATCTCTTAAAATACATTTTCTTTATAAAAATCATTTACATGACAACAACAAAAAAATTATGAAAACATGTAGATAATATTAAAATAAATCTTCCAGGAAATCACATGAGACATTTTAGAAATCACATGTAGATAATGTCAATAAAGATCGCAATGGAGAGTGCATGGAATGCCATATAAAGTGTGCTACAAAGAATGTGATAAGAATAGGTAATGCCTAGAAGGAAGTTAAATAATTGCAATAGATAAAAAAAAGTTAAATATATAAATATAGATTTTATAAATTTGAGAGGAAGAAGACTCAAGAAAAAAAAAAAAAAGAGAGAAATTACTTCATCACTAATTTCACTGTAATGGGTAGCCAATTTGCCATTATTGTTATTAATATTTTTATTTTGCTCTCTTTTCAATATCCTTCTTCTGGTCTACCAAAAAAGGAAGGAGAGAAATGAGAACCCCACATTGTGAACATTAATATACAAGGTCATCCTAAATATAGATGAGTTTTGAGTACACTAAGCCATTGTGAGCATTATATAGGATCTTTGTAATTGTATTACACTTGTTAATGGGTAATAATTAAAGTCTTGGCTATATAGGTTTTACATTATTTTATTAGGAATTCAAATTTCTAAAGACACTTGGATTGTTGTGATAAAGTTAGAAAAGTAGACATTTGTATCTTATAGATTATAAATGAATTATAATGACAAGCAATTAAATCTTGAGTTAGTAACTAGATTAGTTGAGAGCACAATTTGTTCTACTATTTACTAGGTTCAATTCCAAGAAACATACCTAGCCTATATGATAAAGTTTAAAAAATAAAAAACCTAGGATAAATCCCAAACAAAATTGATCCTAGATCTTACCAACCTAGGATAAATCAAAAAAAAAATTGATCCTAAATCTTACATGAAGTTAGGTTAGATGTCCACCAGACAAAAGACACATAGCATGATCAAAATACCTCAAGCACATAACCTTGACAATTGTTTATATTGCAGGTCTATGTTGCCTTTACAATAATGTGATGGCTACAGATCACATTTATACACGTCATTCAAAATGATATGATTGGTTCAGTGATCCGGGAGGAATCTTCTCGGTGACAGGCATACTTTCAACAAATTTGCACACTCGTTACGCCAACAATGTAATCTGCCATGTGTTGTCACTTTTTTCTTAGCTTTCTTCATATTATTTTAAGGTGGATCCCTTTTCTCAAGAAAATGGGATCCACTTACCTACCCGTGTTTGCTTTGTGCACTTCCCTTTGCAACTTTAGTACTTAGCTTTAATCGAGCCTTAAACTATTTAACTTTTGACTATAATATACACTATTTATTTGGACATGGTCATGATTTATTAAATCATGACTATGAAAGCTCCTAGGGCAGGTAGATCTCCATACTCAAAGTACAAAAGTGAGTAAAACACTTCTCCCAATTTTTTAATGTTTACGTGTCTTCATTTGATTGAATGCCTTAAAATTTTATATTTTAATGAGGATTCACATCCACCAGATTTAGGGAGTGTAGTGTCTCAATCCTTTGCTTTCAAAAAAGGAGTTTAAAGCTAAACCATAGTGGAGGGGCTTTACTTTAACTTTGCTTGGGCTTAAAGAAATGAAGCATTGATGTGGAGATGACTTGGTATCCACTTGCTTGTCCAATTCACCATCACCCAAGTCTATGTGGCAGGTGGACGATGTAACTCCATCCACGTGTCCAATTCACCATCACTCAAGTCTATGTAACTCCACGTGTGGAAAAGTTTATTGGGTATCAAGTTAACCATCACTTAGCCTACGTGGAAAACAAAAGATCTAGCTCCACATGCTCATATATATGGAAAAGCTTACAACGTTGCAGAAAAAAAAGCATGGACACACTCTGCAAGTTTTGTTTCTTTCTTTAAAGCCAACCTTATTGCTAAAGACAGAGTGGTGCACAACCAAGCATGGTAAAGTTGCCCACAACTATTAAAAATTAAAGAAGCCCACTTGGTTCACTGTGTTGTCACTTCATAAAATAATCAATCTAACGTGCAATTGTGGGAACGGCTCATGTCATCGTCCACCATACCATTGAAAAGGGAGAAACCATAAACTAATTTTGTTGATTAATTGTTTTTTTAAAGCCTAATACAAACAAAGAGAAAGGATGGATATGAGTCACTTATGAGTGGGCACCCTCCTCACCACCCATTGTCCCTATGTTAACCCCCCCTTGTCCCTATGTTAAATCTTATTAGGGTTTCTCCCAAAAGGGGAAAATAAGAGTGTGAATGGCCCCACAAAGTGAGAAGGTAGGGAAAATAAGAGTGTCAATGGCCCCACAAGGTGAGAAGGTAGTTGTGATTGGCTGGTAAGTGGAGTTGAGACACATGTAAAGAATCACTTGAGAGCAACGTGTGCTCAAGGGTGATTTTATGGTGCAATTATGGCAACAGGATAATGGTCATTGGTATGTTTGTGGGTGGGTTATGGTATTTGTGTTTTTCAATTTCTTTATTGCTTATAGATATTTCACATTCCTTGGGGTGAGTGAATATCCTATATGTAAGACATGGACCGTGTAAAGATGTCACTAATGTCTCTAGCGCCAGAGTGATGAACTTCTTTTAAGTGTCAAGCCTTCTAAATGGTAGCTAGCTAATACCATGAAACTAGGCAATACCATGAAAGTGTCACCTTAGCCCAAATGGTAGCTAGGCAATACCATGAAAGTGTCACCTTAGGGATATAGGGTTGGCTTGGACTAGGTTCGAGTCCTAGCTAAACCAAGGATGTGCTTGCATGTGATTGCACTTTTCATTAAGTAATTATAGTGATAACAATGGAGTTTAATCTTAGGGTAAGAGTTGGTAAGAGTTTGGAGAGTTTTTATTATTACTAATTTAAGGTAAGTGGTTGGGAGTCTTTAGCATTTGTTTAATAAAAAAGTCTTTATATCCTAAAGAATAACCCCTTGTTATGGCTATCTGGTACTATCAGGCTTTCTAAATTGCATGGCTTTTTTTTTAAGTATATCCTAAAGAATAACCCCTTGTTATGGCTATCTGGTACTATGAGGGTTTCTAAATTGTATAGCTTTTTTCTTAATCTCCTAAAGGAGTGTATTTATTTATACACACCTTATTTGTAGAATAAAGGGCATGTCTTGTTGATTTAGATTTCTCATAGAAATGTTTATGTTTGGATGGTATTTTTTTTAAATAAAATAAAATAAAATAAATTTGTACTATGTTTATTTTTATTTTTATATAAATTTAATTTTTATTTTTATATAAAGTTTATTTTAAGTTAATAAAAAATAATAAATTATATTATAATTTAATTGTTAATGGTTAGAATAATTATTGCTCTCTCTTAATGATGACTCATCACTATTATTTAAAAAAAGGCAAAAATTCACCCAAAATGATTTATTGGAAGTCTACAAGGCACATATTTCACTCCTTTATTAAGATATTTTTAGGTCTTGGGTCATATTTTTTTAGATATATGAAAATTTTATTCTTTTATTTATTTTATTGGTGGAAAGAATTGAAGTCTAATTGTAACACTTGATTAAAAAAAAAGAAATAATTAAAAAAAATTAAAATTAAAAAGCAATAAATTGAAATAGAAAACACAAAAAACAAAAAAAATCTATAAGTAATGGAAAAAGTTGTTTGAATTGTTTTTTCTACTTAAAACTTATGAGATGTTGTGAAGTATTTTTTGACAATATTATATATTAGCAATTTGGCTTCTGATTCATAAATTGTGTATAAAATCTTTCTGTAAAAATCACATCAAAGTAAATTAAGTTCAAGCGTTTCGAACCAGCCAGTGTGATTCATCATTAGGATAAGATGAAGATGAGAAATCTGATCACTACTCCAACTAACGTGTGTAAATTAACTGCTAGTTTGACTCAAATAAAAAATAAAAATAAAAATAAAAATTTATTTATTTTCTAATTTTAAAAAATTAATTAAATATTAAATATTTATATTTTGAATTAAATAAATAAATAAATAAAATTTTAAGTATTTATGTTTTGAATTTTATATATTTATTTTTAATAAATAATAAATATTTATTTATTATTTATTTTTAATTATATATATATTTTTATTTTTAATACAAATAATAATTATTTATTCATTTAAAAAAAAAAAAAAATCTAATATTTATATTACAATTTTATAAATTTATATATTGATATGTTAGGTATACGATCATATATTTATTCTAATTTAATAGGAAATATTAGTTTCTTAAGGTTATATATATATATTATTTTGATGTGATTTTTACACAAAAAATTTATACACAATTATTTATATATATATGTGAATATTTTTGATATGATAGTATCAATACTTAATTATAACTAATAGTTATTTATATAAACTTGCTTTTTATAATATTTTTATTTTTTAAAATAAACAATTCAATTTTCTCATATAAATGAATAATATTTTTCTTATTTTAATTATCTTTTAAGAAATAACATTGCTTAGTTGTATATTTAGTGGTATTAAATTTAATTTTATATATTATGTATTTTCCAATTTTCCTTACAATTATAATCAAAATAAAGATTACTTTTAATAAAATCACATGCTTTTTAAAAACATTCAACTTTCTTTTAATATATGAAGTTAAATTATTATTTTATTTTTTTTTTATATATATATATATATATATATATATATATATATATATATATTTTTTTTTTTTTTTCCTCAAGAAAAAATATGTATTTTCATTCGTTTTAAAAAATACCAAAAATACATTCTACATATGCACTTTTCTGTGCATTCCTATGAAACTACCATGTTCCCATGGCAAGCAAAAAAGAAACTAGAAACATATCTGTAAAACACAACAACTTCGGGATAACAGTAAGTTGTACCCCTATAACTCCAAAAATATCCCAATGTTGTGCGTTAAGGACCAGTAAATATAGTAACTACTACATAAATGAAATGAAATAGAAAAGAAAATATAAAGGAGTCATAATAGATAAATATATGCATCTTAAAACATGACTGAAAAAATCAGCCAAGATCCTCCAGAACACTTTCCTCAATAAAAGGACAATGATAATACTGCCATGGAGTCTGTCATCCAAATTTCGTCACCTGCCAAAGCCCCCGATCCAAATGCAAGCCTTCTTTAGAAAGCCTGTCAATGATCTCGTGGACGAAGGAAGAGACATCAGATATAGACTAAAGAAGTCGCAACTCCCTCTGAACCAGCAGAGTCTGAAACAACGGGGTTGGTGTACATATCACTTGGGTCCACCGATCCCAAAGACACCATTGGTTCACTCTCTAGTCCATCCTCCGATAAGATGTCCACATCCATATCACCATTATCCTCCACCCGTTGCCTTTTTGTAGCTAGTTCCAAGCCCGCAACTCATCGAAATAGAAGGTTATAGTCTGGGGATTAATGCCCATATTTGTAAAACCAATGACAATAGAAAGGCAATCCTTCATATTCCACCAACTGTAGTCGTTCCCATTCTTGACCAATTTTGATAGCCTTATGCAATTTCTTCACAAATCCAGACTAACTAGAATACATGCCACATACAAATCCCTCGATTCCTCAAATGAGTAATCTACTTTGAGGAAGTTTCCAATGCTATTGCCCATATTTGCAAAGCTTTGAGGGTTCCACATATGAGTTAGTAAACTCGACAGACGAACCCATACTAGAACCACATCACTCCTTTTCCTACTAGCATCAAAGATATGAGCCCAAAATTTGAAATAATAGGAGTGAAGTTGATAGACCAAACAGAACTAGCAACCTGAACAACTTCCTCATGGGTTTTGAATATTAGTTGGAACCACCCCTTTGCCAACATCAAAATGTCCGAGCTCTCCGAAATCTTTGCACAGATAATTTGGTCACGTAAAGTAGTAAGAGACTCCTTACTAAATTTATGCCCTCTAGCCCTGCCGACCAACGATTTATCTCCAAGCTCAATTGCTTTAGCCATTTCAACATATGTACCCAAACATAAACTATGGAGTTGCTACAACTTCACTCTTTAGAACCCTAACCTTTTTCCTCCACTCATTTGGAGCTCTATGCTGACTGAAATTTTGTAAGGGATGACCTGATACATCCACATCACCCCCAACCATACTCGACCTGAACCCAGTCTGTGCATTCATGGCCTCAACACTTGGCCCATGGGAAGTAACATCACACACCTCTTTTATTTGAACTAGATTAAAATGTGCATTCAAAAATGCCTCTGAAACCCCCAACAAACCCCCACTCATTGAAAAAACTAGCAAGGACGTAACCCCCCCATTGTATGAAGGAAGAGTAGGACCTGAAACTAGTAAACTAGGCAAAATAGGACTAGGAAAGACCAGAGGCCCAAAACCCATGGAAGGTAGCATTGGGGAAGAGAGACCACCCACAAAACCACTTAAAGAAAAAGGCCCAACATAGTAATTAGCTGAGAAAGAACTGGCGATGTAAGGGGTATACTCATTGGAAAAAGAGGAACTCCGATTGAAAAATGATACTCTCGCCACACCATACTAGAAAAGGCTAAAAAACCTCTCTCTAGACTACCCACTGCCCGATTACTACTCTCCCGCGATCCATGAAAGCCCCCTGACTCGCAAAATAGGAACCCTTGTACAGTGTAATCGTATCGTAATCCACCTACTTAGTATCTTCCATGAACACCACCATAGTTGCCGAATCAACACTGAGAATGAGACAAAAAACTGTTGAGATTCAACAAGATGATGATCCTAGTGAAAATTCAGCAGCTACACTAGGTGGGGCCCGCAGGCTATTTTTAGGTGTATGTTTATTTTTAGAATGTTGAGAAAAGTCTATTTATAGCAGAAATCTATTTATAGATGGTTGAGAAAATTCTATGGATGGATGGGAGTTTATTTTTGGAATGCATGTGCAAAGACGGTTCGTCGATCGCATGTCTAAAAATAGAATGCATGTCGATTATTGTTATCTCTTAACAATAATTAGACAATAAATAATAATCTATTCTCTTGAAGAACTTTATTTCAGTTAACTGATGTGGAAAACCAGTTGAATGAAGGAATTTCGAGTTCAAAGGTTGGTTGGTGGGATGTGCTAGTGGACTTCGTTGTAACTGAGTGATAAAAAGTTGTAATTGAGTTGGATGTGTAGTTATGTGAGTTGTAAAGTAGTTTAACTCAGTTGGGCTAGTTGTAACTAAAGATACACTAGTGAGAGATCAGTGAATTAAATATTAAATTAATTCACACGGACTGATCTCACATGCAACTAAATATTTACTACAGTTAACTGCATGCATGTTAGATCCAGTGTAGACCTAGTTGAGAGATAGGTGAAAGGGACAGTTTGACTATCAGTTGTGACTATAGTGGGTGCACAATTGCAACCAAACACACATTGGATATGCCAATGATGATTGCGCAGTCAAGGCAAGGCAAGATCGAATTCATTCAGGGATTGTGATCAGGAGGGATTGCGCAGTGGAGGCAGGTTGTCAGGAGGCAGTAAATTGATGCATGAATATGCCAATTTTTGTATGACAGTGTGAGACGATTGTATATTGTACTGAGAGCTCTTCGATTAGAGTTTTGTATGAGATTGTTTCATGATCCACGATATATACATAATATATGATAGTGGGGTTTTTAGCTTTATGCTTTCCCAGTAAAAAAATATGTGTTATGTGTGATTGATCTTTCTTCATGTGCTTGCAATTGGCGATTAAATTTCTGCAAAGATTTAAGTAGAAGGATTATGTATTTAATAGTGGCATATAATTGTTAGATCAGGAGAATCCAACAATACATAATTGTATTAAAATTTCTACATGGTATCGAAGCAAAGAAGATTGCAATATTGAAGCAGTAGCTAAGTTTGTTGGTGGAAACAATTCGAATTTGCTGCAAGAATTTCTTGGTGCAATAGTTGAGTAAACATTGAAATGGATTTCAATGGTTTGTGGTTAGAGTATGCACTTGAGGGTAGCTTGAAATACATTACATGGAAGGATAGGATGGAGGTGGTGCTTGAAGATAATGGCTTGAAGGAATTCATCGATAGTGATGTTCCTAAGGCCAATTCGACGGATGTTGCATTACTTGACGCATGGCAAAAGAAAGTAGCGAAGACGAGAAGGATTTTGTTGGAAGGTGTGAGATACCATATTGTCTCAAGCCTTCATGGGAAAGCCACTCCATTTGCGATGTGGAAGGCTTTGAAGGATCTTTTCCAAAGCAACAATGACCATAGGAAATTGGCGCTGAAGGATAAACTCAAAAAGATCAAGATGAAGAAGGGCAACAATATTCGTAAGTATCTCACAAATTTTGTCCAATGTCGGGATGAACTGGGGAGTGTGGGAATCACGGTTGCTGATGATGATTTGGTGAGTTTGGATCTCTTGGGACTTCCTAAGAGTTGGCACAGTTATCAAGACTCTGTCAACAGATAGGAAAAAATTCCAGATTGGGAATGACTGTGGTCAGATCTAGTGCAGGAGGAGTTCAAGCGAAACACCAGAGATGGCTCTTCATCAAAGCATGATGATGAAGAGGATTTTGCTTTAGCTGCCAAAGCAAGGAAAGGGAAGGGGAAGAAATTCCACTCAAAATCTGAGGCTAAAGGCAAGAATCTGGATTTGTCCAAGGTGAAGTGTTTTCACTGTCACGAACATGGGCATCTCGCCACTAACTTCCCACAAAAAAAGAAGAACAAGAAGGCTGCTAGAGCTGTAGTTGGTGAGGCCCTTGCCTCACAATTTGAACTTGATTTCTCTTTGATTGCATGCTTTGTTTCAAGCACAATGGGATCGGTGTGGTATCTTGATAGTGGTGCTTCCTTCCACATGACGGGAGATAAGGAGCTTTTCAGTGAATTGGAGGAGAAAGATCTCCAAATGCATATAGAGATGGGCGACGATGGACGGTATAATGCGACCGAAATTGGTACCATTAACTTTGAGAGGGAGTCAGGTAAACCATTTCTGTTGAAAGATGTTATGCATGTTCCAGGTCTGAAGAAAAACTTGGTCTCAGTCGCGATGTTGGAGGACAGAGGTTATGACGTTGTTTTCAGCAATGGAAAAGCTTTCCTGCAACATAAAACAACAGGTCAAACCAAGAGGATAGGGATTCGAGTCAAGAATCTCTACAAGTTGGAGGTAGATGGCTGTGCTACAATGGTGGGCACAAAAGAAGAAATGGTGAGCCGGGATGACGAAAAATTATGGCACAGGCGATTGGGCCATCTTCACCATGGCGCCCTCAAGATTTTGCAGCAGATTTCTACTGGACTTCCCAAGGGTACACTTGCACAGTTAGATCAGTGCAAGGGATTTATTTTGGGTAAGTTTGTGAATACCACCTTTCATGAAAAGGAGAATCGTGATTCGGTGATCCTGGAGAGAGTTCACACAGACGTGTGTGGGCCATTCTCGGTTTCTTCAACAACAAAACATAGGTATTATGATATTTTTTTATGATTATTCTCGTAGATGTTGGATCTTATTCATGCAGAAGAAGGATCAAAGTTTCTCAAAGTTCTGTGAGTTTAAAGCATTGGTGGAGAAAGAGTCGGGGAAGCAAGTGAAGGCTCTACAGAGTGATAATGGTGGTGAATATATCTCAAACGAATTCAAATACTTTTGTAGCAAAGAAGGAATTCGAAGAGAACTCATAGTGCCTCATAACCCACAATAGAATGGGGTCGCAGAGAGGAAGAACCGAATGGTCGTGGGTGTTGCACGAGCTATGCTGCATGATCAGGGCATACCAATGCATTTGTGGGTGGAAGCATGAAACACTACGATTTATGTGCAAAATCGTTGCCCTCATAGGGTATTTGGCATGAGTACACCTGAAGAAGCTTTTACTGGTAAGAAACTAGATGGTTCTCACTTTAATATTTTTGGCTCATCTGTTTATGTGCATGTGACCAAGAACGCTAGGAAGAATCTGGAGCTAACTGCTGAAGTTGGGATATTTTTGGGGTACACAGAAACACCCCATAATTATTGTGTGTATTTTCTAAACAGTCTAATCACTGTGGTGCGACGGGATATAAAATTCAATGAGGAGAAAGGCATGAAGTTGTCACTTGAGAGGGAGCTAGACTTACATGCAGAGGAGGAACTTTTGGTTCCCAAACATGAGTCTCTAGATGTGGATCAATCACATGAGGAGGTTAATGGAGTGGATGAGTCCACTCATGCAGAGCCAAACATCAGAACTGGCAGAAGGCGTACCACAGAAGATGAGAGGCTGAAGCTTGATGTGGCACAAAATGTGGGAGTCCCTACTTGACAGTGTAGACAGAGACAATCTCCTGACCGATTCACTGGATACATGGCTCTAATGAGAAAATGAACCATGACCGAGCCATCTTCCTTTCAGGAAGCAGTGCAGGAGCCCACATGGGTAGATGCAATGGTGGAGGAGTATGACTCCATTGTCAGAAATAGTGCTTGGGAAATTGTTCCAAGGCTGGTTGATAAATCAGTGGTAGGTTTAAGATGGATCTATAAGGTAAATCAAGTTGCTGATGGGAGTGTTGAGAAGTATAAGGCAAGATTTTTGGCCCGGGGCTTCTCACAGATCGAGGAGATTTATTATGAAGAAACCTTTGCACTTGTCGCACGGTATTCTTCCATAAGGACCATCCTTTCTCTCTCAACGCAGATGGGTTGGCACATTCATCATATGGATGTGAATACTGTGTTCCTTAATGGGATCATTGAGAAGAAGTGTACATTGAGCAACCTAAAGGATTTGAAATCTTCAACAGTGAGTCGCATGTGTGCAGACTCAAAATAGTGCTGTATGGGTTGAAGCAAGCACCCCATGCTTGGTACACTCAGATCGACAACTATTTCACTGGACTTGGCTTCACCAAGAGTGAGGCGGATGCAAACCTATACCAAATTGTGGTGGAGGGTAAGATTTTAATCATTGTTCTTTATGTTGATGATTTATTAGTGACTGGTGATGAGTAGCTGATATACTCATGCAAGGAGGACCTTGCAAAGGAGTTCGAGATGAAGGATATGAGCCTCCTTCACTATTTTCTTGGATTGGAAATATGGCAGCGAGAAGGTGAAATTTTTGTGTCTCAAGGCAAGTATGTAAGGGAGATACTGGGTAAGTTTCACATGGAGGGCTGCAAACCCATTGATACTCCTCTTCCTGGAAACTGGAAGAAAGAGGACGCCACATCTGGAGAGGTAGTGGATGCTACTATCTATCGATAGTTGGTGGGTTCGCTCATGTATTTAGTTAATATAAGACCAGACATATGCTATGCAGTGAACCAGCTTAGTCAAGAGATGGTTAAGCCTACCAAGCTATCTTGGAAGGCAGGCAAGCATGTTCTGAGATATGTCAGGGGCACATCTGAGTATGGCTAATGGTACAGACAGACAGATGAGGTGAAGTTGCATGGCTTCACAGCCCAACAGACAGAAAGAGCACACCAGGAGGGGTTTTCAGCATCTACAACTATTTCTTGGTACAGCAGGAAACATAGATATGTGGCACTCAGTTCAGCAAAAGCGGAATACATGGCAATAAGTCAAGCTGCATGTGAGGCTATCTGGATGAGGAAGATCCTGGTCGGTTTGTTCGGTTCTCATTTAGATTCTACATTGATTCATTGTGATAATCAGAGTTGCATTAAAATCTTGATCAATCCTTTGTTTCATGATAGATCTAAGCATATAGATATCCGGTATCATCATATCAGAGATTGCGTGCAGCAGAAGATCATGTTGCTTCAGTACATTCCTACAGAAGATCAGGATGCAGATATTCTTACGAAGGCGCTCACCAAGAGCAAATTCGAATTCCATAAAGGTAGGATCGAGGTGAAGGATAATCCCTTTCTTGTTGAGAGGGAGTGTTGAGTTTCAACAAGGTGATGATCCTAGTGAAAATTCAGCACCTACACTAGGTGGGGCCCGTAGGCTATTTTTAGGTGTATGTCTATTTTTAGAATGTTGATAAAAGTCTATTTATAGCAGAAATATATTTATAGATGGTTGAGAAAATTCTAAGGATGGATGTGCGTCTATTTTTGGAATGCATGTGTGAAGACGGTTCATCGATCGCATGTATAAAAATAGAATGCATGTCGATTATTGTTATCTCTTAACAATAATTAGACAATAAATAATAATCTGTTCTCTTAAAGCACTTTATTTTAGTTAACTGATGTGGCAAACCAGTTGACTGAAGGAATTTCAAGTTCAAAGTTTGGTTGGTGGGACATGCTAGTGGACTTCATTGTAACTGAGTGATACAAAGTTGTAACAGAGTTGGATGTGTAGTTATGTGAGTTGTAAAGTAGTTTAACTCAGTGAAGTGAGTTAAAATCAGTTGTGCTAGTTGTAACTAAAGATACAATAGTGAGAGATCAATGAATTAAATACTAAATTAATTCACATGGAGTGATCTCACATGCAACTGAAGATTTACTAATGTTAACTACATGCATGTCAGATCCAGTGGAGACCTAGTTGAGAGATAGGTGAAAGGGACAGTTTGATTATTAGTTGTGACTATAGTGGGTGCACACTTGCAACCAAACATGCATTGGAGATGCTAATGAGGATTGTGCAGTCAAGGCAAGGCAAGATCAAATTCATTCAGGGATTGTGATCAACAGGGATTGCACAGTGGATGAAGGCTGTTAGGAGGTAGTAAATTGATGCATGAATATGCCAATTTTTTTATGACAGTGTGAGACAGTTGTATATTGTACTAAGAGCTCTTGGATTAGAGTTTTGTATGAGATTTTTTCATGATCCATGATATATACATAATATATGACAGTGTGGTTTTTAGCTTTATGCTTTCTCGGTAAAAACATATGTGTTATGTGTGATTGATATTTCTTCACGTGTTTGCAATTGGCGATTAAATTTCCGCGAATATTTAAGTAGAAGGATTTTGTATTTAACAATGGCATATAATTGTTAGATCAAGAGAATCCGACAATACATAATTTTATTAAAATTTCTACAAAAACCCCCATTGAAACCCATGAAATTGACAAGGAAAGCCCCAGAGAAACCCTTACCTCGAAATGCCTCCAGTTGAAAAACCAAAGAGTCAATAAAAGACAACAACATGTTTAGGCAAAGTAATAATATTATGCCCCCTCTACAGTAAGGTAACACACACCAAGAAACTGACAGATACCCAAAGAACCTCAATAAAAAATATGCCAAAAAACCCCATCAACAACCTTGAGATCCCCACCTAACATTTCACTTGCAACCCCTCGTGAGGCCGACCTGATCACGAGAAAAAACCAGGGTGAAAGAAAACTAGGGTTTGGCAACCATCGCTCCATGGCATGTTTCCACCCTTGAGCACATTAATTTTTTCCTATCTTAAACATTGGTGAAGGTTTATAGTCTACGTTTTCATATTTTGAATATAATTATTAATTTCAATTTATTTTCAAAGATTAATAAATAAAAACATTCATATTAATGTTAAATTTGACTAAAATATCATGTTGGAAAGAAGCCTAAAATGCACAGTTGATATATTTATGTTCTATAAGAAATTAAACTTTAAAAGCATCATATTAGCTTTTTTGTTTAACAATAATTATTAAGGTTTTATATATTTAAATTAATTATTTGTTAGTGTAGTATCAAAAAATATTATTATTAATTGAGGTTTTAATTATAGGTTTTATTAAATGGTGGTTTTAATAAGTAAGTATATTTTTAATAAAAAGTGTTATTGTTCATTTGTTATATATTTTGGAGGTATTTTGGGCATATTTTTTGGTCTAAATTATTCATAATTTGGTAGGGATTTGTTGGAATCACAAGTTTGAGTTGTGAAATCTCCATAATCTGAGTGTGCCAAGAGTTTTTTTGAGTGTTGAATCCACATATGCATTGAAAAATAGAGTTTAAACAACGATTATGAATTTTTTCCCAAAAAAAATTGTCAAATTTTGACCAAAAAATCCAAAACATATAATAGTTAGACAACGCCATCAAAATTTATTTCTGAAGAAATTCTAGTTGCATCGTCTTTCTAATAATTTTTGGATTAAGGTTTTGGGGGATAACCCACCTGATCTTGATATAACTATTTTCAATGCCCTAGTTTTTGGTGGCCAAATATTCCAACATTCCAAGCCTACTCTGATCAGGTGCTCAATATTAAGCTAAAAAATGAAAGTGCTCAGAATCATTTGGAACCTAAATGACCGTGAACTTCTTATCGCCCTAAAGCTGGCACACTTTGTTTCATCGAAAAACGATTCCGTATGTGAAAGTTAGAGCCTACTGTCCATTTTCTGAAACACGTAAATTAAAAAAAATGACATACAACTGCCCAGTCAGCAGTCTGTACTGCTGAAGTGGCAAGTGATCATGCAAGGGTCAAAGGTTGGTTAAATATCCTTCGGGCGAATCAGGTGGTGACAAGTGTCACTATGGGATTGGTTTTTAAGTTGGTTTGTTGTCAGTTTTTCATTGGTCAGAAATAGGCCAACCAGAGGCAGACACATGGTGCAGCCAGGGGCCACCACGTGCCCGCCTGGTGGACTAAGGTATGGTCAAAATCATATTATATAGTGGAAAAATGATATATGGGTGATGGACGGAGGTCGGGATCGACCCCGCGGCCTCCCCCACACAAACGCAACAACATACCACTATACCCGCACAATGGTTCTTATCATATCAAGGTCTCAAATTATATTTAAAGTTTATATTATAATATGGCGAGGGTAAGGTGGGGGCCAGCCCCCAGCCCATGTGACCTCGATGCGGAGACCACCGACGGAGCGTTAATGCAGAGTTAAGATTGTTTTAATTAACGTTAAACCTTATTTATTAATGTGAATCACATTTTTAAATGTGGATTGTTAAACACACATTTAGTGCCTAACGCACCATTAAACTCTGCTTATCCTTAATTAATACACTCTTATCCTTTGTGGTTAGTTTGGCGGAGTCCTCCATTTTCGGCGAAACTCCAAATTTGGTGGAGTTAACTGGAGTTTTATGTAGTTTTGGAGGGGTTTTCCTAGGAAAAATTGATTGAGCCATAACTTTTGCAAAATTCGACCAATTTTGGCTCAGAAAGAGTCTATCCTAGCATATTTGGACATTCTGAACAGTTTGGAGCATGTTTCAACAATAGTAGATGATTGTAAACAACACTTTTTCCATTTTGAGCTAATACAGAGTCACAAGCCATGGATGTTGGACTAAGGAGTGTAGCCCAAAAAGGGCGAACTCCTTCATCAAAACACTGTGTTAATGGATCATTTGATGGTTTTCTATACATTTTATTGTTGTTGTTCAACATTTTGTTTTAATGTTAAAATGCTTATGAATTTAACATAGAAATTGATGCATTTACTTATTTAATGCTCACAAACACCTCAAGGAAACCTATGCACATGAAGAAAATGATCAAGATTTTTTTATAATTATGAAGATGCAATTAACACAACAAAACTTATATTCATATTAAAATCAAGGTGGTATCAGAGCAAGGTTATTTGCTTGATATTTGCTTGAATTTTGTGCAAAATTGCAAATTTGTGATGCTTACAAGGTTAAAGTTGTAGAGAGGAGAAGGGAAACTGTTGATTTCCAGTCTTGAAGTTAGGACCAGAAGAGGGAGAGCCACAAGGCCACAATATCCACCTGAATTTTCAATCCCAACTGCACTTGAAGAACCTCAAGTTATATCTCTAACTAAGATTAAGGAGGTACAAGCAACACCATAAGCTGAGCTTGAATCCATAGCCATCGTGCCATGTGTAGGAGATATTGAAGGTATTTCAGAAGAGGAAGCATTCAAGAAGGTTTTCTATGACCTAATTGACATGGTTAGGGTCCTCTATGAAGAGAGGAGCACCAAGATGGTTGGAGGGAGTTATAAGCCTCCACATGGAGAGGGAACCTGAGAAGACAAAAAGGATGAACAAAAGGATTCAAAGGGTAGTGGAGGAAAGCCTAATCCATCTCCACCATCTTCATCCTCATCGTCACCATCAACATCATTTTCCACTTCCACAACACAAACCACCCATAATCACTCAAAAAACCCAAAAGGAAAAACTCCCTTACTCAAATTGGACATTAAGTTTGTAATATTCCAAAATTTGCATGCAGCAAATTGGAATATTAATTTTTCTTATATCATCTAGGAGATGAATAAAATGGACAAAAGGCCCATGAGTAGGAATAAAATACCTCATAGTGTGAAAGGGATCAATGGAGTAGCTTAATTTTTCACCTTCCAGTGTGAAAAGGGGAAAATGCATGAGGACAAGGTCAAGTTTGACCAAGTCAACAACGCTACCTAAGAGGTGTAGCCTGCATGATAAGACATTGCAGTTTGAGAGGGAGGAATATTATTTGTGGAATAAACCCTAATGTGTGGGGTTTGGGGTAAAGAGAAACTCACTTTCATAAAAGGAGGAAGAGACAGCCATAGTGGGACATCTTTTTGAGCATTTGATCATTTGTCTGATTAGACTATTTGCAGTCTCTGACTGTTCAGCTGAGTTGTAGTGCTGCTTAGCACGAGGGATTCCTATTTAGGATTTCCTCTCCTTCTTGAGAGGCCTCTTGTAGGATTGCACTTCATATTCTCCACATCTTGGCTCAAGGCCAAAGCCACTTCTTCAGTCACTGCGTTATTTTTGCTGTAGTATAATGTAGTGTTACTGGGTGTTGCAGTGGAGGGTTCCACAACACCATTCATTGTCTCATCTTTCAGAGGAGGGATTTTATATTCCCTGGGAATATTAGTGAAGAAGGTTTCCAGGGCTGATTTTCATATCTTGGCATCAAGGCCAAGCATCTCTCATCATAGAAAACGCAATCCATTCTCCATACTGCGTTATTTCAGTGCATATGTGCAGTGAGGGGTTGTACCATCATCTTGGAGGGAGAGATCTTCAGGGATAGGATCAGCCTATCATTTGATAGATCTGTTGGAGGAGGTTTATTTCATATTTCACATCATCTTCATCCATCTCCAGTTATTTTCAGAGTTGCAACTGCTACCCAGCAACTCAGGTATTTATGCAGAATTGCCATTTGTACATGTATTGCAGCCAATCCTTCTAAGGATTGTGTATTATTGTTATATTAGTGTCTTAAGGGGTTGAGAGCTTGCTCCCCCTCATTTATTAAGCTGATATTTTCATATCATTACATTTTCATTTTGTATGTTGCAGTGTCTCCATATAAACTGTGCAGTCATAGCTAGGGCATATTTATGTAGCAGTGTTTTGTCACATTTGATGTACATGTCTTATTGAGGCTTTCATTGCCTAGCTTGAGTGAGTGATTCCTCAAAGCATTGTACTCTCTTGCTGCTATATTATACATTGATCAGATATTTTCATCTTCATGTGTCATGACTCATTAAAATAACGTTGTGTATTCAATCCTTGTTCAAGTATTGTTGCAGTCCCCTCATCGGGCACTTTTTGAGGACTTCTAAGTGTGGGAGATCTGTTTAACCCAATTAGAAGGATTTATTTGGAGCCTCCTCTTGGATTTAGCACTTAGACACATTGTTCTAAGGGATCCAGGTCTTGGTTTCAATTCCTATAGCAACCATTACGGGAAAATGCGTTTTCCAGTCATGCCTTGCTAGCTATTCCAGATTTGGGATATTATAGTGGTATTAGAGCATAGTCTTGGCTCAGCCTGTGAATCTAAGCCCAAGAGATAAGAAGATTGAAGAGTATGGGTTTTATCTCATCATATTGCAGATCCATGAAGAACCTCCCCAAGGAGGATAAGCAGAAATAAGAGGAAGAACCCTGCACTTCCTATTCTCATCGAGAAGGAGATAGAGAAATAAGCAGGAAGAAGAATCCATCTTCTGAAGGAGAAAGAAGGGATAAGATCACAAAGATTCTTCCTAAGTATGTACATATCATTCATGAAGACTTCAAGAATATCAGGAGGGAGATTTATGGAGAATCTCCAAAAGAGTTTGAGTCCAAAGAAAACTCTAGATTTGAGGAGTGTGAGCAAGCAGCTACACACCTTCATTCACAGCGCAGTCACATGCCTAGTATTTTCAGAAGAGAGATGGAAAGAGAAGAAGAGGTTGCTAGGAGGGAAACTATTAGTGATTTCTTGAAGGATTATGAGTCTAAAACTCAGAAATTTAGAGATCATCTCAGTTTTTCAGAGTTTTGAAAAATGAAGGTGAAGGAAAGAGAGCAGCAGGATAGACTTCATCTATCTACCTTTGAAGGTTCACCTGTATGTTCAGCCAAAGCTTGGGTGGAGGAGTTAGATACCTTCTTGCAGTAGCACCACATTCTTGAAGATGAAGCCATCAAAGTTGCAGCACTACATTTGAGAGGTAAGGCCTATGTCTGGTGGATCTTTGAATCCTTTTCTGTAAGAAATGTGAACATTGCATCCTATGCTAGTTTCACTAAGGAATTAGTGAAAATATTTGATGTAAGGATTCATGAGACACACATGGTGGAGGTAAAAAATAAAACTCAAGCAAAACCCTTGCACGAAAACTTGCACCATACTTTGCAGGAGGAGAAACCTTCTTCTCACACTTTTGAGAAAGAAAGCATGGAGGTCTCTTTTTCAAAAAGGGATCCAATCATTGGTGAGTTGCCCACTCATGTTGCAGAGATTGAGGGCAACAATGCTGTCATGTATAGAGATTATCTAGTGCCTCATGTAGAGGAAGGAGGAGCCCTTGCTCCAAATAGAGGGATGCTTGCATCTTTGAAGAAAGTCCCTAGGATCTCATGTATGAAGATCAAGGCACAACTCATGTTTTTACATGTGCCATTGTTGAGGAGGTGTGGAACCATGGAGACACAAGGAGAAGGTAGGGAAAAGACCTAACATCATGAGATGAGGAGTACACATCCCTATTCATTTATGGAGGTTGATGCACCTAAGAAGGTGATTAGATTGTGCAGTGGAAGCATGGACAGATTTGTTCACTCATATATGCAATCACCTCTTGATGAGGATGTCTCATTGCATGGAGACATTTTGCCGGGGAGACCACTAGTCCAGCAGAGGAGGATGGATGCTTCACATATTGAGGCACCACTAATTTATTTTAGAGGAGTGGAAACCTGGGGAGAGCTTGATACAACACTGGGAGTCTGGGGTAGACTCAAGTAGAGAGAGAGCATTCCCTCAACATCATCAGTACCCACTTCCATTTCAAATTCTGCGCTGTGGCAAAAGCAGCAAGGGAAGGATAACAACCTTCCAAATTGCATATTTGGCATGGGGGATGTCAAAGAGGAGGATGGCCATATGAAAGATACTCTTCATGAGAGATCATAAGCACTGTCACTATGGAGGTTAGATCCACATTGGAGCTCCCAGCTGTTGGTGGAGTATTCCAAGGATCTTTTTATTTGCATGATTTTGGATGGCCAAGTGCATGAGGAGGGATACTCAATCAGAGATAAGGTCATCTACTATCATGGTAGGATCTTATTTCCTAGAGCTTCCAAGCTCAAGGAGAAGTTGCTACAAGCAGCTCAGGAGGATTTCCTTTTTAGTCCCACTTGTTCTATGAGAGCATACCACACCATCAGGGAGGGTATTTTTGGAAGGGCATTGAGGAGGAGGTATATCAGCATATGCAAAGATGCATGGATCAGATGCAGATGGAGGAGAGACATAACTCTATGAAGGAGTTAGCACAACCTCCTCTTTTCTCTTTGAGGAGGAGAGGAGACTCATCTATGAGCCACTGCATTGGTATGAACATAACACATGGTAAGGGTGTTGATTATTTTCATGACTATTTATATGATGTATGTCCCTTAACCATAAATGTGCAGGATGAAGCTCCAAGGAGGAGCATTTTTTTTTCTAGACCATATGGTTTAGATGAGGCCATAAGCATGATTGATGGCCATTCCATAGGAGGACTTGGGCAAGATGGATATTATGGAGGAGATGCTCATTGTACACCTTACATCATTCACTTCCTCCATACTTATGAGGATATTGGAGCAGTAGGCAAGTGGTTGAGAAGCCACTTATTTTATCAGTCTCTATTGCACTTGAGGGTCAAGCTATGTTGGTTGCACTTGAGGGACCATTTTCCTTCACATTTGTTGCATATGGAAACAAGTATGATTCTCATTTTTTCTCCCTGTGGCTCTACTATTTCTGTCTTTATGAGGAACATGCTTGGGAGAAAGACACATTGGGTGAATGTGTCCTTTGAGGGAGAATCCTCCCACACTTTTTGCACTACATGTCCTAAAGGGAACATGGGACATGATATGGTTACCTTAACATCACATTTGTCACTTTATGAGGTGAGACATATGATGGAGATGATGCCATATTATGATGATTTCCAACTCATCATATATGGGGATAGTTGGGCCAACATGATTTGCAGCGTTGGAGGAGAGAACTTTGGAGATCTAGTCATCATATTTCCACTTGAGGGAAATATTTTTGTAGCCCAGGATCAACCAACACTCTACACTTGTCATAAGTGGAGAGATGGACAGTGTGGGGTAGGCTACATTGTCTACCATGTGCAGATTTTCATCCCACCTACTTTGTCGGAGCCAAAGGTGGAGGACAGTTTCCAGGAGTTGCCTAGTTGGAAGGCGACTCATTTTGCATGGCTCATAGCTTGGAGATGGAGGATCCATATGGGAAATATAGTTCCCATTATATCTCATATCCCATTCTTCAAAGGGACCTCTAGACATCACTTTGCTATCCTCTTGAGTATCTTATCCTTACATGATGATAGCTTGATAGTTGACTTACATGCTGAGGAGGAGAAGTGTGGAGACTTTATTGATGAGATAGCATCACTTTCCTTGGAGGAGATAATCATAAATGGATGTTACAAGGAGAGGAGAAGAAAATAATTCAATCTATCCTTGCACTTGCTTGAGGAAAAGCAATCTTTGAGAGGGGAGGACTGTAGTATTCCAAAATTTTCATGCAACAAATTGGAATATTAATTTTTTCTTATATCATTTAGGAGATGAATAAAATGGGTAAAAGGCCCATGATTAGGAATAAAATCCCTCATAGTGTGAAAGGGATGAATGAAGTAGCTTAATTTTGCACCTTCCAGTGTGAAAAGGGGAAAATGCATGAGGACAAGGTCAAGTTTGACCAAGTCAACAACGCTGCCTAAGAGGTGTAGCCTGCATGAGAAGACAACACAGTTTTAGAGGGAGGAATATTCTTTGTGGAAGAAACCCTAATGTGTGGGGTCCAGGGCAAAGAGACATTCACTTGCATAAAAGGAGGAAGAGGTAGCCATAGTGGGACATCTTTTTGAGCATTTGATCATTTGTCTGATTAGACTATTTGCAGTCTACAACTATTTAGCTGAGTTGCAGTGTTGCTTAGCATGAGGGATTCCTGTTTAGGATTTCCTCTCCTTCTTGAGAGGCCTCTTGAAGGATTGCACTTCATCTTCTCCACATCTTGGCTCAAGGCCAAAGCCACTTCTTCAGTCACTGCATTATTTCTGCTGAAGTATAACGCAGTGTTGCTGGGTGTTGCAGTGGAGGGTTCCACAACACCATTCCTTGTCTCATATTTCAAAGGAGGGAGCTTCTATTCCTTAGGAATATTAGTGAGGAAGGTTTCCAAGGCTGATTTTCATATCTTGGCATCAAGGCCAAGCATCTCCCATAATAGACAATGCAGTCAATTCTCCATACTGCGTTATTTCAGTGCATATGTGCAGTGAGGGGTTGCACCATCATCTTGGAGGGAGAGATCTTCAGGGATAGGATCAGCCCATCATTTGATAGATCTGTTGGAGGAGGTTTATTTCAGATTTCACATCATCTTTAGCCATCTCTAATTATTTTCAGAGTTGCAGCTGCTACTCAGCAACTCCGACATTTCTGCAGAATTGCAATTTGTACATGTATTGCAGCCAATCCTTCTAAGGATCATGTATTATTGTTGTATTAGTGTCTTCAGGGGTTGATAGCTTGCTCCCCCTCATTTATTGAGTTGATATTGTCATATCATTACATTTTTCATTTTGTATGTTGCAGTGTTTCCATATAAACTGCGCAGTCATAGCTAGGGCATATTTATGTAGTAGTGTTTTGTCACATTTGATGTACATGTCTTATTGAGGCTTTCATTGCCTAGCTTGAGTGAGTGATTCCTAAAAGAATTGTACTCTCTTTCTGCTATATTATACATTGATCAACTATTTTCATCTTCATGTGTTATGGCTTAAAATAACGCTATGTATTCAATCCTTGTTCAAGTATTGTTGCAGTCCCCTCATCGGGCACTTTTTGAGGACATCTAAGTGTGGGAGATCTGTTTAACCCACTTAGAAGGATTTATTTGGAGTACCCTTTTGGATTTAGCACTTAGACACATTTTTCTAAGGGATCCAGGTCTTGGTTTCAATTCCTATAGCAGCCATTATTGGAAAATGTGTTTTCCAGTCATGCCTTGCTAGCCGTTCTAGATTTGGGATATTACAAAGTTTGAACTTCCCATGTACAATGGTGAGGTAAATGCAAAGAAGTTGGAAAATTGGATTCATCAGTTGGAGGTTTATTTCATAATTCAAAGCCTACAATATGATGAAACAAATATCAAGTTGGCTTCATTGAGGCTAGAAGGAGCAACTCTAGTCTGTTGGGAAGCAAAGACTCAACAGGAAATATGATTCCATGGTAAGATATCCATTTATTGGGTTGAGTTTATTTATTCAATTAAGAGACATTTTAATCCTTCAGCTTACATGAAAAAATCCATTATGAGTTGGAAAAACTTTAGGCAACTCAAGTTGGGTCAAACAATTCAAGATTATACCTAGGAGTTTAGGAAAAAGGGCTTTGTTGTTAGGTGTAAACTTGAAATCCCAAGACACTCTGTTGAAATACATTGGGGGTTTACATTCCTATTTAAAAAAAAACTATCCTTATCTTTAATACAAGCAAATTAGATGAAGTATGTGTGCAAGCCACACACCTTGACGCAAGGGGAAAGAACATTCAGGAAGAGGGTAGTAAGAAAAAGCCATTCAAGGGTAAGGAGAAAGAGAAGGGAGGAAAATGGAAGGGAAATAAGAATGAAAGTGTTAAGAAAGAAGGGGAGAAAACTACATGCAAACATTGTTCCAAATAGGGGCATGATGAAGCCCACTATTGGAAACTACATCCCAAACTAAGGCATAAGAAACCAAACAATAAGGGGAAACAAAAGATGACCGCTACCACACAACATGATCTTGGATCCGATTCCGGTGATGAGACCAAGATTAAAACCATGGTCACAAAGGGAAAAGAAGCCATAACGAGTACTAGTTCATTAAATTGTCACAAAAACACTCCAAATGAAGAAACAAGGATATAGTTGTTCCATGTAAGGGTGATCTCAAACAATACAAATATTGATGCATTATTTGATAGTGGGTCACGAGTGAACTTAATCTCAAAAGACTTGGTCAAAAATCTTAACCTTGAAACTGTACCTCATTATAAGCCATATCCTTTGGGTTGGATAGTCAAGAATGCAAATTTACAGGTTACAAGGAAATGTATATTCAGGTTTTCCATTACTGCAAATTTTATTGATGAAGTCGAGTTAGATGTTGTTCCACTTGACATTTCAGGAATTATCTTGGGAAGCTCATATTTGTATGATAGGAAAGAAATATTCTATTTCCATGAGAACAAATATAATTTGCTCAAGGATGGGGTGGAATATATTGTGAGAGCTTATCGCAAAAAGCTGAACATTTGTTTGGTTAATGCAACGCAGATGAAGAGACTAGTAAATGCAAGTAAAAATTTTGTGCTTCTCATGATCAAGAAAAATAATGATATTGATTATGAATATTTTGAAGGTTGTGATGAAAAATTAAAATCTGTTTTGTTTGATGTGGTAATTCAGCATGGCAAGATGTTTTAGGAACCAAATGGGTTACCTCCCAATAGGGGAATTTAGCAAGATATACAACTGCATCAAGATGTTACACTTCCAAACATTGACATGTATCACATGCCGATAATGGAGAGCATGGAAATCAAGAAGAGAATTCAAGAATTTTTGAAAAAAGGTATCATACGCCCATCTACTTTGCCAGGTGGTTCACCAATTGTCTTGGTGCCAAAGAAGGACGTGACTTGGCACATGTGTGTGGATTTCTGTGCACTGAACAAAATCAAGCTAAAGAATCGTTATCCACTCCCAAGAATTGTTGATTTGCTTAATCAATTGAGGTATGCAAAATATTTCACTAATTTATAATTATGAAGTGGTTATCATCAAGTTAGAATAGCTGAAGAGGACACTTGGAAAATTGCATTTAAAACTAAACAAGGATATTTTAAGGGGATTTTTATGCCTTTCGGTCTTACTAATGCTCCAACTACTTTCATGAGAGTTATGAATGATGTATTGAGGCCATTTCTTGATGATTTTGTCATTGCCTACTTATATGATATTTTTATATTCATCAAATCAAGATATGAACATGCCATGCATGTGAACAAAGTACTTGATGTCTTGAGAAAAGAACAATTGTTTTTGAAGATGTCAAAGTGTGAATTTGGCAAGACTTATTTAGTGTATTTGGGACACACTGTTGGAGGAGGTGAGCTGAAGATATACCCCTCTAAGGTTGAGGTCATTGTGAATTGGCCCAAGCCCAATACAGTTACAAAGGTAAGAATTTTTCTAGGGGCATCACAATATTGGAGGAAGTTCATTGCTATTTTTTTTTTTATTGTAGCTTCGTTACATGCATTGACAAGTGTCAAGAAAGTCTTCCATTGGGGAGATCAGAAGAAAAAATAATTTGATGCTTTGAAACAAAGGATAATTTCAGCACTGATATTGGCTCTTCGAGATCTTAGACAACTATTTTAGATTCAAACATATGCTAGTGATTACACCATGGGAGAAATTCTCAGGTAGCATAGTAATCCCATTTAGTTTCATTCAAATTTTTTTAATGGTGATATGACTAACTATCCCACTTATGAAAAAGGGCTATATGAATTGGTAAAAAGTTTAAAGAAATGGAAACACTACTTGATTGGGAAAGAGACCATTATCCATACCGACCATCAAACATTGCAGTGCTTACAATCACAATAAAAATTGCAACAATCACAACACTTCAGATGGATTGAATTTCTACAACAGTTTCATTTGGTTATCAAGTATAAAAAGGGAATATACAATAAGGTAGTTGATATGCTTTCTAGTCCTATTGTAAATTCATCTATTATACTCAAGCAAAATTCTGTTTTTCATGAAAGTTACATTGAGAAATATGCATATGATAATGAATTTCAAGATGTGTATGCAAGCTTGAGTCAAGGAAACCAAAATGAAGAGTTAGATTACCATGTACATAACATTTTTTTGTATCACTTGGGCAAGTTATGTATTCCACAGGGAGAGAAACAATATCATAGGGGAGGTGCACATTTCATTGATTGTTGGACATTTCGGTGTAGGCAAGACAATAGCAAATCTCCAAAGGTATTGTTATTGTTCACACATGTTTGATAGTGTATCTCATTTCATTAGAGGATGTTCTTTGTTTGCAATAAGCAAGCCTAGCAATAGGAAACTAGGATTGTACACTCCACTTTCGGTACCTTTACGTCCATGGGAGAGTCTCTCATTGGATTTTGTAGGAGGTCTTCCATTGTCAAGGAAAGGTCATGATTACCTGTATGTAGTTGTAGATAGGTTCAGCAAGATGTGTATATTGATTCCATGTAAAAAGAAAATTATAGCTAAACAAACACCTCATCTTTTCTTTCAATATGTTTGGGTTCATTTTGGTCTTCCTACTTCTATTGTAAGTGATCAAGATTCTCTATTTGTTGAAAATTGTGGGACATGATGGACACTAAGTGTTGGCCTTAGGGGTCCTGACCCAGGTTTGGATTTATGGTTTTCCAACAAACCCTTGTACTACTGGCCCTTTCGGAAATGGCCTACGGACGCAGGTTAAGGTCTCACGCGAGATAGTATGGGAGGGTGCTGGAACCAGGTTTCCGCACCTTGAGAGAGAGAAATTTAATGGAAGCAGGTCCCTTTAGTCTACAAGCCTACACAGGAGAAGCCCTAACCCTAGATATTAATAGGACACAGATCTAGTGAAACCCTGCAATCATAAGACAATCAAACATTAGATGCAAATATGACCATATTTATACATTCATTTTATTGAATAGTATCGCATCCATGTGCACAATCAATAGATCATCAATATTCGGCAAGAAAGTCCCACAAATAACATATAGCTGGAAATCATGATACATAACATTAAGATATCAAAAAACCTTTTCATTCATTCGTACTCAAATTAGCTTACAAAATTTATCTATCAGCCCGTGTACACAGCCAACGGGGTCCGCACACAGCAGGACTCAGGGTCTCTGCACACATAACCAACAGGAGCCCTTACCTAGATAATTAACAACAGATCCGCAAGTCCGTATTCACCTTGCATTTATTCCTTAGCCTACCTTAGACTCGATTATCTGTCTATTTATATCATGTTAGCCTGCATTATCCTATGGTACGTAAACCGTAGTTTGAGGACCCTCGTTGGGGATTTTGACCCATCCCAAAACCCCTGTGCTAGACTAAATATTACAAAATATTACAAAACTGGACAAAATTATGGTTGGGGAACCTTGTTCCAACAGTCCCCCAACACAATCTCATGAATTTTTTCGAGTCACAGTGCTGACGAGGTCTTCATTGTTTCCTTGAGCTGATCAATCGTGACAGTTAACGGGGGCAGAACACAAAGGATCTGTGCGGCGACAATTTGTGCAATGTCAACCAGCTTCTGCGAAGTTGGGCCTTAAGTTGCAACGGTGGCACTGTCCAAGGTCTGGTTCAATTGTTGCACAACCCCTTCTAACTCCTGCGAAAGCTTGAGAGCTTAATCAGCCCAGGGCATCAGATGGTCGATGAGTACCTATTTATTGCACCAAAGCCCCACAATTTCACTGTGGAGCACATGGCTGGTCCGGAGACGCACTAGTCATTGGGTTGGAACAAGGCTGGTCATAGTGGTTTCCATATGTTCAGAATCCTATTCCTTTTGGTGCAACTCTTGATTGATTTGACGGAGGAGAGGGTCATGTTGTACCTGGGACCATAATTCCATAGTAGTCTCAAACATAGTGATGCCCTGATTGATCTACGTCGTAATAATGTTCGTTGCTTCTGTGACCAATGCTTCTTGTGCACTTCCAAGGGAGTCTCAAGCTGTAGCTTGGCCTACAACGATGCTATCTAAAGTTCAAAATCAGCCTCAACAACCTGTACCTCAGTCCGAGATGCCTTCAAGGCCGCGACCAAGCCCTTAACCTTGGCCTGTGGCGCATGTCTTCATAGAGCGGGTCTATCAACTTCTCTAATGAAGTGTGATGTGCTATGGTGGCGATGTGTACCACCTGGACCTAGGTAGCTTCAAAAACTTGAGTCACAATAGTTTTCTCGGCCTCGCTAAGATGCTGCTGCGCGTGGAGTTCTCTGTGATGAAGTTCGCTGGTGATGGAGGTAAATAACTCATGCAATTGTGCACCCGCTAAGTGACCAACATCGAGGTTGATTGATGAGTAGACCCGGACTTGGGTGCATAATTATGCGGGTTCCATTATAAAAGAAATGCCTGAGAGAGGGCAGATTCTGCTGTACGTGACGGTAGTCAGGGCTGTAACTGGGACCGGCTGGCCCACGTGAGTCTACCTCGCTTGATCCATGCTTGCTTGACTCTGCCTCGCTTGATCCACGCTCGCCTGCAGCTCTGATTGCAAGACTTCTACTGCGGGCTTGTGTTGTTCTTCCCAAGCAGCCCAACGATCCACAAATGCAATGGTGACAGCATTGGAAATATTCTCAAGGTCATCCTCTGTCAAAGTAACCTATGTGTTTACGTCGGGCTTAATAGCCTTACGTTTCTTCCTAGACCCCTTAGGAGGTTCGCGAGTACGTTTGAGACCATATGGGAACAATGTGTCTGAGCCATCAAGACCGTTAAGGTTTTGATCTGGCATGGATTCTGGTTCTGGATGCACGATAGTGCTTTTGGGGGTCATCTGCTGCGTTGAAGGAGGAATCATCGAATTTGTCA
Organism: Pinus albicaulis; assembly: GCA_034641835.2. Taxonomy (NCBI): domain Eukaryota; kingdom Viridiplantae; phylum Streptophyta; class Pinopsida; order Pinales; family Pinaceae; genus Pinus; species Pinus albicaulis. Next base: position 1,435,334,977 of record CM076584.1, read on the forward strand.
TTGGGGCGGGCAGAGTTGTATCTTTTGATGTTGCGTTGTGGCCAGATGTGCCTGCTGTGTCTAGGCCAGTCAGCTGGGATGTGATCTTCCACTCCGGTGGCCAAGTGGAAATACCTCTTCAATTTCTTCTTCCTGGTCATATACGAAAGGTTATACCAGGCGGGATATTTTTGGGCCCGAATCTACACATTATGCATGGTCACTTGAAATGTCGCTATATGATTGTATTTGTTGTAGACTGTCGGGGACAAGAGTGGCTGGGAATGAATTTTCACGGCTACGATTCGATCATAAAGTATCCAAAAGGTCTTATTCTCCTCAACCCGATTGGGATTCTTTGAGTTCCAGAGGTTAGCACACTGCGCTCCTTCACACATGCCTGGCTCAAGAGGGGGGACAAATTCTTCTTCAGGAGTCTCCCACGCAACTAAGGTGATTAGCAGTATCATCCAGGAGTAGTAGAAAGCTTTTCCTTGATCCTGTGCCTCGTGCACATTATCGAGAAATTCGTCAACAAGGTACTGCGACTAGTGAAACAGAATCCCTTTTCACATCTACCAGCGAGTTGAATTATGTGGGCGGGGTTAGCTGTCGCCTGACATTTGTGCATCAATTTGCACGCAAGTAGTAGGGTGGCCATGAGCGTCCCTGGGTCACTGATTGTATCGATCTGAAATCATCATTTGTTGCATTGGACATGGTACCTTTTTTGGACATCTTCAGCAATTTGGTGCTCAAACTTCTTATTAGCGCCTTCCTTAGGATATGGCCCCTGCATGGGGAGGCCAGTTATGTGGTGAATTAAAGCTGCATCATTCGGTATGCGACCTTGGAGCCATAAGCACCCAGCGTGGATGAGTGCCAGCAGCTGGCGAACAACCAGGTCGGTGATATTGTATCGACCAAAGTGGGGGATGCGCAGCAGGTTTAAGATCCCTGACTTGGCCAAGCCTTTTACACACACCATTGGCTTAACCTTTAGTACGTTGCCATCCAATACCTACTCCAGGTATATCTCTAGATTTAGCGAAGGGAAGGCATCCAGGTTGCTCAGATCATGATCATCAAATTTTATGAGGGGGAGGGCACTAAACATTTCTCCCTGCTGGGGCACTTCTTCTGGGACCAAAGGCATCTGAAGGCATGTGCGGATGACATCAATATTCATGGGGGCGCGTGTTGCTATCCTGCATGGCCTAACATTAGGTGGCATCCAATTCAGCAAAGTTGCATGCAGGCATTCTTCTATGAGCATCATTGGGCACTTGGATGCATCAGGTGATCATCCCATAGACACTTTCTGAGGGGAACGCACAATCTGAGGAGATGTATGAGGCTTCCCACCAGCCCACTTTGCCTGTTTTACCTTCTCTTTTCCCTTCCGTTTTTCTGGGGTAGAGACGAACTCCTCTGTTTCAGGGGTTACTTCAAGAACCTCATCAAATCCAATTTCCCCCGAAGTTGTGGCAAGCAGAGGCTCATTAGGGTTTGTAGCGGTCATTCTTGCTCGGAATATGAATTCGGCGTTGCTACTATCAGATGGTGTAGCTTTCTCAATCATGCAGATGGAAATTAGACAGACGAGACGATATTTACCAAGGTGGCCGAGGCACGAGGGTTTTGGATGGAAATTCAATCCCTTGGGACCAATAGTCCTCATATTATAGCCCATGAAGGTGAAAAATGGCCCGTTTAGCCTTAATTGCATTTCATCATTACGGGAATGGTAAAAAATCTTTGTAAATAACCACATTAATTGACAATTACCTGCTTCGTCGAATGGTAAGTGTGTTTTTCCACACTCATGCTCCGTTTCAACGGCTAGTTTTTTCCAGTGTGCGCAAAACCTGCGCCTGTATCACACCCACTCGCACTTCCAGTCCTGCGCATCATCCCTGCACATCCATTGCTCCTGTCCTCATGTCTATGGCCAGGTGCACACAACATCCATTATATATCTACTCCGACCATATAGTCATTTCTTTGGTACCGAGGAGGCCCTATAGGGTTTCAAATGACTCCCATTAACATAACCCAACAGAAAATCGTCGCGCAATGTAGCCAATCTGACCGCACCTCCATTGGTAATTTCCTTCACTACATATGGACCCAGCCAGTGCTAACAGAACTTCCCTGGGTGTCACACAAACTGGCTATCATAAAGTAGTAGCAATTCATCCTCCATAAAGACCTTTTTCCGAATGTGTTGATCATTCCAAGCTTTTTCTTGCGCCTTCTGAACCTGCTGGTGGAATTGAGCGATGAACCAGTCTTCTTTCAGGGCCACCAGCTGCACTAAGGGTTCCTCCATGATGTCTGGATCCTCCATATTTGTGAAACCGATATGGGCATGATGGGGACGATGTATTCCATAGGCATGATGACCTCCTTTCCTAGACCATTCGGAAGGGCATTTTTCCCGTAAGTTTCTTACATGTAGTCCTATAGGCCCAGATTATAGAAGGGATGCATACGTCCTAGTCACTTCGGTCCACGTTGCATAATTTAGTGAGTGTATGTCCCAAAATTTTATTGAATGCTTCTACAGTCCTGTTCACCTGTGGATGATACAGGGTACTCTTTTCATGGTGAATCTAGAATTCCTGATTTAGAACCATAATAGTCTCATTAAAAAAGTGCGTACCTCTGTCACTCATTAGTATATTTTGACACCCAAACCTGGTTAGAATATATTAAAAAATGAAGTGTGCAGCAGTATCCGTAGTACAATCCTTGAAAATTTTTGCTTATGCTCATCTGGTGACATAATCCATGGCAGTAATAATATACCGGGCACCGGTCTTCTTTCCTAGGGGATTAATGGGTCTAAAAAAATCGATGGACCATTTTTCGAATGCTTGTAGGGCCATCTGAGGTTGCAGGGGCATCTCATCCCAACGTGAGGGCTTCTTGGTTTGTTGGCATGTGTCGCAGGCCTGACAATACGCATGAGCATCAGTGTGCAATGTGGGCCACCATAGTCCGAACCTTAATACTTTATGCGCAGTAGCTTTATCTGCGTAATGTCCTCTCGTAATTACTCCATGGGCCTTGAATTAGATAGCTTGTATCTCATGTTTGATTACGTACCTTCGTAGCACCTCGTCTACTCCCAACTTGTAGGTTGTCCCACAATTATAGTAAAATCGGTTGCGCGGGTGACCAGTTCCTTTTTATGTGGTATTGAATAGCCATCGGGGGCCTTTCCTGTGGTCAAAAAGTGGATAATATTGGCAAAGTTCTCATCAATTACTTGATAGAAAACAACTGCGCGTCCGGTAATCCATCTTCTAAGTTAGTCGTCTCTTCCCAATTTTCGATCCTGGACAAGTGATCTAGTTCGGCGATCAACCTCCCTGGTTTCACAACGATTTCAAAATAATACTCCTGAAACAACAACAGAGACCGATAGATTTCCCCCCCAACAAAGGCTTATTAACTAGGTGTTTTAAAGTTGAATGATCTGCGAACATCTTGAAGTGTCCACCTAACAAATAGTGCCTGTATTTTTGGAGGGCATACACCATCGCCAACCCTTCATGCTCCATGGTAGAATAGTTACGCTCTGCATTCGAAAGCTTCCTGCTAGCGAAGGCCACCAGTTGATCAATGTCCCCTTCTCCAGGCTGCGCCAATACAGCTCCCAATGCAATACTTGATGCATCTACGTGTACGTGGAAGATCTTTTCCCAGTCGAGGAATATAAGAATAGGTGCATTCACCATCTTTTCTTTTAATAGTTTGAAGCTTTTCTTGCATTCATAATCCCAAAAGAACAAGACATCCTTTTTCAACATTTTTTCCATCAGAGTTGTGATCAAAGGGTACCCCTGAATGAACTTCCTGTAGTAACTTGTGTGGCCGAGGATGGAGCCCAATTGTTTTTTAGTAGTTGGAACTGCCAGATTGATGATAATCATGATCTTGGTTGGGTCAACCATCAATCCTTGTTGACATACTACGTGTCCTAATAGGATCCCAAATGGGACATGTTGGGTTCCCATGTTTTGGCCAGATTGGCAAGACCAAAAGATGGGACAACATCAAACCACTTTCAGACCTCAGGATCTAGCCCTCCTAGGTCCAGAGAGGGATCTCTGTATGATATGTCAAAGGTATATGACTTTGAAGCTCGAGGTTTAAGATGTTAGGCTAGTTATAGGCACAGGGTTTGTTTGTTTGATTGTTTGTTTGGTTGTTGGGAATCAGGAATGAAGGGTTCACTATAAGACAAGGCAATGAGAAGAAAGGATTTTAGGCTAAAGTAGTTAACTCAGAGAACATCAAGGCCATTGGGAAATGGAGTCAGGAAAGGGTTTACTTGATGTTCAATGTGCAAGCTTTTAGTTTGGCTAGTCATCTAAAGCATTGGATCCTAAAATGATTGTGTGTCATGGAACATTAAGGATTGAAAGTGAAAGAGGAAAACCATCCAATTCTGTCTATAGATTAGGTTAGAGGTCATTTAACTCTAGAACTGCTTGGACATAATCAGATGCAACTTGAGGGAACTTGGAAAGTTTAATTGAAATGGAAAGATCCTAGTGAGGCAGAGACAGAGTTCTAAACCCCCCAGTGTTCTCAACTCATTTAATTAAATCTAAACAAGAACATCTAAATACAGATTCCATTAATTAATACATTAGCTAGCAATATATCGGACCACTACACTGGTTAAATTAATTGAAATCAATCCTTAGATAACACATTTAGTAGAAAACATAGAGGCAAGGAGAGCAGAAACATAGGGTGCCTAACAAGGGCAAATCCTATGCCAGATTTCTGATGCAAGCCAGAAGAAGTGTAATGAAATGAAATAAAACACAGAGATAGAAAAATATCATCGCTGCTTTAGACCAAGATCCAAAGAAATGTGCTTTTCATATTAAAAAACAACACCAGTCATGTACAACATTGCCCACAGCTTGAACATTCAGCCTGAATACATATTTCTTCCGCCTATCTTACAACTTACACAAAACTATATCTCACAGAGACAGCTTGCAGTTCTCTGATATCTCATCAACAATGTTTAAAATGTTTCCTCATGAAATTTTATAGCAGAAAGATGGGCTGAGGAGGTAGGTGAAAACTAAATGCAGCATTAAAAATTCTGAAAAGAAAGAGGGCCAAAGCCCATTCTGTTTAAATTCTGAGCATTCAATTCCTGTCACTCTTTGGATGGAAGAGTGGTCTTCTTCAGGCCTCTATTTACTTTGGTATGTCTTTTGATGTACTTCGATCTGCATGACTCTGTGGTACTTTTGTTGAATAAACAAATGATAAATAAACAACTGAGCGGTCTACCATATTTATGAAACAAATGCTCTGGTAGCTTCGGACTGTTGTCAGGGTGGAAATTTCTTCAGGAGCACGGTGTAGAATAAAACCTACATGGGCGCTTCGTCCTTTATGGAGGAAAAACATTCTGCTATTGTAGAAACCCTGATATGCATTGATTTCTGCGTGCTGTACCTTCTGCGTGATCCCTGGGTCTTCAATTTGGTACTTTGCCTCTAAATATCTAAACATAAGGCTTATATATCTTCATTTGCATGCCTTAAGCTCTCTGCTACTTAATTTAAATCTCTGACTGTGAAATATATTTGTTAATGGCGCCGGGACATTTTCACAGGGTAAAACCCTGGTCTTTTAATGCAAGTCCTGTCGTAGGACCTCCTCGGGTTTTCTTCATGATTTTTGCCTCTGCACTCGGTCTTTTCCTATGTTTTTTGTCGCTGTGACAGAAATCCCGAATCATGGCGGCCATTTACTATTGATAACACTGCAAAACACAAAAATTAGTTATGAAAAACATGTACAGGGGTGGGATGATGTGGACGACTGCGAGGATGATAGTGAGAATGCGGAGAAATGGCGAAAGAATGCAGAGGAATGGTGGAGAAACACTTTGGTGAAGGTTGGCGAAAAAAAGTGGGAGGTGTCGGGACAAACTTTTAACGTAAAAAACATTAAAATTTAACCTTTGAATGGATTATAAAGGGGACGGGCGAGAAAAGTGATGAAGATATGTGGACGGATGACGTGGCGGGCTCGGGTCAACGACGGACGTGTGATTGAATCTGGACTGTCCGATCTCGGTAGAGATCAATGGTAAAAAATGCATCGGAGGGCGATGGATAGTGGGCCAGGGGTACGATGCCTATGGGCTATCGCGCACACAGCTTCATGGATCAATCACCGTTGGATGGAGGGATCTGGATCGGATGGCTGATATGCATATCGCTGCGTGTCCATGGAAGAACTTTAATGCACGATGGTAGGGTGGTTTTCCATTCGTACCGGTGCCACACGTCAGAAGCTGTATGGAATCGCTCCGCGATCAGAAAATACCGCCCCTCACCCGAAGGCGGTGCGATAGAAACCAGGTGGTTTTGAAATAGTGCGCTGCGGAGACCACCGAGACGGGGGATTACGGACCGTTGATCGCAATTTAAATGAATGGTGGATCTTCGATCGGGTGATGAATGGGAAAAATGATGGAGACTGTAGGGGGCGACGATCGCCGTCCATTTTGTGAAGATCAACGGCTGCAAACGCGCCCGATGAACAAATGCGAAAAGCGCCTTCGTGGCTAACGCTCAATCATAGCGCTGGGTTCTGTGAGGGGAAATGTATAGGGGACTAGGTCGAAAGGGGCTGAGGCTCAATTACATAGAAAACATGATTTTTGGCCCATTTCAACGAAATTAAAAGCCAAAATGGGTAACGATAGGGGGATGAAGGGGAATTTAAACCAAACAAAATGTATTTGGAAGGTTTAAAGGGGATTCGGGGGTACAAAAAAGGGGAGTTTTGACAAAGGGAAAAAGGGATGAAATGGAAAATTATGCAGGGATATAAGGGTTAATGTAGGCCTTTGGGAGCAAAATTTATGTAATCAATGAGACCTTATAAAGGGAGTTAGCAGAGGGCAATTTATCAAAGGCAAAGGCACATGAGACTTCAAGGATGATGTGTCTTCAGGGGAGATGCATTCCTTGAAGGCTCAAAAACAATTTAGCCCCCTACTTTTCTTTGTCAAAATTTATAGGGGGCTAACAGTGGCTCCACATGGGGATGGCTTGTTCTTGAAGGAGTCAAGAATTCAGAAATGATCTTTGGGGTAGGCCAGATGCCTGCTGCTTGAGCCACCTTCTTCTTTGATTTTCAACTGCCACAATAATGAAGACATCAATTTAGCAGAAAAACTTTCCTAATCAAGCTACCTACCCACACTACAATCCTAACATTTTTTCTTCTTCTAGGGTGCATTTGAGCTAGCAGACCCTTTACATCTTTTTTTTATTTTATTTTATTTTAAAAACAAGAAAATAAACCTGTTCTATTTCTACCCTTATTACTCCATGAGACCAGATTAGACTGTTGGTCTCATATGTTTCTCTACCTAATCTAATATCTGCTGGGATTTAAACTGTCTAGCATATTTCTTCTCTATATTGTATGACAAAAATTGAAAAATAGTCAAGCCAGGATTAGACTGTCTGACTTGCTATGGGTCCAAGGCATAAAGACAGTTGCACATGGACAGAAAATTGCAGAAAAATGAAACAAAACTTTGAAGGCTTGAAATCTGAAATATTGAAGCATCCTTATTTCTTTGTGACTCAAGTTTTGAGCATGTTAGAGTCACTTATTTTCTTCATTTCAGCTCTGATTTTGGGCATGTTAGAGCTGATTCTTCTTTCTTCTTTGTTGGTCCAGATTTTGGGCATGTTAGGACCAGCTGTTTTACTTTCTTTGGCTCAGGTTTTGAGCTGATTAGAGCCAATATTTTGCACATCAGAGGTTCATGTTTTAAGCATGTCTGCACCTCTCCTTTTCCTCTGTTTTTGGAACATTTTCTCTTTTCTTGAAAATAAAATTCTGCAATGGTATGTATAATGGAACTGAAAACTGGAAATTGAAAATCAGCAGAAGTAGTGTTTGAGCCTCCTGCCATTGACAGGGCCCCCAAATAGCTCTGTACCATCTAATTCTTGTAGGAAGAAGGCATTTGGACCCACAGTGGCCTGGATGATGTGTGGAACCTGCCAAAAACTGTCAAAATTGCTATGTTTTCCTTTGTCCTCTCTCCTTGAGTCCCACTTCAGAACTTTATCCCCAATTTTGAAATCAGCAGCTTTGGTTCTCTTGTCAAACAACCTCTTTATGTTTTCCTGAACTTTGACAGCTCTGTTATAAACCTCTTCCCTTGTTTTCTGGAGATGAATTGTTTGGTTTATCCTTCTCACCATACTGTCTTCTTCTGTTTGAATCTCTTGGACCAGCTTGATCACTAGTACCCCAAGGCTAGTAGGAAACACTGCTTCTGCACCATAGACAAGTTGAAAAGGTGACATGCCAATGGATTTCGAGGTCGTAAGCCGGTCAGCCCACAAAGCATGTACTAACTTGTTATTCCATGAATTTTTGTTCTCTTCCAGCAGCTTTTTGATGATGATCACCAGGCTCTTGTTTAATGATTCAGCTAATCCATTACCTTGAGGGTAATAGGCAGTTGAATGACCGAGTGCTATTTGATACCTGTGACAAAAATCAACCATTTTCTTGGATCCGAAAGCAGTAGCATTATCAGTGATTATTTTCCTTGGGCAGCCAAACCGAGAGAGGATATGACCTTCTAGGAAACTAATGATGATTGAATATGTGGCATTCCTAGTAGGTATGGCCTCTATCCACTTAGTGAAGTAGTCTGTGGCTGTTAGGATCCATTTTTGTTGTGCAGAAGAAGCAGGGTGAATTTCCCCTATGAAATCTAGGCCCAATTGCAGAAAGGGACCTTCAACAGTGATGGGTTGTAGAGGTAAGGGAAGGAGCTTTCTTTTGCCTTCAAAAATCTGGCATTTGTGGCAGGAAATGATAATTTTATGGACATATTTGAAGAGTGTAGGCCAATAGTAGCTAACTTTGAGTATTTTTTTTGCAGTGGCTTTCCAGCTCAGGTGGCCTCCACACTCTCCTACATGGAATTCTTGTTTAATCCTCTCTGCCTCATTTTCAGGCAAACATTTAAGTAATAGGCTGTTTGGATTCTTCCAGTATAAGCAGTTATTCATTATGCAATAGCTCCTGGCTTTCAGCTTTAAGAATTTGGTCTTGGTCTTTGATAGTTAAGGAGGGGCATTGAGGTGTGTAAGCACATACAGAATGTCCGAATACCAAGGAGAGCTCTGAAACTTTTCCTCAACAGTGAGATCAGGAAATTCTTGTTGCTCATCCAAGGTATTTACCATGTTAATGTCTAGGGCTTTTAAGTTTGATTTATCCTTTAGTCGAGCTAAGCCCTGACCTTTAATCAGTTTGGTGGGTTTAATCTCAAGGTCATATTCTAAAATCACAACAATCCATTTGCCCCTTTTCCCATCTGGGTCCTGGGACAAAATATCTTTGACTATTATGTCAGGCACATAAGCTATGGTGTGGGAATGAAATATGTACACCCTAAAGTCTTTCAAGGCCTTAATCAGAGCATATGCCTGTTTCTCCATTATGTTGTATTTCAAGGGTGCATCCCTTAGTGCTTTGCTGAAAAAGGCAATTGGCTGTTCCATTCCCTCTGGATTTTTCTGCAGTAAGACTGCAGCCACTGTATGCTTATAGGCAAATGAAAAGATCAGGAAATATTTAGAGAAATCAGGGCTAATCAGAACATGAGCTTGGGTGAGTGCAAGTTTTATTGATTTGAAATATTGTTTAGCTCCAACAGTCCATTTAACGCCCACACCTTTCTTTAGCATGTTAGTCATATTCTTAAGGTGTTCAGCTAGGTTGGGGATAAAACTCCTAAGGAAGTTAATCTTCCCAATGAAGGACTGTAATTCTTTGATGTTTCTTGGGTGTGTGATCTGTAGTATTCCCTCAACTCTTTGTGGGTCTATCCTGGTTCCCTTTTCTGATATAATGTGGCCAAGAAGCTTTCCTTCTTGCAGCCTAAATACAGTCTTTTTAGGATTCAATGATAGACCAAACCTTCTACATTTTTCAAACACTTTTCTCAAATATTTTAGGTGTTCTTATTCAGTCTTAGAATAGACTATTATGTCATCTAAGTAAATAATGATGAAGTGTCCTATCTCATCTGAAAAAGCTATATCCATTTCCCTCTGGAAGGTTGCACCAGCGTTCATCAGTCCAAAGGGCATTTTTACATACATAAAGGTGCCCCATGGAGTGGTAAAGGCTGTCTTGAGTTGGTCTTCTAGGATTACTAAAACTTGATTGTAACCTGAAAAACCATCCAACAAAGAAATCCTTTTTGAGCCTACTACCCGCTGTAGAATGTGTTCCATTTTTGGCAAAGGGTAGTTGTCCTTGAGTGAGGCTCTATTAAGATTTCTGAAGTCAATACATAATCTGATTTCCCCTGTTTTCTTTCTCACAGCCAGTAAGTTTGATACCCAATCAGAGAACCTCACAGGAACTATTATGCCTGCCTCATACATCTTTTTAATCTCTTTTTCAACTGCAGGCAGTTGTTTTTGGTTTATCCTACGAAGTTTCTGCCTGAATGGTTTCTGATTTTCTTTTAAAGGTATTTTGTGTTGTATAATGTTCGTGTCATAAGCCTTTAAGTCTTCATAACTCCACGTAAACACGTCAATAAATTCCTTAAAAAGGTTAATGTATTTCTTTTTCATGTTCGCGGGAAGAGACTTAGCCAATTTAATTATTTTTGGATTATCCTTTGTGCCTATATTGCATTCTTCTACGTCAGAGTCCACGTGTTCAATGGTGGGATTTTTTTCCACATCATCGAAGTCAAAAAGGTCTTCTAACGACGCCAGATCTTGAGGTATGTTCTTATCTTTGGCCTGCAGTACCTCTACTTCTTCTCTGTCTGCGTTTTCACACTCCGTGGTTGAATTTCCAGTTTCTTCATTTAAAGCATTTATTTCTACATCGTGGGGTGTAGTTTCTTCCTCGTCCGAGGGTTCCTCACTTAGGCAGCTATCACTAGACGTAGAGTCTGAATCGGAAAACTCAAACTCGTCCCTACCCATCAAAAAATCTTCAATTTGTTTATCTCCCTCGAAAACCTGGCAGTATTTCTCATTAACCGGCACCGCAGGCCTGAATTTGGTCTGAATGATGATCTGTTGGTCGCTTGGAGTCTTAGGGTATGAACTAGCTAAGCAAGCTAATCCATTTGCAAAGGCATCCTAATTTCTAGGAACAAACACTAATTCGTATTCAACAAATGTTTTCAATATGTCTACAACATCGTTCCTATATGCTCTCAACCTAGGGTGTTTGGCTGTGTATTCACCATTCACCTGTTTGATAACCAATTTAGAGTCTCCCTGCACGCTATTCTATGGGCTCCTATTTTCTTCAACAGATTTAAACCCAGGATAAGGGCCTCATACTCTGCAATATTATTGGTACATTTGAAATGCAGATAGTAGGCATGGATTTCCGCGTAGTCGCTCTCTGTGTTACGTAGCCAAACCCCAGCTCCGGTAGTTATTCTTGTGCAGGACCCATCAAAACTCATTTCCCACAGGGGTTCATTCTCGTTTTTGTTATCATTTCTTTCCCTACAGCTGGGTTCGCCATTATTTTTCTTTATAGGGTCTGCACTAGGCTATGGGTTGTTTAGTTTTTCGTTATGGGTGTGGAAGTCAGAGAGGTGACTAGCTGGCTGATCGCATTCTGTTTCTGGTTCACTTTGCGTTGTTGTTTCGGTGCACTGTTCAAAGTTTTCTATGTCTTCCTCCTCTGAGTCTAGGGTAGCCATTATGTTAAATTCCATTGGCTCTGTGTCATCATGTGTACCTTTTCTTGTATCTACGTTTTCAAATTCTGGTCCTCCCAAAGATTCATCATTGCAGAAGATAAAGGAGTCCAGGTCTGTATGCACAGAGTATAGAGGAGAATTTTCAGGCTTTTCAGGGCTACTAACCAGGAATTTCATTTGTGCTTCCCTGTACAGTCTTCTAAGTTGGCCAAAGATTGGGATTGTGGCATAAGCCCCATCCATCTGCATAGTTCCTTGCAGCTTGGCTCCCCATGATCTTGATAATAACATGCCATACTTGGGTGGCACATCTGCCACAGCAACATCCATGACCATACACTTAGCAGGAATTTGAGTAAGGCTCATGCATAAATCTTTGATCAGGCCAAGACACTTTACTCTACTAGAGTCAAATGAATATAGGTCTTTATAGGGACGAGTTATCTCTAGGCCTAATCTTTCCATTACTAATTTAGGCATTAGGTTGTGTGATGCCCCAAAATCATGCATTGCATTGTGAAGAATCTTATCATGGATATTAAGACTGATATAAAAAGGGGGCACTACCCCTTCCTGAAACCTTCCTTCTATCTTTGGACCAAAAAGAAGGGTAGGTTGATCATCACTCAGATTTACAGTGTCACTGTTCTCACCTAAATTTAATGCTTTCAAAATTTGGCCTTTATATACATCCTGAGTGGCTAGCTCAGAGAGTGGGACAAAGATTTTAATTTTTGCAATCTCACTCCCCAAATTGAAGGTGGACTGACTCTTTGGAATGTTCAACTCTTTTTTGTTAGCCACTGCCTTAGTGGTTGAATCAGTGTGCTGATTCTCGTTATGTACAGTGTTTGTGACAGTTCTATCAGGAGCACTAACTGCAGTGCTAGTGCTGCTAGCTGGTTTACCTTGTGTATCAGTGTTTTGGTTGTCCTTTTCTTTGTTCTTTCCAGAACTCTCAGCTGCTGATTTGTTGCTTTCAGCAATTACTTTAGAAGTTTTCTCAGGTCTCTTCTTGATGGTGACCTCAGAAGCTTTTGGTTTGGCAGTTTCTTGGCTCTTTTTGCTTCTAAGTTCATATTGTTCTCTAACCTGCATCATGGCATTTTCAAATCACAATCTGTAGTCCTCAGTTTCTAACCATTCCTCGCCCCAACCAGAAGGGGAGGGCTGATCTTCTTCTGTGTAACAGTTATGGATTGAATCTTCTGTTTCAAACATATTAATTGTGTTTCCCTCAGAATATTCTATGATTCCCTCATCTTCATCAAGAAAATTCTCTTGGAATGGGGGAATAACTTGCTGATCAGATTCTCTTTGTCTGTTGGGAGTGGCATTGTTTCTTCTAAATTTCTGGTTCTGGTTGTGGCTTTGATTTCTATTTTGGTTACTAACTGTGACAACCATTTTTTCCATCATTTGGTATAGCTTCTCCACTTTTTTAGATAGATGGTCATGATTTGGATCAAATGTGGAAGCTACATTGTCGTCTCTATATGTTACCCTTTTCTCAGCTCTTAATCTCGCTCTTTTCTCAATCAGATTCGCCTCTATATTCATTGCTCCTTTCTGCATATCCTCCAATGTGTTGTATTCTTTATCCCTAAGCTAATAGGCCATGTCAGCATCAAAGCTTTCAGGGTATTTCGCTAGGGCCATACCTTGGGGAGGTTTCATATGTGGAGGGAGAGCATTGTAAATGTTGTTAAATCTTGTTGTGTAATCGTGGACACTCTCTCCTACGTTTCTTTTAAGGATAATATATTCTGCTAGGAGTTGGCGAGGGTTGGCCTTAACTTCCCATTTGTTTATGAAGGTCTGATATAGAGCTGGGAGGTCATTTATACTACCTGGAGGTAGGCCCTTAAACCATTTCTTCACATCACCCCATAAGCTCTAGGCAAAGATTCTCATTTTGACTGTATCATCATCTATCTCCATGTAGTCAAAAGAATCTTCCATCCTATCTACATGATATTGGGCTGTAGTAGACTCTTTTGTAGTGAAGTGAGGGATCTTTGATTGATAATCATTGGGTAAGGGTAATAGAGGCTGAGGTAAAACCAGAGGTGCGTACCAGGTTGCCATGATGGTGTTTTGATGAGGTAAAGGGTTAACTTGAGCGGCTGGTATATGGATGACAGGGATACTAGGACCAGCAGAAGTTGGTTGAGCAGATTTAGGATGACTGAGCCCCTAGTTCTGAATAAAGTGTATATCGGGAGGTGTAGATGGAGGGGTCTGTCTATTCCCAAGGTGTCTAGGTGGTGAACCAGGAAGCTCAGGGTATGGCTGGTCTAAAATACTGAATGGCCTAGTTCTAGGTAATCTATTAGGTAGGACTAGGTCAAGGTGAAAGTGTGATAGAGCTGTAAGATATTCTGGTGCAGAGTTAGCTCCATGGATGTGGCTGGAAATAGTTGGTATTTTAGGTGTAGGAGCTCCCTTGAGGATACTCTCAGGATTGTCAACTATTTCAGGTCAGTCTGGGTTAGGGTAAGCTCTTGTATGAATGGTTCTTGAAGCCAGAATGTTGTTTTCTAACCAAGCAGCTTAACCCTACTTGTTACTTCTATTGTGGTTGATGTTGTTATGGAGGTTGGTCTCCCAGTGGAGTCTAATGTGAACCAAGATAATCAGTAGGCCTAATGATCACCAGTGGAGTCTTTAAAATGTTTAGGGAATATGGAGCCACCAGGTGGAAAGGTTTAGGATGTTTTTGGAGGGTACACTATCCACCACAGTGCTTATGAGACGTCCCCTTTCAAGGATATCTTCCAAACATAGCAAAATCTAACCAGAGATTGACTGGGAGGGCATTTACCAGATATGTCACCTATGAAAGAGTGTGAGATCTGGAGGCTACTTGGCCCTTTCCAGACTTTGTCCAAGAGTATAGGAGAACACAACAAATGGTATAGAGGTTGATGTGTGAATAGGAGTGTTTAAATACCAACCTAACCAGAGATTGTAGGTTTTCTGAGGATTATGATATAGTAAGGTGAGGAAAACTCAGAAGTCCCCAGTGGAGTCGCCATTATGTTGGGGTTCCCATGTTTTGGCCAGATTGGCAAGACCAAAAGATGGGACAACATCAAACCACTTTTAGACCTCAGGATCTAGCCCTCCTGGGTCTAGAGAGGGATCTCCCTATGATATGTCAAAGGTATATGACTTTGAAGCTTTAGGTTTAAGATGTTAGGCTAGTTATAGGCACAGGGTTTGTTGTTTGATTGTTTGTTTGGTTGTTGGAAATCAGGAATGAAGGGTTCACTATAAGACAAGGCAATGAGTAGAAAGGATTTTAGGCTAAATTAGTTAACTTAGAGAACATCAAGGCCATTGGGCAATGGAGTCAGGAAAGGGTTTACTTGCTGTTCAATGTGCAAGCTTTTAGTTGGGCTAGTCATCTAAAGCATTGGATCCTAAAATGATTGTGTGTCATGGAACATTAAGGATTGAAAGTGAAAGAGGAAAACCATCCAATTCTGTCTATAGATCAGGTCATAGGTCATTTAACTCTAGACCTGCTTGGACATAATCAGAGGCAACTTGAGGGAACTTGGAAAGTTTAATTGAAATGGAAAGATCCTAGTGAGGCAGAGACAGAGTTCTAAACCCCCCAGTGTTCTCAACTCTTTTAATTAAATCTAAACAAGAACATCTAAAGACAGATTCCATTAATTCATACATCAACTAGCAATATATCAGACCACTACACTGGTTAAATTAATTGCAATCAATCCTTAGATAACACATTTAGTAGAAAACATAGAGGCAAGGAGAGCAGAAACATAGGGTGCATAACAAGGGCAAATCCTATGCCAGATTTCTGATGCAAGCCAGAAGAAGTGTAATGAAATGAAATAAAACACAGAGATAGAAAAAAATCACCGCTGCTTTAGACCAGGATCCAAAGAAATGTGCTTGTCATATTTAAAGACAACACCAGTCATGTACAACATTGCCCACAGCTTGAACATTAAGCCTGAATACATCTTTCTTCTGCCTATCTTACAACTTACATAGAACTATATCTCACAGAGACAGCTTGCAGTTCTCTAATATCTCATCAACAACATTTACAATGTTTCCTCATGAAATTTTATAGCAGAAATATGGGCTGAGGAGGTAGGTGAAAACTAAATGCAGAATTAAAACTTCTAAAAAGAAAGAGGGCTGAAGCCCATTCTGTTTAAATTCTGAGCATTCAATTCCTGTCACTCTTTGGATGGAAGAGTGGTCTTCTTCAGGCCTCTATTTACTTCGGTATGTATCTTGATGTACTTCGATCTGCATGACTCTGTGGTACTTTTGTTGAATAAACAAATGATAAATAAATGACTGAGCAGTCTGCCGTATTTATGAAACAAATGCTTTGGTAGCTTTGGATTGTTGTCAGGGTGGAAATTTCTTCAAGAGCACGGTGTAGAATAAAAACTGCATGGGCACTTCGTCCTTTATGGAGGAAAAACATTCTGTTGCTGTAGAAACCCTGATATGCATTGATTTCTGCATGCTGTACCTTCTGCGTGATCCCTAGGTCTTCAATCTGGTACTTTGCCTCTAAATCTCTAAAAATAAGGCTTATATATCTTCATTTGCGTGCCTTAATCTCTCTGTGGCTTAATTTAAATCTTTGACTGTGAAATCTGTGTGTTAATGGCGCCGGGACATTTTCACAGGGTAAAACCCTGGTCTTTTAATGCAAGTCCTGTCGTAGGACCTCCTCTAGTTTTCTTCATGATTTCTGCCTTTGCACTCGGTCTTTTCCTGTGTTTTCTGCTGCTGTGACAGAAACCCTGAATCATGGCGACCATTTACTGTTGATAACCCTGCAAAACACAAAAACCAGTTACGAAAAACATGTATGGGGGTGGGATGATGTGGATGACTGCGAGGATGATAGTGGGAATGCGGAGAAATGGCGAAAGAATGCAGAGGAATGGTGGAGAAACGCTCTGGTGAAGGTTGGTGAAAAACAGTGGGAGGTGTCGAGACAAATGTTTAACGTAAAAAACATTAAATTTAATCTTTGAATGGATTATAAAGGGGACGGGCGAGAAAAACGATGAAGATACGTGGACGGATGATGTGGCGGGCCCGGGTCAACGACAGACGTGTGATTGAATCTGGACCGTCCGATCTCGGCAGAGATCAACGGTGAAAAATGCATCGGAGGGCGATGGAAAGTGGGCCAAGGGTACGACGGCTATGGGCTATCGTGTGCGTAGCTTCATGGATCGATCACCGTTGGATGGAGGGCTTTGGATCGGACGACTGATATGCATATCGCTGCATTTCCACGGAAGAACTTTAATGCGTGATGGTAGGGTGGTCTTCCAGCCGTACCGGTGCCATGTGTCAGAAGTTGTATGGAATCGCTCCGCGATCAGAAAATACCGCCCCTCGCCTGAAGGCGGTGCGATAGAAACCAGGTGGTTTTGAAATAGTGCACTGCGGGGACCACTGAGACGGGGGATTACGGACTGTTGATCGCAATTTAAATGAACGGTGGATCTTTGATCGGGCGATGAACGGGAAAAACGACGGAGACTGCGGGGGGTGGCGATCGCCGTCCATTCTGTGAAGATCAACAGTTGCAAATGCGCCCGATGAACAAATGAAAAAAGTGCCTTCGGGGCTAGCACTGGGTTCTGTGAGGGGAAATGTACAGGGACTAGGTCGAAAGGGGATGAGGCTCAATTACATAGAAAATATTATTTTTGGCCCATTTCAATGAAATTAAAAGCCAAAATGGGTAACGATAGGGGGATGAAGGGGAATTTAAACCAAACAAAGTGTATTTGGAAGGTTTAAAGGGGATTCAGGGGTACAAAAAAGGGGAATTTTGACAAAGGGAAAAAGGGATGAAATGGACAATTCTATAGGGATATAAGGGTTAATGTTGGCCTTTGGGAGCAGAATTTATGTAATCAATGAGACCTTATAAAGGGAGTCAGCAGAGGGCAATTTATCAAAGGCAAAGGCACAAGAGACTTCAAGGATGATGTGTCTTCAGGTGAGATGCATTCCTTGAAGGCTCAAAAACAATTTAGCCCCATACTTTGCTTTGTCAAAATTTATAGGGGGCTAACATGACACAAAATATGCATTTCTTGATGTGAAGCGAAATTTGGTGTTTCTTGCAGGCATCTAGCATCATGCGTAGATTCGACACATAGTTCTTTACTAATCCAAAAACCATCCAATTGTCAAAGTAGACTTCCAGGAACTTGTGAATGAATTCTTTGAATAAGCCTGCAACAACGCGTGAAAAGATAGCAGGGGCATTCTTTAGTCCAAATGGCATGATAGTGTACTAGAATGAGCCCCACTCAGTTGCGAAGGTTGTCTTACTGTGATCTTCAGGTGCTATGTGGATTTGATGGTACTTTGAGAACCCATTAGTAAATGAATAAGCTTCCTGACCTCCCACATTATCCATGACGTCATCGGAGAATGGTGTAGGGAAAGGATCATGTACGCAGGCATCATTTAACTTGTTAAGATATACGTAGATCCTTATCTCTCCTTTAGTCTTCTTTTCCTAGACCACCATAGGGCTCACCCAATTTGACTGCTCTACTGGTTCAATGATACCTGTGGTCACCATTTTCTCAATTTCCTCCTTAACTTTTTGTTTGTACTTCGGATTCAAGCAAATAGGGCCTTTGTTTGACTGGTCGCGTATCTGGCTTCAATGTAATTCTCATGACTCCCATATCCCCTACAATCCCCTTGAGTTTGAAGAACTTAGTAGGTAATAGATCCTGATATTTAGCTAGCAATTTTGCGATCTTTCCTACCGTGCCCTCATCCCAGTAATTCCCAATCCTGGCCATCTTGAGCTGCTCTTCCGTGCCAATATTGACTTCCTTCAGTTTCAAGGGCTTGGTGACATCAATTGCTTGCAGCAACAGACCTGCAACAACATGTGCTCCTTCCGATTCTGCGATAGCGATATTTCGGGGATCCTCATCACAGTCTGCTATTGAAAATTTTTTGCAGTTTATAATGTCTTGTATCTATGCATCCTAGGCTGACGCAGTACACTCCTGCTTAGGGAGGGACTCATTGAAGATCATAGCATTTGTATCTTTTAGGGCTTCATCAAGTTGCTTAGTTCCTCCTATTAGTCCAAGCGTCGGTATAAAGTCCTCAGCCATTGTACCCCAGTGTCAGGTACGTTGGTGTAGTTCCACGTCCAAATACCAGGTGGTAAGGATTGGTCCCAATGTGTGAATAAACATGTGGACCCATTCACTCCATGTGTCTTCATTCCATACTCCAAACCAGAGAGCCAAGTGCTTGCACGGATCCCCTCGTCCTGAGAAGAGTTCCATTAGCAGTTTGACTAGCACATTAAATCATAAGATCATCATCCTTCGGCATTCCCCCTAGTCCCGGAAAGCTCCCTCATGAGTTTCCCACCACGCTCGTGTAGGAGTTGCGCGCATGGCTAAATAAAGGGCCCAAAATCTCTATTCTTCGGGGACGTTTGCTTCAATTGCTTTGAGGAAATTTTTAACATTACCAGAGCCATCAAAGTAGGGTAGTTCTCTTACCTCTGAGGAAATGCATCAGAAGATTTTTGTGACCTTAGGACACCTTAGTGCAGACATGTCATGCAGTCGGTTCTGCCAATTTTCTATCTCTCCGTCCGAGTCAGATAAGCACTCACTATCTTTTTCCTAGCATAACATGCCATCAGCCACGGGGTTGATCCAATCATCATCCCGGGTGGTCAGTTTGTATATATGATCGACATCCTCTTCCTCCCATACTGATTCAATGTACCACTCTCCTTCGGTTGGGTCTAATGGGACTATCACCCTTGTGCCTTCATTTTCAAAGATCATGCTCATTTTTTTCAAATTAATGATACCTCCCATGTTAATAGCCCAATCCAGTCCCAACAGTGCAGGATAAGGATCTGCGTCATCCACTATCTGAATGACCTCAAAATCGGCGTAAACTTGAACACCCGCAATATCTACCACTATCTTCATCAATTGTCCCAATGGGATGATCTTCTACTGATTAGCCATATGTAACTGAATAGTCAACCATTCCAGCTTAAGTTCTCCCATTTGTTGCCAAGTCTGCTTAGGTAGGACGTTTGCATTTGACCCTAAATCAAGGATGACTTGGTCCATTTTGTAGTCTCCAATATGCGCAGTCATGCGCATTTCCCGTCCCGTCCTTTTTTTGTTTTTGTATATCTTGTTCAAAGTTTTAACCTTGGGCCGTAAAGCAATCTTTTTTGCGTAGCTATCTATTAGTGCTTGGAGATTTTCTACGACCTTATGGTTGCGCAACATATTCATACATGCCTGGAGGAATGGTTTAACTGCTTCATCTGCTTGTGGATCTATTGCACCTTTTGCAGTGGGTGCTTCATTTTTGGTCATCTCCCTCCAGACTTCTATGAAGGTTTCTTTCTCCTTTTTTAAGTCTAAACCTTTCGTTTTGTCCTCAAGCTTCTGAATTAATGATTCAGTTTCAACCTTTTCTTCAGCCCCCCCGGTGGAAATGCCACTGCGTGTGATTACATTGATACATGGCCCATCGTCCTGTGGTTCTACCTTAACCCTTTGCACATTATACGTAGGTGTCTGCTGCTTCTCTTGCATTTTTTCTATTAATACCGGGCAGTCTTCAATGACGTGATCGATCTGCCGGCATTATCTGCAGGACTAGCGTGCCGATTTCGGGAAATCTCATGTGAAATGTCCTACGATGCCACAATTGTAACAGATCAACTCTCCGCGTCCTCGAAAAACACTCCCCCCTCTCCCTCCTCCCCTTCCTCTTGCAGGGGATCCTCCCTGTCCAGAAGGAGATAGTGGCGATGAGGGGTCCATATACACCCTGTATAAATTTCCCCTATCTACCATGAGGTCAAGTGTTCGACAGTTTTGCTCATCATGACCCACATACGAGAAAAATATGCACCACTATTGTTTCAATTTTGGAACATAAGCACCCAACCGTGGGCAGTGATTTGTATCATGTCTTCTTGCTACCCGAAAGTTAGCACACCATAGCATAGGACTGTTAGGGCCAGTCATTTCCCTAGGTCATAGAGGGCTTGGTCCCCTACTCTGTATATAATCTGATAACAATGGGCATTGATCCTTAGCGTGACTCAACACCTTACAACGTATGCACTAGATATCCGAGTTGGCTTCCTTACCGTGATTTTTTCGCAAGCTCTGAATTTCTAAGTGCATTGCCTCTAGCTAGCTTGGATCTGTAGGGTTGCGAACTGTGTATCATCTCTTGGCGCAGCTTCTAATTTCATGGAAATCTCCAGAGCTTCCTCTTGGGAGCCGATCTTTTTCCGTCCCATGGGCCCACGCAGGTGTTGTTGGAAATATTGAGAGGGGGGGTGAATCAATATTCCTTTCAATTAGAGCATTAGTTAATCTTCAATTATTATCAGTGTTTTTATAATGATAAGAAAGAAACAAGAGGAACAAAATGCAATACGCTTTTAAGGTGAAAACCCACTCCGGGACAAAAACCACCTAATGCTTTTCTAATAATTCTTTAATATTCAACTCCAATTGAAAATAAAGCTCCAACTTCCTAGAATCTAGAAAAGCATTATTCTCTAGATCCCACTGGATGGATGCTCCAATGCCCGAGATTCTTCAGTTGTTAACTGAACAGATGCCCCAACACCCAATGAGCTACAACTCACTTAGCACCACCCTACCACCCTATATAAGAATAAAAGAAGAATGGACTCCCGTACCAGGGAAAATTGTCCACTTTTACAATGATATAGAATGATGTAGAAGAAGAAGATATACTAGAACAGAACCCCAACTTTGACATAACCACCTAATGATGATCCTAGACCTCCCAACACCGCCTCTTCAACCCTTGGCAGATAGATACTAGTACAATTTGTACAATAATGTATTTACAATGACTAAGTACAATGATACCTTTACAATGATTGTATGTAGTGCTGCCCACTTAAAGACTTCATATGATGAACTTCTTGCTGCTGTTATGCACCTTGGTTTCTTCTCTTGTCATGCTATCCTCTACTGCACCTTGCTTTGCTTTTCTGCTGTAGAAAGTCTGGTCCTTTGCAACCCTTGACAATACATGATCTATCTTTTTCTTTCCTTCTAGGAGATCGATATTGAATCTGGTGTATCTCTGTTATTTCAAATCCTCAATATATGATTTTTAGTCCTGTAGTAGTCCTTTGAGTCATCTTTCCAATGCCATAGGTATGATCCAATTTGGATTCTTCAAGAGAAAGTTATACCCAATCTCTCACAATGCCCTAATTATGGACTGTTTCAGCAGAGCGCACTTGTACGACATGCCATGTGTCACTGTTTTTTCATTTGGTTCTGAAATTGATAGAGAAAAAAATAAAAACTATGCACTATATTCCAATTTTTACGGAATTCCAATCCGATACTCAAAGTGAGGGTTATGACGATTTTACCAATTTCACTTCTTTGAGATGAATTTCAGGAGCTTGCAAAAACCCTGAATTGCACAGATCCTATCCCTGAAAATATTGTGCACCTTGATCTAAAATTTTTATAGATGCTTCCTCAGGATTTTTTCTTTGCCTCATAAAATTTTCAGCTTATGAACCTTCGTAGAAAATAAATTAGAGTGAAAATTCCATGATGACTTGCTTCCGATGGCGAAATCACTTGCATAAGGAGGATATGAGGATCACAATTTATATAAATGCTTAGGTTGAGAAGGGCTTCAAAAAGTGAACGTAGGAGGGATTTTAGGAGCTTAAAAAATGTTAATTATGACTTTTCAATGACCCATGCCACAACCCCATGGTGTTTTATCCCACTAACAGGGGGTACAAACTTCAAACATGAATATCTCTCAAACTGTGAAGAATTACATGGCGTGTCATATATCAACGGAAACATCTCAACAAGTAGAAACCATAAAAAGCATTATTGACCCAGAATATATTAATTTGTAGGTCAAAATTCCCATGCAATATTGGGTTAGCCCCTGGTGCTACTTGGGTTGACATCAATGACAACCTCTAATCAACAATCTCCCCCTTTTGCATTGATGGCAACACAAGTACTCCCCCTGTGATCATGACACCTCTTCCTACAACATTCTCCCTGACATCAATGGCAAAGGGTAACTCCCCCCGAAACATAAACTATCCCGTGGACCCGTACACACTTCCACTCCCCCCGACACACAACCGTCCCCGTACCGTCGACCTGTTTCCACTCACCCTTTATATTCTGAAAAAGGAAAATCTAATGAGAACTTGGGAGAATCCCAAGCTTCTGGCGAAGATATTCCAATGTTGGTGAATATTTAATATGTGATTCTTTTGGTGCTACTTGGAATCTTGCTACTTGTCCAACTGCTTGCATAACATTTGGTCGGGAGGCTATTACATATAGAAGACTAATAATCATAGATTTGTACAACCTTTGATCCACATCCTTAGATGAGTCGTCTATGCTTAATTTGCAACCTGTTACCATTGGAGTAAGGATGGGTTTGCAATCTTCCATTTTAAATTTCTTGAGCATTTCCTTGATGTACTTGGCTTGACATATAAATATTCCTTCCTCTTGCTGAGATATTTGAAGCCCTAAGAAGTATGTTAGCCCACCAAGTAAAGACATCTCGAAATCACTTTGCACCTTTGTAGCAAACTTCTTACTTAGTCAATCATCATTGCTACCAATTATTGTATCATCCTCTTTAGCTATTAGACATGCTTTAGTTGCTTCGTCCAGAACATATATGTCATTTGGATCTCGACTTGCTGTAGCCACAATTTCACCATACACACCTTTCCTGATTTCACATTTCGTGGAGTTGAATAGTATTGTGTGTCCTTGATCACACATTTGCCCAACACTGGGCAGATTGTGATTCATGTTTTCAACCAATAGAACATTCTTGGCTAGAGCATATTTTCTTCCAAGAGTGACAGTACCTGATCCTATAACATTTGAAGATCCATCATTTCCAAAGGACATGGTTCCATCCTTCTTATCTTTCAAAGATACAAATTTATTTCTATCTCCGGTCATATGCGTTGAGAAACCACTATCAACATACCACACATCTTTGTTCTTTTGAGCCTTGAAAGCGAGAGCACAATTATCATTCTTCTTCTTCTTCCATGTTCGTTCATTTTGTGGCTTCGAAGATTCTTCTGGAGGATTTTCAAGTCTGCAGTATTTGGCTATGTGTCCAAAGTTTCGACATTTGTAACATTCAATATTATTTCTTAAATGTTCAAATCTATTGATGTTTCGCTGAGCCCTGGGAGGTTCATATTTGACAGATCTCTTGGAATTGTATTCATTCCTAGGGTACGTGCGACATTCTACAACTTTATGAACAATTTTTCCACATGAATAACAGTAGCCATAAAAAATGTGTTGGTACCTGGATGGAAATTTTTGTCGAGGAACTGTCTTCCAAGGCTGTTCTTGCGAATCTTGTCCAATGAAGTCTACATGCATGTCAGATCTCATAGGTTCATTGTATTTTTTTGTAGAAGGTCCTGCTTCTTCTTCTTTGTAACCGATTCCAGTTTTGTCGTTGTAATATCGTTGATTGTTGATGAGTTCTTCCAATGCCCTTGAGCTATTGGCATAGTTTTGGATAGTTTTTCCTTTCTTCACTTCCTCACGCAGCGATACTACTTCGGCTTCTAATTCTTCCCTTTCTTGGTTGCTTTCTTCCAAATTATTTTTAAGTGACTCTTCAATGCATTTGTGTTCTTCAACTTCAATTTTGAGACCTTGAACTTGTTCTTCAAGAGTTTTGGAATGGATCTTCTCCGCCTTGAGATATTTTATAAGCTTGATTGCTTCCTCATAAAATTGTTCTATGGTCCATCATTCTTCTTCATTGTTTGATACCTCTTGTTTATTGTGCTTGGCCATAAACAATACTCTCTCATTGGCTTCTTCTTCACTATCATTGTCTTCATCGGATGATGAGCTATCTTCTTTAGAGAGAAAGTTCCTTTTGGATCCTTGCTTGTTGAATTTATTAAAGCCTTTCTTTCCTTTTGAGTTTCCATTACTTCTGTTTGGAAATTTTTCTGCAAAATGCCCAACCTCATTACAGTTGAAACATATGAATGGAAGTTTACCTTTGAATTGTCCCTTACCAATTTTTAGTTTTCTCGTGAAGTAAGCATATTCTTCATCCGAAAGACCTTCTTCATCATCTCCATTTTCTTCACACTTGCAGGTGCATGTCTTTTCAATTGAAGGTTGTTTATCCTTATTGGTTTTCTTAGATGTAACGAACACAGTTTCTAGATGCGAAGTACCCTCTTCTTCATCAAGTCTCATTTCATATGCTATGAGAACTCCATGTAATTCCTCTTTGCTGAGTTTGTCTAGATTTGCACTGTATTCTAAGACCGATACCTTTGGGTTGAATCTCCCTGGTAACATTCTAAGAATCTTCCGTATAATAGTCTTCTTGTAAACTGGCTCTCCCAATCCTTCTAGAGTATTGGTTATTTCATCAGCGTATTGGAAGTATGCAACAATGTTGCAATATTCTTTCATTCTGAGTTGCTCAAATTTTGCTCTACAGATTTGAAGCTTTGATTATTTGACATTTGAGTCACCTGCATATATATTCTCAAGCTTGTCCCATACATTTTTGGAAGTTTTACAACCCAACACCTTATGATAAGTAGGTTCAATAAGTCCACTGATAATAATATTCTTTGCTTTTGCATCATTTACCAAATTCTTCTTACCATGTTCATCCGTAGTTGATGTAAATCCATTTTGAACAGTGTCCCATACTTCATAGCCTTGCGCCAAGAGATAGACCTCCATTCTTCCTTTCCAGAGTGCATAATTATTTTCATTGAATAGAGGTACACCATTCTTGGTATGCTCCATGACCTCCTTCCGGCTGTTAAACTGCTATTGAAGGAACCAAGCTCTGATACAAATTGTTGGAAATACTTGGGGGGGGGGGGGGTGAATCAGTATTCCTTTTAATTAGAGCATTAGTTAATCTTCAATTATTATCAGTGTTTGTACAATGATAGCAGCAAACAAGAGGAACACAAATGCACACATTTTTTAAGGTGGAAACCGACTCCGGGACAAAAACCACCTAATGATTTTCTAATAATTCTTTAATATTCAACTCCAATTGAAAATAAAGCTCCAAATTCCTAGAATCTAGAAAAGCATTCTTCTCTAGCTCCCACTGGATGGACGCTCCAACGCCCAAGATTCTTTAGTAGTCAACTAAACGGATGCCCCAACACCCAATGAGCTACAACTCACCCTAGCACCACCCTACCACCCTATAGGAGAATAAAAGAAGAATGGACTCCTGTACTAGGGAAAAAGGTCAACTTTACAATGATATAGAATTATGTAGACGAAGAAGATATACTAGACCATAACCCTAACTTTGACACAACCACCTAATGATGATCCTAGACCTCCCAACACTGCCTCTTCAACCCTTGGTAGATAGACACTAGTACAATTTTTACAATAATGTATTTACAATGACTTAGTACAATGATACCTTTACAATGATTGTATGCAGTACTGCCCACTTGAAGACTTCATATGATGAATTTCTTGCTACTGTTATGCACGTTGGTTGTTGCTTTTGTCATGCTACCCTCTACTGCACCTTGCTTTTCTTTTCTGCTGTAGAAAGTCTGGTCCTTTGCAATCCTTGACAACACATGATCTAGCTTTTTGTTGCCTTCTAGGAGATAGATATTGAATCTGGTGTATATCTGTTATTTTAGATCCTCAATATTTGATTTTTGGTCTTGTAGTAGTCCTCTGAGTCATCTTTCGAATGCCACAGGTCTGACCCAATTTGGATTCTTCAAGAGAGAGTTATACCCAATCTCTCACAATGCCTTAATTATGGACTGTTTCAGCAGAGTGCACTTGTATGGAATTCCACGTGTCACTGTTTCTTCATTTTGTTCTGAAATTAATAGAACGAAAACCAAATACTGTGCACTATCTTCCACCTTTTACAGAATTTCAATCCGATACTCAGAGCAAGAGTTATGATGATTTTACCAAGGTCACTTCTTTGAGATGAATTTCGGGAGCCTGCAAAAACCCTAACTTCCACAGATCATATCTCCAACAATATTGCGCACCTTGATCTAAAATTTTTACAGAAGCGTCCTTAGGATTTTGGCTTCACCTCATAAAAATTTCAGCTTTTGAACCTTCGTAGAAAAAAATTTAGAGCTAAAATTCCACGATGACCTGTTTGAGATGGCGAAATCACTTGCATAAGGAGGAAATGAAGATCACAATTTATATAAATGTTTAAGTTGAGAGGGGCTTCAAAAAGTGAACATGGGAGGGATTTTAGGAGCTTAAAAAATATTAATTATGAATTTTCAATGATCCATGCCCCAACCCCATGGGGTTTTATCCCACTAACTGGGGGTACAAACTTCAAACATGAATATCTCTCAAACCGTGAAGAATTACATGGCATGCCATATATCAATGGAAACATCTCGACAAGTAGAAACCATCAAAATAATTATTGACCCAGAATATATTAATTTGGTAGGTCAAAATTCCAATGCAATATTGGGTTAGCCTCTGGTGCTGCTTGGGTTGACATCAATGACAACCGCTGATCAACAGGTGTGGTAATAACATAGCTATAAACCATTCCTTGTACTGCTTATTTTCGTAGAAAAATACCCCATCACTGATAACCTGTTTTAATTGTTGGTTAGCTTTCCATACAGAATCTGTAGGTCCCTGATTAAATTCCTTTAATTCAACAACACATTGAGAGTATGAATTAGGCTTACGAAATTGTTGCTTTAGGGTGTTGGGGCCCTTGTTTTAAAATCAAACAGTTTTGAGTTGCGGATAATAGGTGGAAAAATGCAAACACGGTAGACAGAGATCTGTCACAGTTACAGAGAGACAAAGAGTAGGTGGCGCAACTGTTGCGGATGCAGGTACATATGGCAAAGGGAAGCGACAGAAGACAATCAGTGGATTTCAAAATAGTCAAGGAAAGCAGTAAATAGCCAAGCGGAAAGGAAGGAAGGATTTTTAGTCGCACTGGCGATAGGACAAATAGGCAGTCGGTAAGTGGAAAAAGGAGGTTGGCTCAATAGAGATCAGGGGAGCAGGAGCCATAGGAGAGCTCTGTTCATGTTGTTCTGTTCTCTCTCTTTCTCTCATTGTTATGTTATGTATCATGTGATGCGATTGTAATCAGTTCTTCTAGGCACGCTCTAAGGAGTGTTGTAATTGTCTTTTTCTGTTAATGAAACACTTTGTAATATAAGGCTACTGTTATAGGTTCTGTCTTGTGTTATGGTTTAGTGGAACATGTGGTTATTTTGAATTTTTGGTTATCATTCTGATCAAGTTCATGAGTATTGTTATTTGTCCTGTATTTACACTTCTTCGAGGTATTTAAGTCCTATATGGTTTATGCATCTCCCATGCTTGATCGATACCTGATCCAATTCCAGCCTTATTAAGGTCGCGACATGCCTCGGGTGAGACTCTCTGTTCTTCGGAGCAGGGTGAAAATGGCAACATTGTGCTAGACTACTATGGAAACCCCTTGTTGGCCACCTTCCTGAACCTGGGTCTCCCCCTGAGACCTATTTTATTGCCTACAAATGGTTCCATTGTCGGGACCTGAAATCTCATTCTGGAGTTAGATCATGGTATCACGGATCTTCGAAAAAGAAATACGGAAGTGGTGGGATGACCATCTAGACTAGTTCATAGCTTAGCAAGTGGAAGTGAGACAACAAAAAGAGAAGACTGTTAAGAACCTGATTCTATTCTCTGAGTCTGCTAGTGACATCTACGAGATATTCTGGGGAAAGTTTGTTGAGGAGCTCTACAACTGGTTGCGGAGACTACAGACCAAGGCAGTCCTGAGAGGTTTGCGGAAGGTCTGTCGCAAGTGGGTGCACTCAGATCTGGTAGCACTCCATCGGTTAGATACTGATTGGACCTGAGCCATAGATTTCTGGGTGCAATCTACCATGGAAGGATACATAGTAGAGTTCACAGTTGAATGCTACTAGTCTTTCTCAAAAGAAGAAGAGGTATTCAGATCAGGGTTGCACAGAGGAATGTTAAGGGAGATCCCCCTGTGGATCAAGGCTTTGATGGTGGACGAAGGATTGATGGAGTTACAAAAGTCTGAGATGGAGACCTAAACCTCTAGTACTAGGGGAAGGGACTGAGGGAGAGATGCTACAAATACGTTGAAAATGGGGAATAGGGATATGGATGCCGAGACCTCGAGTAGGTTAAGGGGACGACGAGCACATCGGAGGGCGAAAATCACTGAGAGGTGGCGAGAAAGGATGATGAAAGAATTTGAAAGATAAGAAAGAAAAAGAAAATACAAGGGAGAGGTGCCTCAGACAACGAAGCATATGGAAAGTCAGACGAGTTCCCAGGATATAGGCGCGACCACCAAGGAAGTGCGGTAGGTGTATAGGAGCCTAGCCCAAGAAGAGAAGGGAAAGGAGTGCGACGGAATTGATGCGCACCCCAAGGAGATGTCCGATGTGGAGTTGAATGTTGCGATGGAGAAACTATTCCGAGAAGGGCTGGCACCCATAATCCCAGGTAACTCTATTCCCCAAAGTTCAAGTAGCTCTAGTCCCGACCTTCCCCTGGTACTCTATAAGCTTCTAGGTGAAATTTTTGTTAAGTTACGGGAATTGAATGAGTCGAATAATGTTTAGTCCACAATATTAATACACACTAGCAATGATGCTGGTACTACCATTTCACAGCCCGGGGTCAGGGGATTCGTTCTAGTAAGCCCCACACAAGGAAGCATGGTAGGTTCATTTACTCGGTACCCAGAGTTTTCTAGGAGGGGTAATGATGATGTGGAACAACATTGGTACCTCTATGAAGCCATACAGAGGGCTCGACAAACACCAGACATAAGTAAGTTGGTAGAATTTCAAACTACTCTCTGGGAGAGAGCTCTACGCTGGTTTATAAAGTGGTTTGAGACTCATCGGAACCCAGTGTTAGATGATGTGAAGAGGGGTTTCGTGAAGGAATTCAAATAACCCCAAATAGATTAGCAGGGTTTATCAGAGATGTGGGAGATCAAGAAGCAATAGGGGGAAACCGCATGGGAGCTAATGAGGAGATTCGAGGATGCGGTTGGAAAAATCAACTATCTGATCGATCCGAACCATCAAAGGGATTGGTTTATCAAGGCCCTCTCTCGCTGACAAGAACCCCGTTGACACAACAAAATATCGAGATGTTGCAACATGCATTAGAGCAGGCCATGAAAATAGAGGCCATGGTGGGATATCCACAAGAATTTAAAGGATGGGCATCAGCTCAAGACCCTTCCATATTGGGACTACAACATCAAATAGCTAGCCTGATAGAAAAATAGAAGGAAATTCAACCAATGCATCCAACAAGGCCAAATGTATGTTGTACGCACTGTCTAATGGAAGGACACATGGTAACTAAATTTCCTCGACTGCGGGGCTAGAACGTGGGAACACTAGCAATAGGGGCATTGAGAGCTTCACCAACAGAAGGGGTTGCGCAGATAAACACCCAGGGTTTATGTCCGCCGCAACACCCGTATGCGGGGTTCCCCATGCAACAGAATCCAGTGGTGACTTAATATTGTGAAATATGTAACAGCATGAATCATCCACCCTGTTATGGCCTAAATCTACCTCAGGCTGAGAAAGGCAGAATCTAGGGTAACATCAAACCACGCTTAATCTGGTAGCTACCCCTACCACATCGGGAGAGGGCTCTCTCCTGGTCAATCTCAGCAAAAATAATTAGTGAGGCTTGAGATGACTTGAATAAAGGATGATTTTAGGCTAGGTATATATGTAAAAGAGTTTGATTTGATTTGAGGGTGTTTTTTGGATCAAAGGGAAGGGCAGATTTTGGGTATGGGGAATGAGGCCCAGTTTTTGCAGAGATCTGAATGGGGCAAGGTAGACAATTGTTTTGACACTTCAATTTTGAATGAAATGGATAGCTCAGACTGGTGAGGAGTTTAAGAGGGCAAGAAAATTTCAGGAATCCTCTTCAAATAGTTGAAAACATAGAAAATTAAACAAACCCTAGATAGAGCACTACAAATTTTAATGAATTCCACCTTTATCCTTGTTTGTTTAACTTAAGAAGAAATAAGAGGGAAAATGATACAAATGAAACACCAGTAAACTTACATTAATAGAGAGAAACACATCATAAAAAAAAAGAGCCACATGAATCCCAAGGAGTGCTGCAAACCCTGGTCTATTCCTTTGCCAAACTGCAGAGATGAATGTACAATGATGCTCAAAGCAATCCCAAGTGTCCAACCATGCTAATGACTGAAAAAATACCAGATATAGACAACACTAACTCATCCCCAGCCTCTAGGGGTCGAGCTCACAAGTTTAGGAGCTGTTTCAACAAGATCTAAACTGAGAACTGGAAAATAGGTAGTGGAACAACTTGCCTCTATAAGATAGGAAACTGATTCATTCAGTTGCAATTCACCTTTTGATGGATGAATCTACCTCCATGAGTAAAAATTTAATAGAATTACATCAAGATCCATCAAAATACATCCAATTACATCATGATTTTAACATTTGGAAGTAAGAAAGTCAAAATGTCAAAAACTAGGCGAAAAACAGAGTTACTGAGTCCAAAATGAGCAAAAATCCCCAATGCGTCGTGCCTGATTTCTCTATGCGTCGCGCCATTTTGGAGCTGATTTTGAAGGCCTTCCTAGTGTCCAAATTAGCTCCAAGTAGGCTTGTTGGAAAGTTCTACCTGTATACTTTCCAACACAAGTGGAATTTCTGAATTTGGCTTCCAATTTCCCCTCCAAAAATGAGTTCTCCCAAGACTGCTCCCTGTGTGTCCAAAAAGGGGCAGAAAGGTCGTTTTTAGGGTGTTTTTGACCCTTCTAGAGGCCCAAAACCTGTCAAAATATCTTGGCCATAAGTAGGCATGCATAATTTTCCATGAAAAATCCAAAAATGTAAAATTTTCCCCAAGAGGAGTCCCCCATCAAAAGCGCGCGCCAAGTGGCGCGACGCATAGAGTTGAACAATTTGTTTTTAGGCCAAAAAATCAAAATTTGCAAAAAGTGTCCCAAATTTCTTGAAATTTGGGCTAAGTGTCCTCCATCATGTACTATGCTAGGCCAAGGAAGCCTCGGCCAAAATCTGAAGTCTATCTTG
The DNA here is from genome assembly GCA_034641835.2 of Pinus albicaulis. Taxonomy (NCBI): domain Eukaryota; kingdom Viridiplantae; phylum Streptophyta; class Pinopsida; order Pinales; family Pinaceae; genus Pinus; species Pinus albicaulis. Next base: position 1,435,366,998 of record CM076584.1, read on the forward strand.
CCTTTTCCGACGCTTTGAGGCCTTCTTTAACTTGGCCTTCAAGATTTTGATTCGTGTCTTGCAAACATGATTTCTTGCCCAATAATGATTAGCCATGTGCCTCAACATGTTCTTTTCCTTGTTGGCCTTCTCCAACAGCTTTTCCAAATGAATATTTACCCTTTCAAGCCAATTTTCACGATCAGCCTCAATCTCTTGCTCAATGGATGTCATCTCGGTTTTGCTCCTTTTGGCAGCTTGCCGGTTCTCACGTATATTTTGCAACTCCATGATAGTTTGCTGATCTTCTAGCTGTTTGTTTATCTACTCAAGGTAGTTGATTATCCACTGGACTCTTTGCAATTTGAGGGACAAAGTGTTTATCTCCGCTTTCTGCTCCTGAACAATCTTTCTCAACTTTGAGCTTGGTGAGCCCAAATTATCATTAATGAGTATACAGTCTGTATCCTGGCCTCCTGAAGGCCTCTCATCATGTATTGGTCTCTTACCCTTGTCCTGTACCTATACCGCTGATGAAGTAAGTGAGACCCCTTCCACCCCGGGTGGAGATAATACTCGCTTGGCTGCTGCAAACAACCCTCTAGTGCCCCTTTAATAGGTGACAAACACCGGCACACTAGCGATCTGTGTCTCATGACCTTCCTGCTGATATGAAGGTTCACCTGCCTCATGAAAAACCTCTGAAGGTACCTGAGGAAATGTGAAGAACTCATTAGAAATTAAATCCTCCCATGAAATATCCTGCAAACCAAGCTGAGGCATAACCACAATTTTGATGAGTGCAAAGTGATAGATACTGTTATACCACTGCTCAGGAATTTTCCTTTGCACGAGGGTGGTCATCTTCTCAATATTCTGACACATGAAGTAAGGAAGGTTCATCATTCTCACCCTGGTAAAATGCATCAGCAACCTGATATGATAGGCATAGAGGCGAGAAAACTGGCCCTCACAACTGAAATATTTGATAATGAGTTTCATCAAAGGAGTGTATGAATCTTTCAGGAATCGAAAGGGAAAAACTCTGCTGAGTTGTCTCAAAAAACTGGGCTTGATATATGGCTCATAGTGTTCCCTGTCAACCTGCTGTCTTTTGTTCCATTACTCTCCAACATTTGGAATACCAGTTGCTAGAGAGATAGACTCAGGTGTTAAAGTGAATGTCACACCTGCAAGAGTAACTTGGCCATTATGTAAATGTAGCACAAACAATATAGCCAGCACATGATGGTGGTGGACTCTAGCAACCATCTCACAAAAGTGATAACAAGACTTCTGTTGAAAACATGAAATAGCAAGAGGACAGGCCTGTAGCTCAGCAAGCGAAGTAGGCTCCTCCCTCACATGTCTGCCACCCTTGTGAGGTCTCCTAGGTGCATGCAATTTAGTTGTAGAGTCACTGTCTCTGTCATAAGAGGAATCTGTCTCCATGTTTGCCAAAGTCTATGTTGTCTTAGATGAGTATGAGGAGTTTTGGTGTCTTTGGTTTTTGTTGCCAAATGTATGACAATATGTGAGGGGCTATGGAAGAAGAGGGTAAGGGGAATGTTGGGAATATTGCTAATTGAAATTTACCAATTAAAGAGTTTTAGGAGCAACTTATAGGCTTTTTGGGATAGCATTGGGGGTTGGGGAATTTCGTAGTTAGGATAGGATAATGGGAATTGGGATAGGGAATGAGTGAATTTAGGGATATGGGGAAAGAGTTGATAAAACCAGAACAGTGATGAGGGAAAAACTAGGTGGGGAAGTGGAAGTGATAGGCACAAAAAACCAAACTATAAACCCTAAGGAAGCATTTCTTGAACAAGAAAATAGGGTTTGAATTGTTTTTTATTAAATCCTCATAGACATCATAAGACAAAAGTTCATTGGCATTAAAAAAGTTGTTTGACTTACTTAGACTGCAGGAAATCGAGCAAACTTGAAGTTTTGATGAAATCGTGGTTAACAATTATTTGCGGCCCTACGTGCCGCGCCACCAACCCAACGCGCTGTGCCACTCCTATGCGCTGCGACCATATTTTTTTGCCACTGTAGAGGCCGATCCAATGCGTCGTGCCACCCAGCAAATGCACCGCGCTAGTGAAACTTGCCAATTTTCCCTTTAAATTGCTCCCTTTCTCCAATCACGGTTTCTCCTTGCTTACTCTCTCCTCTTGGAACACAAATGAGCCTTTTAACATGGAGATGGATTTTATACCAAATACCTTTTAATTTTTCCATTTCAAAAACCCACTTTTGTAATGTTTTACATTTGACACTTTTTTAAACTCTGTTTTAAACAACTTGCTTCATTTTGGCTCTGATTAATTGAATGATGTGCTTTCTGTTTGCCTTGCAGGGAATGGATTTGCTGGAGCTTGACAAAGGTGACCAGGGTTTCCAGTGAAATTATTTACAAATGAGAAAACTTAAAATTACATTACATTCATACATAAAAAGATGAAATACTCTATTTTTCTTTAAAACAGAGTTTTGAAGAAAAATACATTATTAAGCATATGATAATGAAGTTCTTAGTATTGGAACCTTATTTCAAACTCCTCATCCGCCTGTTGACCATTATTGGGCATTTTGAAGACCTTATTAATGAAACCCTAGACTTAATGACACTAAAACCCTAAAAATGACTCTTTGCAAACTATGAGACAAAAAGTGACTGCAAATGATCTTAATGAATGGAAATGGGCCATCAGGTAAAGGACATGAGGGATATGAACAACAAGCCACTATCGTCAGTTGATCCATGCTCCTAATGGAATGCAGCTGACCGAGTGAGACACCTAATATGCAATGCAACAAGAGGATTTTGATCACTGACGAAGGGATGAAGATACCGACACTAACATTGGCTCTAATGGGGATGGTAGCTCCTTGGAGGTGCAAAGAACTATAGATCTCTGGGAAAGTAGGTATTGCCTTCGTCCATTGGGCTATGGAGTCAATAAATTTGATAAACCAAAACTAGACTCTTGACTCATTTTCAGAACTGAAAACTGACTCAATTTCGAGACCGAAAATGACTGAAAAACCTGACTCAACAAACCAAACCAAAACTGAAATCAACCTTTAGTTTTATAACCTTCACCTCGGGCCCCAAACTGAAAGAATGATGACAGCACGCGCTTGCAATGAAACTTAAACAAACCTGTATGTACAGTGATATGTATGACAACAGAAAACATTTCAAAAATAGTACCGTTTGAGTAGCCAACCATTGATCGGCCCTCCTGGACAATCTTCTCCATTCATTTCTTTCAAAAGGAAAGCATTTTGGCCTCGATATGGAGCAATTCTGAAAGGTCCTTTCCAAATATTCTCGAACTTTCCATGCTTACCTTTATCTTCATTTCTTGCGTCCCATTTTAGCACCACTTCTTCTATTTGAAACTTGTCCGCCTTTGCCTTTCGATCATATATCTTCTTGATTCTCTCTTGCAGCTTGAAAGTGTTCTAAAAAACCTCGTCTCTAGTCTGCTGTAAATGGATCATTTGATTTATTCTTCGTTGCATATGATCATCTTCGCTGCCAGCTTCCTGCAGAAGTTTAACCACTGGAACTGCGAGAGAGGTCGGGAATACAGTATCAACACCATACACGAGCTTATAAGGAGACATGCCTATAGATTTATTTTGACTCACTCTGTCTGCCCAAATTGCATTAACCAATTTCTTATGCCAAATTTTCTTGTTTATTTCCAGCAGCTTTTTGATAATATTTACCAAGGATTTATTTCAGGATTTGGCCAATCCGTTGCCTTGTGGATGATATGCGGTTGAATGCCCCAAAGTAATTTGATACTTATCACAAAATTAAATCATTATTTTAGATTTAAAGGCTACTACATTATCAGTGATTAGCTTATTTGGACAGCCAAAACCAGACAAAATATTGTTTTCAAGAAATGAAATGATTACCAAATCTATGGCCTACCTAGTGGGAATCGCCTCAATCCATTTGGTAAAATAGTCCGTCGCTGTAAGGATCCACTTATGCTGCTCTAAATTAGTGGGATGGATCTTGCCAATAAAATCCAAACCCCACTGCTGAAAAGGAGCACTCACTTCTATGGGCTTGAGCGGTAAAGGTTGCAATTTTTTCCTCCCTTCAAAACTCTGACATTCATGGCAGCTTTTAACAGTTTTGTACACATCATCAAAGAGAGTTGGACAATAATATCCTACTCTCAAAATTTTTTTGGTCGTTGTTTTCCAGAAAAGGTGACCTCCGCAATCTCCCTTATGAAAATCTTCCATAACCTGTTTTGCCTCCTCTTCAACCAAACAATTGAGCAAGACACCACCGGGATGTTTCCAATAGAGCGCATTATTCATGATACAAAACTTGGCAGCCTTCAATTTTAGTGTCCTAATTTTGTTTTTAGCCATTCCTGGTAGTGGTGACAGAGCACATAAACAATGTCTGAATACCAAGGAGAAAGAACAAAAATTTCTGATACCTGAGTTTGCGAACTTTCCTCATTTTCCTCGGACATAGCAGCGATGAGATTAATGTCCAAGGCATGAAAATTTGACTCAGCCATTAGCTTAGCCAGCCCCTGTCCTTTGATAATATTTGTAGGTTTTATCTCCACGTCATATTCCAACAAGGCTGCAGTCCATTTGCCTCGTCTCCCTTCTGGATCTGTTTGCACTAAGACATCTTTAACAACAACATTGGGAACATAAGAAAGAATGTGAGAATGCAGAATATATACTCGAAAGTCTTTCAACGCTTTTACTAAGGCAAGAGCTTGCTTTTCAATAATATTATACTTTAAAGCTACATCTCTTATGGTTCGGCTGAAAAAAGCAATTAGTTGCTCAAGCTGATCTCTTTTCTGCATCAAGACTGCTGCCATAGTATGATCTGAGGCAAATGAAAACAAAATAAAATCCTGAGTATAGTCCGGGCTGATTAAAACTGGAGCTGAAGAAAGGGACAATTTTACTAAATTGAAAGACTTTACTGCTTCCTCAGTCCACTTCACTACACTATCTTTCCTGAGCATGTTTGTGATTTCCCTTAAATGTTTTGCAAGATTGGGCACAAAGCGACATAAGAAATTCATCTTACCGTTGAATGATTGGATCTCCCTTTTGTTTCGGGGAAGATCAATTTGCTGAATAGCTTCTATTCGAGCTGGATCAATGCGGATGCCATCTTTTGATATAATATGACCAAGAAGCTTGCCTTCATCCAAGGCAAACAAACTCTTCTTTGGATTGAGAGATACACCATATTTTCTACACCACTGAAATACGATTTTCAAATGATAAAGGTGCTCTTCATCTGAATTAGAAAAAACTGTCAAATCATCAAGATACACAACCAGAAAGACATCTTTCTCATTTTCAAATGCCATATCCATTGCTCGCTGAAAGGTCACACCAGCATTCTTCAAACCAAAAGGCATTTTAGCATAATGAAAAGTTCCCCATGGAGTGGTGAACGCTGTTTTATCTCTATCATCCTCATGGACCAGAATTTGTTTATAACCGGAATAACCATCGAGTAGCGACATGCGGGATGCTCCAACTACTCGCTGAAGTATGTGATCCATTTTGGGCAATGGATAATTGTCTTTCAAAGATACTTTATTCAGATTCTGAAAATCAATACATAAACAGATCTCACCCGTTTCCTTGCGCACGGGCACCAAATTAGAAATCCAATCTGAAAATCTTATGGGGACGATGATACCAGATTTGTACAACCGATTCACTTCCTTCTCTATTGAGGGCAACAAATTTGGATTTATTCTTCTCAATTTTTGCCAAAAGGGCTTTTGATTTGGCTTAATCGGAATGGTATGCTGAATTATGTTTGTGTCATATGTTTTCAAATCTAAATAGTCCCAGGCAAAAACATCAGCAAAGGAGGATAATAAACTGATATACTTTGCTTTTACCTGTGGGTGCAATGCTTTGGAAAATTTTACCATTTTAGGATTTTCTGCTAATCCAATGTTCACATCCTCAACTCCTTTCTCGGTTGGCAACAAACTCGGTTTCCGAGCTACATCATCTTGGTCGAAAAGCTCCTCTAAAGATATTAGACCTTTAGGAATGACATTATCCTTCAGCTGCAAAACTTCCATCTGATTGACTTCTACATCCGCCTCACCATCATCATGCTCCCCATCAATAGAAGTGTCCTTGAATTTACCTTCATTTTGCAGAAATTCATCAATTTCTTTGTCATATTGAAACACTTGCCAATACCTTTGATTGTCAGGGACAGTCAGACGATGCTTCACATGAATTTCAAATTTTTTGCTTGAATTCTTTGGAATTTAAAATTACTTGCTGCTGTTGCAAGTGCATCTGCAATACCATTCTGAATACGAGGAACACATGTCAAAGTATAATCTGAAAACAATCTCAAGATATCTAGTACCGCATTGTGGTAGGCCCGCATTCGAGGATGCTTAGCTTGGTATTCACCTTTCACTTGCTTGATCACTAACTCGGAGTCGCCATACACTGCAATTCTTTTGGCATTTAACTTTCTAAGAATTTTCAGACCAGCAATTAAAGCTTCATATTCAGCCTCATTATTTGAACAATCAAAAGCCAATTTATAAGAATAGACCCTTACATTACTTGGCACTTTGTTTGGGGAAGAAATAGGGCTGCGTACCCAAATGCCAATTCCAGCACCATCCCTTCCTACTGCACTATCAAAATCCATGGTCCAAAAACCATATTCGTCTTCTTCCAAATGCTAAAATTATGTTTTCTTTTTTGCTTCGTCTTGCTGTCCATCAACATTTTGCTGCTGTTGGAAGGCTGATTGCTCATCGGTATTATCAAGTCTCTGTCTCTCTTTCTTTAAGACCTCTCTGAAATTTTCAGTGATTTCCAGAATGTCCTCTACTTCAATTAATTGACTATTTACATCATTAAAGCTATTTGAGTACAAAACAAATGATTCTAAATCAGTATGTACATAATTGATTGGATGATTTACCGATCTCTCCTTGCTAGTGATCATATACTTCATCTTTTGTTCCCGGTATAATTTTCTCATCTGACCAAACACGGGGATAGTAGCATAGGAGAAATCAAGCTGCAATGTCCCTTTAAGTTTCACTCCCCAAGATCTGGAAAGAAGCATGCCAAATCTAGGAGGAATATCCGCCACAACCACATCCATCAAAACATTTTTAGTTGGAATCTGATCCAAACTAACCACAAAATATTTGATAAGCCCAATGCATCTTACTCTACTAGAATCAAAAGAGTAAAGGTCATGATACTTTCTAGTGATATCCAATCCCAATTTCTCCATGATTGCCCTAGGCATGAGATTATGAGAGGCTCCAGAATTAAACATAGCATTGTGTAACACATAGTCGTGCAATCTAAGGCTGATGTAAAAAGGAGGTACATCACTATATGGAGACCCACCATCCAATGCTGGACCAAAAATCAACTCAGGTTGATCATATTCCACGTTTACCATATCAGACGATGGATCTAAACTCAAAATCTTAGACACCTGACCCTTATAGCTGCTATTCTTCATCAATTCAGTCAAAGGAATGGACACTTTTAACTTAGAAATTTCATTTTCTAAGTTAAAAACTAGAGTTTTCTCTACCTCTTTAGCTGGGACATCCTTCTTTTCAGTTTTCTCCCTTGATATATTTGGCTGATTGGATCTTTCATTTGCTGATGGTGATTTTCTAGTAGTGGGATCAATTGTCTCTTTTCCCTTTTTCTGCACAACGAGTGGATCATTATTTGGTGTTGTAGCTTCCTTTCTTTTTTGAATTGGATTAATAGGTACCTCTCTACTTCTGAGTGAATATTGTCACTGTTGGGCGGTCAAGGCATTCATGTACTCCCTATGATATTCATCAGACTCTTCTTCAAAAGCTGTCTCATTTTCCAAGATGAAATTCTCGTCCTTTTGTACAACTGAGTTCTCAGAATACTCGTCATCTTCAGTGATAAAAATTGGCATATCATCAGGTGTAAAGAAATGATTCTCTTCTCTGATTACATTCTCCTCATCATCTGATTCCAGACCATGTAGAAAATTCTGTTGTAAAGGTGTCTTCACTTGCTGTTGTACTGCTTGTTCTTGTGCTCGCTGCTCTCTTTGCTTGATTCTAAATTGTTGTTGCTGCTGGCCATGGAAGTTAGGATTTCTGATTTGCGGTTCAGACTTATCAATTTTTAATCTTTCAAACATTTTTTCCATCTTACGGAGCACTTGATCTGAAGTGGAAACCTCTTCCTTTATTGCTACTTTCTTTTCAACTTTCATTCTAGCTCTCCTGGCAAGCAAATTGGCTTCAATGCTGACTGCAATTTTCTGCATGTCTTCTAAAGTGCTCGGATCTCTTTCTCTTATTTGATAGGCCATGTCAGGATCGAAGCCATCCGGAAACTTAATTAAAGCTGACCCCCTAGGTGGATTTATATCAGCATGAATTTCATTGTAAACAAAATTGAATCTAATACAATAATCTTGAACAGACTCCCCAACGTTCCGCTTGATATTGTCATATTCGGAAAGGATTTGAAGAGGGTCTTTCTTCACTTCCCATCGATCCAAGAATTGTCTCTGAAGATTAGGAAATGTAGTAATACTTCTAGCCGGCAAAGCTTTGAACCACTTTCTTACTTCACCTCCAAAGGTTTGTACAAACAATCTCATTGTCACATTTTCCGCATCAATTTCATGAAGGTCAAAGAAATATGCCATCCTATCCACATGTTGCTAAGCAGTAACAATTTGAGGAGTGCCATCAAAAAATGGAATTTTTCTTTGATAATCAGCGGGCATGTCATCCAAGTTTTGAGGCAACACAAGGGGTGCAAATTGAGCAGCCATTGCTCTGGGTGGATTTACAACCGGGTTTGGGGATATATTAGGAGTCGGAGCAGTTGATGTATGAGGTGTATGTGGTGTGGAGGGAGGTGATACTACTGCATATTGTTGATCAGAGATAGAAGGTTTCACAGGAATGGTGGGAATGAAAGGCGGCTTGGTAGGAATTTGTGAACTAGATGTAACTACGGATGACCCAAGAGTTGTAGATGCAGACTTTATGAATTCGGGAATGTTTGTTGCCACAATGGAATTCTGAATATTCAAGATGTAACTATCAATGGATCTATTGGCCTTTTCAATTTCAAGATCTTTGAAAAACTATGGATTTAAGATAGTAGAATCAATAACACTTTCAGACTTAGTCTCAAACAAGGATAACTAAAATTGTTCATCAAACTCAAGATCTTCAAGATACTTGAAAATAACAGGACATGAATGAGATTTGAACACAGGAATCACAGGAATTTCTCGATGAAGGATTCTTGAAATAAGATTTGGATTTTCATACACAGGAGGCGGGTCGGGATCTAGATTTTCCCTGGTGTGTCGTCTGGAAGCCAGTTTGTTGAACTATTCCCAAAAATCAAATGGACAAAATCAACTTGTTTAGCCTATCGAATTCTAAAATCATCACCCAAAGTCCAGAATTATCTGATGTACTGGGGCAATTTACAAGTTAGATGTTACGTTTATAAGATTAGACTGGAGATTGACTGAAGCATCATTTATCTACTTTCTCTAATGCAAAGCAAGAGTGTTTCGAAGGCTACCTGGCTAACTTCAGGCTCCGTCTGTAATTTATAAAACGAATAAAACTAAACAATTTTATTTTTGTTCCCCAGTATGGTCGCCACTATGTTATGGCCTAAATCTACCTCAGGCTGAGAAAGGAAGAATCTACGGTAACATCAAACCATGCTTAATCTGGTAGCTAGCCCTACCAGATCGGGAGAGGGCTATCTCCTGGTCAATCTCAGCAAAAATAATTAGTGAGGCTTGAGATGACTTGAATAAAGGCTGATTTTAGGCTAGGTATATATGTAAAAGAGTTTGATTTGATTTTGAGGGTGTTTGTTGGATCAAAGGGAAGGGTAGATTTTGGGTATGGGGAATGAGGCCCAGTTTTTGCAGAGATCTGAATGGGGAAAGGTAGGAAATTGTTTTGACACTTCAATTTTGAATGAAATGGATAGCTCAGACCAGTGAGGAGTTGAAGAGGGCAAGAAAATTTCAGGAATCCTCTTCAAACAGTTGAAAACATAGAAAATTAAACAAACCCTAGATAGAGCACTGCAAATTTTAATGAATTCCAACTTTATTCTTGTTTGTTTAACTTAAGAAGAAATAAGAGGGAAAATGATACACATGAAACACCAGTAAACTTACATTAATAGAGAGAAACACATCATAAAAAAAAAAGAGCCAAATGAATCCCAAGGAGTGCTGCAAACCCTGGTCTATTCCTTTGCCAAACTACAGAGATGAATGTACAATGATGCTCAAAGCAATCCCACATGTCCAACCATGCTAATGACTGAAAAACTACAAGATATCGACAACGCTAACTCATCCCAAACCTCTAGGGGTCGAGCTCACAGGTTTAGGAGCTGTTTCAACAAGATCTAAAATGAGAACTGGAAAATAGGCAGTGGAACAACTTGCCTCTATAAGATAGGAAACTGATTCATTCAGTTGCAATTCACCTTTTGATGGATGAATCTACCTCCATGAGTAAAAATATAACAAAATTACATCAAGATCCATCAAAATACATCCAATTACATCATGAGTTTAAATTTTGGAAGTAAGAAAGTCAAAATGTCAAAAACTAGGTGAAAAACAGAGTTACTGAGTCCAAAATGAGCAAAAATCCCCAATGCGCCGCGCCTGATTTCTCTATGCGTCGCGCCAGTTTGGAGCTGATTTTGAAGGCCTTCCTAGTGTCCAAATTAGATCCAAGTGGGCTTGTTGGAAAGGTATGCCTGTCTAATTTCCAACACAAGTGGAATTTCTGAATTTGGCTTCCATTTTCCCCTCCAAAAATGAGTTCTCCCAACACTACTTCCTGTGTGTCCAAAAAGGGGCAGAAAGGTCATTTTTAGGGTGTTTTTGACCCTTCTGGAAGCCCAAAACCTGTCATAATATCTTGGCCATAAGTAGGCATGCATAATTTTCCATGAAAAATCCAAAAATTTAAAGTTTTCCCCAATAGGAGTCCCCCATCAAAAGCACGCGTCAAGTGGCACGGTGCATAGAGCTGAAAAATCTGTTTTTAGGCCAAAAATCAAAATTTGCAAAAAGTGTCCCAAATTTCTTGAAATTTGGGATGAGTGTCCTCCATCATGTACTATGCTAGGCCAAGGAAGCCTCGGCCAAAATCTGAACTCTATCTTTCCTTTTACAACGCTTTGAGGCCTTCTTTAACTTGGCCTTCAAGATTTTGATTCGTGCCTTGCAAACATGATTTCTTACCCAATAATGATTAGCCATGTGCCTCAACATGTTATTTTCCTTGTTGGCCTTCTCCAAAAGTTTTTCCAAATGAATATTTACCCTTTCAAGCCGAGTTTCACGATCAGCCTCAATCTCTTGTTCAATGGATGTCATATCGGTTTTGCTCCTTTTGGCAGCTTGCCGGTTCTCACGTATATTTTGCAACTCCATGATAGTTTGCTGATCTTCTAGCTGTTTGTTTCTCTGCTCAAGGTAGTTGATTATCCACTGGGCTCTTTGCAATTTGAGGGACAAAGTGTTTATCTCTGCCTTCTGCTCCTGAACAATCTCTCTCAGCTTTGATCTTGGTGAGCCCAAATCATCATCAATGAGTATGAAGTCTGTATCCTGGCCTCCTGAAGGCCCCTCATCATGTATTAGTCTCTTACCCTTGTCCTATACCTGTACCATTGATGAAGGGAGTGAGACCCCTTCCACCCCGGGTGGAGATAATACTTGCTTGGCTGCTGCAAACAACCCTCTAGTGCCCCTCTGATAGGTGACAAACACTAGCACACTAGTGGTCTGTGTCTCATGACCTTCCTACTGATATGAAGGTTCACCTGCCTCATGAAAAACCTTCGAAGGTACCTGAGGAGCTGTGAAGAACTCATTAGAAATGAAATCCTCCCATGAAATATTCTACAAAACAAGCTAATGCATAACCACAATTTTGATGAGTGCAAAGTGATAGATACTGTTGTACCGCTGCTCAAGAGTTTTCCTTTGCACGAGGGTGGTCATCTTCTCAATATTCCGGCACATGAAGTAAGGGAGGTTCATCATTCTCACCCTGGTAAAATGCATCAAAAACTTGATATGATAGGCATAGAGGCGAGAAAACCGGCCCTCACAACTGAAATATTTGATAATGAGTTTCATCAAAGGAGCGTATGAATCTTTCAGGAACCGAAAGGGAAAAAATCTGCTGAGTTGTCTCAAAAAACTAGGCTTGATATATGGCTCATAGTGTTCCCTGTCAATGTGTTGTCTTTTGTTCCATTGCTCTCCAAAATTTGGAATACCGGTTGCTAGAGAGATAGACTCAGGTGTTAAAGTGAATGTCACACCTGCAAGAGTAACTTGGCCATTATGTAAATGTAGCACAAAAAATCTGGCCAGCTCATGATGGTGGTGGAATCTAGCAACCATATCACAAAACTGATAACAAGACTACTGTTGAAAACATGAAATAGCGAGAGGATAGTCCTGCAGCTCAGCAAGTGAAGTAGGCTCCTCCCTCACATGTCTGCCACCCTTGTGAGGTCTCCTAGGTGCATGCAATTCAGTTGTAGAGTCACTGTCTCTATCATAAGAGGAATCTGTCTCCATGTTTGCCAAAGTCTATGTTGTCTTAGATGAGTATGAGGAGTTTTGGTGTCTTTAGTTTTTGTTGCCAAATGTATGACAATATGTGAGGGGCTATGGAAGTAGAGGGTAAGGGGAATGTTGGGAATATTGCTAATTGAAATTTACCAATTAAAGAGTTTTAGGGGCAACTTCTAGGCTTTTTGGGATAGCATTGGGGGTTGGGGAATTTCATAGTTAGGATGGGATAATGGGAATTGGGATAGGGAGTGAGTGAATTTAGGGATATGGGGAAAGAGTTGATAAAACCAGAACAGTGATGAGGGAAAAACAAGGCGGGGAAGTGGAAGTGATAGGCACAAAAAACCAAACTATAAACCCTAAGGAAGCATTTCTTGAACAAGCAAATAGGGTTTGAATTTTTTTTTATTAAATCCTCATAGACATCATAAGACACAAGTTCATTGGCATTGACAAAGTTTTTCGACTTACTTAGGTCGGAGGAAAATGAGCAAACTTGAAGTTTTGATGAAATCGTGGTTAACAATGCTTTGCGGCCCTACGCGCCACACCACCAACCCAACGTGCCACGCCACTCCTATGCACCACACCTGTATGTTTTTTCCACTGTAGAGGCTGACCCAATGCGTCGCGCCACCCAGCAAATGCGCCGCGCCAGTGAAACTTGCCAGTTTTCCCTTCAAATTGCTCCCTTCTCCAATCACGGTTTCTCCTTGCTTACTCTCTCCTCTTGGAACACAAATGAGCCTTTGAACATGGAGATGGATTTTATACCAAATACCTTTTAATTTTTCCATTTCAAAAACCCACTTTTGTAATGTTTTACATTTGACACTTTTTTAAACTCTGTTTTAAACATCTTGCTTCATTTTGACTCTGATTAATTGAATAATGTGCTTTATGTTTTCCTTGCAGGGAATGGATTTGCTGGAGCTTGACAAAGGTGACCAGGGTTGCCAGTGAAATTATTTACAAATGAGAAAACTTAAAATTACATTACATTTATACTTAAAAATATGAAATACTCTATTTTTCTTCAAAACAAAGTTTTGAAGAAAAATACATTATTAAGCATATGATAATGAAGTTCTTAGTACTGGAACCTTATTTCAAACTCCTCATGCACCTGCTGACCATTATTGGGCATTTTGAAGACCTTATTAATGAAACCCTAGACTTAATGACACTAAAACCCTAAAAATGACTCTTTGCAAACTATGAGACAAAAAGTGACTGCAAATGATCTTAATGAATGGAAATGGGCTAGTAGGTAAATGAGATGAGGGATATTACCAACAAGCCACTACCGTCAGTTGATCCATGCTCCTAATGGAATGCAGCTGACCGAGTGAGACACCTAATATGCAATGCAACAAGAGGATTTTGATCACTGACGGAGGGATACCATCAGGTATGGATAGCGGAGGAAGATAAGAGAAAGACAATGTTCACCACCAAATGGGGCTCCTTCGCATATCATGTAATGCCATTCGGTTTGAATAATGAGCCAGTCGTATTTCACGCATTGTGATAGTAGCATTCCGCGACTACATCCACAAATTTCTGGAGGTTTATATGGATGACTGTACCGTCTATAGCCTGTTAAAAGACCACACAATGCTATTGAGAATTATGTTTGATAGGTGTAAACAGCTACATATTTCATTGAACCTAAATAAGTGCATAGTTGCGGTGCCATTTGGGACATTGCTAGGACATTTTGTCTGCAAACAGGGAGTTTGCGTGGATCCAACAAAGGTAGCAGTGATAATCAACATGGAGACCCCAGAGACTGTGAAACAGTTGAGGTCACTGTTAGGCCATACAGGTTATTACAGGAAATTCATCCACAACTACGCGAAGATAACAACCCCATTGGAGAAGTTTTTGCGGAATTCAGAATAATTCAATTGGACAAAGAGTTGCGTGACGACCCTAGACACCTTGAAGGAAAAATTGGCAAGTGCGCCAATATTGGTTCATCCAGATTGGGACAAGCAATTTCATGTCCACATTGATGCTTCAAGCATTGCACTCGGAGTGGTTCTAGCCCAACTAGGGGACACTATAGTTGATCATCCAGTGTACTTTGCAAGTAAAAAATTATCAACAGTGGAATGAAACTACACCTAACAGAAAGGGAAGCATTAGCAATGGTGTATTCCCTCCAAAAGTTCTGCCACTACCTATTGGGAGGCATGTTCAAGGTTTTTACAGACCATTCAGCTTTGAAGTATCTAGTGAACAAACTGGTCTTGGAAGGAAGGATATGCAGATGGCTCCTACTCTTTTAGGAATTCACCTTTGAGGTGATAGTAAAGCCCGAGAGGCTAAATGTGGGACTAGACCACCTATCGAGGCTCGAAAATGGGGAAAATGGAGGGTCTCTGGATGATCAACTGCCAGATGTTGATCTTTTCAGAGTAGAAGCCTTCCCAGAATACCTAGATCAGTTCACAACTTACTTAACAACAGGACAATGCCCAAAATATTATATAGTAGTCTAGAGAAGAAACCTCATAGTCCGAGCAGAAGAGTACCAACTGATAGCGGGACACTTGTACAATATGGGTTTGGACCAAATCTTACGAAGATGCATCCTGGACCACGAGAGGGAGGCCATACTATGGAAATTCCACTATGGGGTTGCAGAAGGACATGTGGGACTAAAATCGATTGCGAGGAAAGTGTTTCCGACGGGTTTATGGTGGCCTATGGTACACATTGATAGTAAGGAATTCGTAAAGAAATGCGATGTTTTCTAGAGGATGGGACGCCCATCGCATAGAGATGATCTCCCACTGCACCCAGTCAAAGCACTAAAACCATTCGAGAAATGGTTGGTTGATTTCATAGGCCTGATTGCACTTGCTGTAAGACATTCACAGGCCCGGTATATCATCACGGCAACAGACTACTTGACAAGATGGGTAGAGGAAATACTAGTGAAATATTGCACGGCCAAAACAACGGCTCAGTTCATATTTGAAAATATAATCAATAGGTTTGGTAGCTTGAAAAGTCTGACAAGTGATCAAGGTATGCATTTCATCAATGCTACCATTAAATCCCTGATTGAAAACTTCATGGTACAACATCACAAAAGCAACCCTTACCATCCACAAGCCAATGGTACGGTGGAAGCATTCAATAAGATCCTCGAGAAGGGATTACTTAAGATATGCAACGCTCAACGAGACAACTGGGACAAACGTATACCAACAACCTTGTGGGCGTACAAAACAACTGTCAAGAGGCTCAATAACCAGACACCATTCCAGTTAGTGTATGGAAGAGAATCCGTAGTGCCAGCAGAGTTTGTCATATCGAGCCTTCTAATTGCAACCTATTTTAAGCTATCAGAGGAAGACTCATTAAAGGAACGGTTACAAGAATTGCAGGAGCTAGAGGAAGATAGGTTTCTAGCGGAATTCCACCAAACTGTCCAGAAAGAGAGACAGAAAGCTTGGCACGACTGCCATATCAAGCACAAAACTTTCAAGGTCGGCGGGAAAGTTTTACTCTATGACAGTAAGTACCAGAAATTCCTAGGGAAACTGCAACTGGATTGGCTAGGACTGTACCACGTAATCGAAATCAAGGATTTAGGAGCATTTCGGTTAGCACAGCTGGACGACCAGATATTGCTAGGATGGGTGAATGACGCACGCCTGAAACCCTACCACGAGTAAGTTACGCATTTAATTTTCAATAACTCTTGCAATCGAGAGGATTCAGTAGGGTAGATTGCTAGAAAATTAAATATTACAGAGAAATGCAACACACAAAATATGCGGAAAATACAAGCACGCAAAACACATAAAAACCAGAGAGACATAGATATACGTGGTTCACCCAGTTTGGGCTACGTCCACCCCGAACAGCCAGTCCTTCCTTTCTATTATCCAGAAAAAATGAAGAAACAAAACCTATAGTGGATCCGCTGTAATATCCTCTGTTCTCTCTCACAGTCCCCCTATCTGTGTCCCGCTCATAGAATACACATACAATGCGTAGCCGCAATACAATACCCTCATAAAAGCGAGGGGGTTTCCTTCTAGGGAAAAAAACCATAAACTAAACATAACTTTTACCATTAGATCATCCACTTAATGAATGGCCTAGATTGATTAGAAATTACTATACTTTTACAAGGCAATTTTACATCTATTTTTGGCTTCGGGGGCGCTGCCCCCGGATCCCCCAGTCGGGGGGGTAGGCCCCCCCGGACCCCATGGGGGGGACAAGTCCCCCCCGCACCCCCCCGCATGCAAAGGGTGTACAATTTTCCTGGGGTATACATCTAGCTAAAACAAGGATCTTTGAATCAGGAAGAAAATCAGGCTCCATACCCAACAATCTCCCACTTGGAGACTGATTGTAGCAACTCCACCGCTATTTCATTTTCTGAACAATGACTCCTCTTTGGACCTGGCTGTTCCTTATCTTCATCATCATCATTGAAGACTAATTGAAACTGAGCACATTTTCAGTTTCTCCCTGGTTACAACTTTTGTTAGCATATCTACAGGATTTTGGCTAGTGTGTATCTTTTCCAGCTTCAACTCTCCATTTTCCAATACTGACCGTATGAAATGGTACTTGAGATGTATTTGTTTAGTCTTGGAATGAAATGCTGAGTTCTTTGCAAGATGAATGGAACTTTGGCTATCACTGTATAACGTGCCCATATCATGCTTCTTACCCAATTCACCCATAAGCCTTTGTAACCAAATCATTTCTTTACTAGCCTTTGTAGCAGCAACATACTCTGCTTCTGTTGTTGAAAGTGCAACAACACTTTGGATTTTTGAAACCCAACTGACAACTGTTCCACCTACAATAAATACATATCCTGTAGTGCTCCTCCTGTTATCTCTGTCACCTACCATATCTGCATCAACATATCCCTGTAGAGAAATGTTTGAACCACCAAAGCATAATGCTTGATTTGTGGTACCTCTCAGAAATCCGAGAATCCATTTTACTGCCATCCAATGTTCTTTTCCTGGATTATTCATGTACCTGCTTACAACTCCCACTACATGTGCAATATCAGGCCTTGTGCAGACCATTGCATACATTAAGCTTCCAACTGCTGATACATATGGAACTTTAGACATATAATCCATGTCTTCTTGGGTCTTTGGGCACATCTCCTTACTAAGTTTGAAATGGTTAGCAAAAGGTGTACTAACAGGTTTTGCATTGTGCATATTAAATCTTTTCAACAACTTTTCTATGTACTCATTCTGAGACAGTGTTAATTTGCGATTTTTTCTATCTCTAGTTATCCTCATACCAAGGATTTGTTTTGCAGCTCCAAAATCCTTCATTGCAAATGAATTTGCCAATTTTCTTTTGAGCACATTTATTTCTTGCATGTTAGATCCTGCAACAAGCATGTCATCTACATACAATAACAATATAATATAGCTGCCATCATTTTTCCTTTTTAGATAAACACAATGATCAGAGTGACATCTAGTATAACCTTGTTCAGACATAAACTTGTCAAATTTTAGATACCACTGCCTTGGAGCCTGTTTTAAGCCATACAATCTCTTCTTTAACCTGCACACCAATTTTTCTTTCCCTTTTACCTCATATCCTTCTGGTTGTTGCATGTATATCTCTTCCTCCAAATCTCCATGGAGAAATGTTGTCTTTACATCTAACTGTTCAAGATGTAAATCTTCCGTTGCTATGAGACTTAAGATAGTTCTGATTGAATTCATCTTAACAACAGGAGAAAATATTTCATCGAAATCAATACCTTTCTTTTGTGCAAACCCCTTCACCACAAGTCTAGCTTTGTACCTCTGTTTTCCTCCATCTTCTTCCTTCAGCCTGTAAACCCATTTATTCTGCAATGTAGTTTTACCTGCAGGCAACTTGACTAAGTCCCAAGTATGGTTATGCATTAAGGAGTCCATCTCTTCTTCCATGGCTAGCTCCCACTTCTTCCTGCTTTCAACCTGCATTGCTTCTTCATAACATTCGAGTTCACCAAAATCAGTCAACAATAAATAATATAATGAAGGAGAGTATCGTTCAGGGGGTCTACTTATCCTAGTAGATCTTCTAACACCACTTTCAGGTGTTTGAGGTGCCTGTTGCTGTTGTGGTGGTTGTTGCTGCTATGGTTGTTGATTATTATCATTTTCAGGCACCTTTACTTTTTCAGTTATCTCATCAAGAACCACGTATTCCTTGCTTTCTTTTTCCTGTTTCTTTTCCTGCAACTGATTCTTATACAAGACCTTTTCATTGAATATTACATCTCTGCTCCTAATGATTTTGTGATTTTCATAATCATATAAGCGATAACCAAAATTATTAGCACCATATCCAATAAAGGTACATTTCTTTGATTTTGCCTCAAGCTTTGTTCTATTTTCTTTATTAATATGGACAAAGGCCTCACAACCAAATGGATTTAAAAAAGAGTAGTTTACCTTTTTACCCATCCATGCTTCCTTTGGAATACCACCATCCAAGGAACTTGAAGGCCCTCTGTTTATTAGATAAACAACAATATCTACAACATCTGGCCAAAATTGTAAAGGCAATCCTGCATGCAATCTCATGCACCTTGCATGCTCCATGATTGTTCTGTTCATCCTTTCTGACACACCATTTTCTTGTGGTGTTCTTGGAATTGTCTTCTCTCTACAAATTCCATGCTCTAAACAGTACCTATCAAACTCTTTTCCGCAATATTCACCTTCATTGTCTGATCTAAGACACTTTAACCTTTTTCCTGTCTGAATCTCAACCAAAGCTTTCCATTTCTTGAAAGTATCAAATACATCAGATTTATTTTGAATACAATAAATCCAAGTTTTTCTAGTTGCATCATCAATAAACGTAACATAATAGCGAGAGCCACCGAGAGATGATACCTGAGCCGGTCCCCATACATCTGTATGCATAAGCTCCAATTTTTCACTCTTCTTTTCTTTCCCAACTCTGAGAAATCTGACTCTCTTTTGTTTTCCATAAATGCAATTCTCACAGAAATCCAAATCAACATTCTTCAAACCTGGCAAAAAATTTCTTGAGTGAAGAATCTTCATCCCCTTCTCTCTCATATGTCCGAGCCTATGATGCCATAGTGCTGCATCTGCTCCTTTGGAAGTTAAAGCATTAATAGAGTTAGAAATACCATTGCATAAATACAATGTACCAACCTTTTCTCCTTTTTCTATTACCAGGGCTCCTTTGGTGACCTTCCAAGCTTTATCTGTGAAAGTTGTCACACAACCTTCACCACCTAACTGCCCTATTGAAATCAGTTTTTTCTTTAGATCTGGAACATGCCTTACCTCCTTTAGTAGCCATTGATTTCCATTTTGCTGTTTTACAAGAACCTTACCCATTCCAACAATTTTACAGGGTTTATCATCACCCAAACGAACTTGTCCAAAATCTTCTTGAACATAGTCATGAAAATATTTCTTATCAGGTGTGGCATGGAATGAAGCCCCTGAATCTACAACCCAAGAATCAATAACATTTTTGAAAGAAATAATCAAAGCATCTTGTAACACATCACCTGTCACATTAGCTTCATGATTATTTTCTTGTTGTGCATCTCCTTCTTTTCCCTTCTGAGATCTACAGTCTTTCTTTAGGTGTCCTTTCTTTCCACATTTCCAGCACACTATCCCTGATCTGGACTTGGATCTACCTTTCCTTGATTTACTACGATATCCCGAGCTCTTTCCTCTATCCATTCTTCTTCCCCTAGAATCTAAACTCAAAGCATTACCCAATGTCTCACTGGAGCTTTTTTGTCACATTTCCTCGCTAAGGATAGCACCAACAACATCATCAAACTTTAAAGTACTAGATCCAGAGATAGAGTTACTAATGGCCATTACTAAACCATTCCAACTCTCTGGCAATGAGCGCAAGAATAACAGAGCTCTAACTTCATCATCAAAGTTTACCCCTACAGAAATTAACTGACTGGTAACTGTATTGAAATCATTTAAATGGTCTGCAACAGATCCACCTTCCGACATCTTCATATTAAATAGTCGTTTCATAAGAAATACCTTGTTTGTGTAGGTTTTAACCCTGAACAGAAATTATCTACACACGAATCTTATAACAGAAAATAAACAATAGCGAGAGCATAAAACATAAAACAGATAAACACAGAGATTTTCCCCTAGATCCCAAATTGGGACGACCAGCTTGATTTTTCATTATATTCCTTTTAGTGTTACAACACATATATATACATGCCGGAGCATACATAAACCCCAATCCATTAACCCTGGATTAGAACATAACCGTAGTTCCCTTGACCGGATATACAAAAAATACCAGGGGAGAAAACCATCGTACCCCAATAACATGTGCAAAACCATGCACAAAACCATGGACGTGGACTACCCGCCGAAAATTAGGACCAAAAATTTTCGCCGGGGCGCGGCCCCCGCCCCCCACAGGGGGGGCTATCTCCCCCCACCTTGACCCGTTCGCCCAACGCAAGGGGGGAGCCTATCACCCCCTCTTACCCCCGTGCGTGCTTAGTCGTGGAAAGAATATAACACATACCCAACATTCTCCCACTTGTTGTTTTTTTTCTGCAGAGGGCCAAAGGAGAGCTTAGCCATTAGTCCAGCACTACAACACCCATTGTTTCTCTACACCAAGAGAACTTCTAAGTGCTCATAGACGTCGTCAATGCATCTGCAACATTCTTCAAAGTGTCCACCTTTACCAGCAACACCCTTTTAGCCTCAACCATATCTCTAACAAAGTGATATTGAACATAAATGTGCTTTGTATTTGAATGATAAGCAAGGTTCTTAGCCAAGAAAATTTCACTTTGGCTATCACGGTCTATCCTAATAGCTTGATGTACCAACCCCATACTTGAACACAATCTCTGCAACCAAACTGCCTCCTTGCTTGCATGAGTGGCTGCCATGTATTTTGCCTTTGTAGTTGAAAGAGCCACTATAGACTGTCTTTTACTCATCCAACTGACTACGCCTCCAAATAGGCTAAACACATACCCACTTGTAGATCTTCTTTGGTCCGGATCTCCGGCCCGATTACGCATCAACAAAACCATGAATGTCCAACATTCTTTCCAATCCTGGTCTTCCCTGGTAGCACAAGCCATAATCACTAGTGCCACGTAAATATCTGAAAACCTGTTTCACTACTGTCCAATGCTCTTTCCCTGGGTTTGACATAAACCTACTCAATACTCCCACTGCATGTGCAATGTCTGGTCTGGTATAGACCATTGCATACATCAGGCTACCCACTGCTCTTGCATATGGAACACGGGACATATACTCCTCTTCTTCTTGTGTCTTGGGACACTGTTCAGCAGACAACTTTACACCTACAGGAATAGGAACATTCACCACTTTACTATCCTGCATATTGAACCTCTGCAATATAGTCTCGACATAATTCCTCTGGTTTAACCAGAGCTTCCTCTTTGCCCGATCTCTCTTAATTTCCATGCCCAAAATATAGTTTGCAGCACCCAGATCCTTCATGTCGAATTTGGAGAACAGTTGGGTCTTCAAATATTGGATAATTTCTTTGTCATTTCCAATCGACAACATATCATCCACATATAAGACAAAATAAATAACATGGTCACTAATTAATTTAAAATAAACACAGTGATCCTCCTTGCTTCTGGTGAAGCCAAGTCCCCGTATATAGGTATCAAATTTCTGATATCACATCCTTGGTGACTGTTTTAACCCATACAGAGACTTCTTCAACCTGCATACCAGTTCTTTCTTACCCTTCACCATAAAACCTTCAGGTTGCTTCATGTAGATCTCCTCTTCTAGATCTCCGTGAAGAAGTGCTGTCTTCACATCCATCTGTTCTATCTCAAAATCAAATGCAGCAGCAACAGATAAAAGTAATCTAATAGAAGTGACTTTGGCAACAGGAGAAAAAATATCACCAAAATCAATTCCTGGCACCTGGGAATAACCTTTCGCTACCAACCGAGCTTTGTATTTCTCTACCTTGCCTTCTACATTCATCTTCTTCTTAAACACCCATTTGCTCCCAATGGGCTTCCTTCCAGCCGGCAACTCCACCAGATCCCATGCATCGTTTTTGTGCAAGGATGCCATTTCATCAACCATGGCCTCCTTCCAGAGTTTTCCATCCTCTGAATCTACTGCCTCCCTGACAGTTCTGGGTTCATCATCAGTTATAGTTAAGGCAAAGCCTGAACAGAAAGCAGATGGACTATACCTTTCTGGTTGCCTTCTTTCCCGAACTGATCTTCTTAAAGCTGGAGTTTGTGGCTCATCATCTTCTGAGTCTTCTTCTGTTGTAGAGTCTGATTCATCCTCCTTTAGCTCAAACTCTATCTTCTCAGGTTCCTTTGGTAGGACTTCATGTTTAACAATATCTTTCACTTCTCTAAACACCACATCTCGGCTGTACACAACCTTCCTTGTTTCTGGGTTCCAAAGCTTGTAACCCTTTAAACCATCCTTATACCCAATAAAGATGCACCTTTCAGATTTATTATCCAACTTGGCCCTTTTCTCCTTTGGAACATGTACATATGCATCACATCCAAATACCCTTAGATGTGAAAGAGAGGGTTTCTTACCAGTCCATACCTCATGTGGGGTCTTATCATCCAACGTTGATGAAGGTGATCTGTTAACTAAGTAACATGCAGTCTCCACTGCCTCTGCCCAGAATTCTTGTCCTAACCCGGTACCACTGAGCATGCTTCTTGCCTTTTCCATCGGTGTTCTATTCATTCTTTCTGCAACTCCATTTTGTTGAGGTGTGTATGGAGTAGTCTTCTGCTGTGCTATACCACACTTCTTACAGAACTCTTCAAATTCCTTCTTGCAGAACTCCCCACCATTATCTGTCCTCGGTGCCTTTATCTTCTTCTCTGTCTGGTTTTCCACCAGAGCCTTAAATTCTTTAAATTTGTCAAAGACTTCAGATTTATTCCTCAAGAAATATATCCATGTATTCCTTGAGAAGTCATCTATGAATGAAACATAGTACACAGACTTTCCCAGTGATGGAACTGACACAGGTCCAAACACATCACTGTGCACAAGTTCTAATATCTTGTTCTCCCTCTTAGCACCAGAAGGAAAACTCACCCGATTCTGCTTCCCATATACACAATGTTCATAGAAATCGAAATCCAGAGAGAAATTAGACATACCTTCTACCATACCATTTCTATGTAGTATCCGAAGGCCCTTCTCTCCAATATGTCCAAGCCTTTGATGCCATAGCATGGTCTTTTCTCCAGAGACAGCTAAGATTTCCGCTCCATTTTCAGGAACCACATAACTGTTACACCCATCAATAACAATGCTACCTTGTAGCTTGTATAGAGTTCCAGTCCGAACTCCCCGCATTAATACCAGTGCTCCCCGAACCATCTTGCAGGCATCGTTCTCGAACACTGTTTTTACACCTGCATCATCCATCTTGCTTACAGAAATCAGATTTCTGGCCAATGCAGGAATATGCAGAACACTAGGAAGTGTTCTAATCCTTCCACCTTGCAGCTTCAACTTGACTTTTCCACGTCCGACGATTCTGGCCTTCCTATCATCCCCTAGGAAGACATCACCACCATCATATTTCTCATACTCGCAGAACCACTCCCTGTGGGGAGTGAAGTTAAAGGATGCACCTGAGTCAATCAACCATGACTCATGATCTACATGTGTATTTGAAGAAGAAGCCAAATACACATCCCCACCTTCATCCGAGGTGGTTTTTGCCTCTGCAGAAGGACCTTCATCAGATCCCTTTCCTTTCTCAGGAGCTTTAGATCTGCATTCCTTTTTGTAGTGTCCTTCCTTTCCGCATTTCCAGCACACCTTTACAAACTTTCCAGGAGATTTAGATCTCCCTCTAGATTTAGATCTCCCACTCGAAACCTTATTCTTGTTTATGTTCTGGGACCTTCCTCGTACAGATAAGGCATCTCCATTCTAACCCTCCATATTTCTCCGTCTCATTTCCTCCGACAGCAAGGCTGAGACAATGTCATCAAAATTCAAGGTAGTTGTATTGCTACCTATTGCAATAACCAGACTATCCCATGAGTCTGGTAGAGAACACAACAAACCGATGCACTTATCTTCATCTGAGATTTTAATATCAACAGATGACAGCTGACTTACCATAGTATTGAAGGCGTTCAGATGCTCTGTCACCGAGTCTCCATCCTTCATCCTCAGGTTATACAGCTTTTTCCGCGGGAACAACTTATTCAACAGAGACTTAGATTGGTACAAAGTCCCAAGTTTTTCCCACAAATTCTTCACCGTAGCTTCCCCAGATACATTCAACAATACTGAATCTAAGACACACAACCGTATTGTGCTCTTAGCCTTCCGATCCAGTTTCTTCCAGTCTTCATCTGACATTCCTGTTGGTTTAGTACCTGGATCTACCGCGATCCACTGATCTTTATCCACCAGTAGATCCTCCATCTTGAGCTTCCACAACTCAAAACTCTGACCATTAAATTTCTCGATCTCTATCTTTCCACCGCTCGCCATCTTCTTTCACCGCAAGAATCGATCCCGCAGATCTCCCACTGAACAGGGTCTACCACAGGCCCGAGCAAAAAACCTCAGCAGCAAAGGCATCCCCTTGAAGCCGAAACAGCTCTGATACCAAATGTAGGTTTTAACCCCGAACAGAAATTATCTACACACGAATCTTATAACAGAAAATAAACAATAGCGAGAGCATAAAACATAAAACAGATAAACACAGAGATTTTCCCCTGGATCCAAAATTGGGACGACCAGCTTGATTTTTCATTATATTCCATTTAGTGTTACAACACACATATATATACATGCCGAAGCATACATAAACCCCAATCCATAAACCCTGGATTAGAACATAACCGTAGTTCCCTTGACCGGATCTACAAAAATACCAGGGGCCGAAAACCATCGTACCCCAAAACCATGTGCAAAACCATGCACAAAACCATGGAAAGAATATAACACATACCCAACAGTTTGAGGCCGAGGGTTTTTCATATAATTTTGCCAACATCTACATCAAACCCTCTGTTGTTGTTTCCTTCGAAATATTGAAGGCGAATGACGCCGCAAGGCACAACCGTACTGTTTCGAGTGCCTTTCTATCGAGAATGTTCCATTCTGCGTCTGTCATGGCCGCCAACTTCTTTTCTTTTTCGCTCAATGGTAGGTACAAATATTTCTGATACAGATAATCTTCCATCTGCATCTTCCACAGTGGGAAGTTTTGGCCGTTAAATTTCTCGACCCTAAACTTAGCATCTTCCGCCATTGCTCCCACTCGAACTAGGAACCCTTCTTTCCTGCGAGTTTATCAGCCAAATATACCTCGGCTTTGATACCAGTTGTTAGAAAATTAAATATTACAGAGCAATGCAACAAATAAAATATGCGGAAAATACAAGCACACAAAACACATAAAAACCAGAGAGACACAGATATACGTGGTTCACCCAGTTTGGGCTACGTCCACCCCGAACAACCAGTCCTTCCTTTCTATTATCCAACAAAAATGAAGAAACAAAACCTACAGTGGATCCGCTGTAATATCCTCTATTCTCTCTCATAGTCTCCCTATCTGTTTCCTGCTCATAGAATACACATACAATGCGCAGCCACAATACAATACCCTCATAAAAGCGAGGGGGTTGCCTTCTAGGGAAAAAAACCCTAAACTAAACATAACTTCTACCGTCATATCATCCGCCTAATGAACGGCCCAGATTGACTAGAAATTACTATACTTTTACAAGGAAATTTTACATCTATTTTTGGCTTCGGGGGCGCTGGCCCCGAAACACCCGCCGGGGGAGCGTTGGCCCCTGGACCCCCCAGCCAGGGGGGTAGGCCCCCCCGGATCTCGTGGGGGGGACAAGTCACCCCCGCGTGAAAAGGGTGTATAATTTTCCTGGGGTATACATCCAGCTAAAACAAGGATCTCTGAATCAGGAAGAAAATCAGGCTCCAGACCCAACATAGATTAGATAGAGTCAATAACTCTCTCGCACCTAAGAAGAGCTTAGATAGGATTCCTAATAAAGAAATTTTGTAGCACAAGAAAAATTCACATGTTGAGTTGCAGAGACCGCAGCGCAACCGATTATGGTCAGGGGGGTAGTGTCCAGCGTGTTAGCCACGTCAGAAGGAAAAACATGTCGAACATCATTCCATCATCATTGCTCATAGTACCCATGTCAGTCTGTAAAATTACCAAGATTTGAAAAATAATTGCCATAATTAGCATCACCCATACTGCAATAAATTTTCCACAATAAGCCATAACCATCACCCATCACATCTGTCCAAACCCCGGAGCCACAGTCAGCTTTGTCAGAACCCACAGTAGCCCGGTAACTAATCACATGATTATAACCATGGAGGAAGGTAGGGAAAATTAATTAGTTATGGGGTCTTATCAACCTCACACATGCTGATTAATTACATAACCTGCATGAAGGAAAGTGCAAGAATGCCAGAGAAGTCCGAGTTTGAATAAAAAACAACAAAATTAGCAAGGGAAACATCACCAGAGAAAGAGCAAGGAATGAGTCCAGAAATAGGAATTCATAAGAAAAGAGGAGAAATAACACTACAAGTGTACCAAAGAAGATCTAAAATGACCAGGGTAGTGCCAGAAATTGTTGAGCATGAGCTCGATGAGAGGATTCACAAGATGGAATCCCTTGTAGGAAAATATGACAGTGCCTCGTTGATTGACACCAATCTAACAGAATCCTTCCAGTTTCTAGCAATGAAGAAACAGGTCTATATGGAGAATTATGCAATAGAGGTAGGAAAGCAAGCACAAATAATACTTCCAGAGTTCATAGGAGTTCAACAATCCACCATACTGAACCTACAGAACCTGCTAGTGTTCGGCACTACAGGGGCTACAATGCAATGCACCAATTTTCTACTGAGAAAAATTCACAGTGGGTCACTCTAGTTGGGAAGAGAAATCCCAATTCATGTGGAGGATATTCATAGATTGACTGGGTTGTCACAGGAAGGGAGAGATGTCTCCACGGCTTTCTAGACTGTGTCCAAGAGAGAAAAGAAAGCAGGGGACGATGGCTACTACAATAAGTATGATACCAAGAGAGGGGGAAAGGGGGATAAGATAGAATTAATCAACAACCCAGTGATCAAGTTTGCATGCTACTTGATCGCGAGCAAGGAAATGGGACACTTCACCAAAGGGGAATGTACAGTAGACACTATCTTAGTGGCAAAGAGTTGCCTCTAGGGGGCATAGCTGAATTAGCGCTCATTTCTGCTTAATGAGTTGTTAGAAGCATGTGAGGACAACTAAAGGAGGGCCACAAGATTCATCTATGGTTACCTTGTAATGGCACTGGCCATGTGGAAATGGACGTTTCCAGGAATAAGGCAACCGCTAGTAGTGCCACCAGGCCAACCATTAGCAATGAAGTTCACACCCTAGAAAACATCAGGGGAACCCAGCTCGAAGGAGGTGAATGAGGAGGCATTCAAATTTTGGTACAGCTAGATGGTGGACGTCGCGATGAGCCAACAATGAATTCCATGGACCTTGCTAGAAAACTATGCAATGCAAATATGGTTTGGGGTTAACCATAAGAAAATTACATCTGGCTAGCTTGTGTGCCGGAGTTGACCTTTAAGATGCGACCGTTGAAATTCCAAATCGACAAGAGGGATTTTCACGCAAAAGTACACTCCTGGCCCAGAGTAGAAATGGAGATCAGAAGTGGAGTCTATATCTACTCATTCGATAGCATGTTTCCAGGCCCATTGCCGGGGGAGAGATAAGAAGAAGCGACGGTTAGGATGTCGCAGCTACAACTGACTCCAATCATCGAGAAGCTAAATACCAAGGTACAGAGCTTTAACCAGGTAGTCCAAACCTTAACTAGTGATTCTTCTGTGTTTCCCACATTTACAGAATTTCAAGTAGCAAATGCCGCATCCTCTTCCATCCCAGTCCCCCTAGTCACCACCATACCATTGAACTTGTTTAATTCACCACCGGTAGCAACCACAACTCTCGTCAGGAGAAGTAAAGCCTCGAAAACACCCATAGCCACACCCAAGTCCAAGAAGGCGAGAATCGCAATGTCCAGCCAAGTCGTTGATCTGACAGGGGAAAATCAAACGCAACTTATGGACACAGGGGTCCCAATCAGAGAAGAGCTCGTGACAGATCCCCATGTTGGGATCCTATGATTTGGCCAATTGGCAAACCAAATGACAAGGCAACATATAAACTAAGCTTTAGAGCTCTAGGGTCTAGCCCTCCTAGTCTCAGAGAGGGATCTCTCAATTGTTTGCAAAGACATGACTTGTTTGCTTGTAAAAGGTTGATTTTAGGCTAGTCATTAAGTGCAAGTTTGTTTGTTTGTTTGGTTTGGTTGATTGGACATGAATGATATAGGAAGCATAGATGGAAAGGGGAAATATTAGAACCATTGGGCAATGGAGTCCATAAGAAGTTATAACAAGCTCAATCAATGGATATGGGATATCAAAGGGCAATTGTAACTTGGCCAGTGGATGTTGGGTTTGGTGGATGAAATGACATGGACATTAAGGGTTTAGAAGGAGAAGAAGAACTAAGGGCAATTAAGAATCCTTAATTATATGTACTTATCAACAAAGGGACTTAAAACATTATCAAAACAAGAAGAGGCATTCCATAGGCAGGGCTAACCATAAATTCTAGAAACCACACTTCAGCAAATAATAATTTCAAGACAAACTTATCAAATGAAATCAAGGAGTCAAGGAACGCTCTATTTCATCCAATATTTCACCTTCAAGGATAAGAAAACATATAATATTCACAAATAATGCATTCATAGAAGAGGGAACTCCTAGACATCTAAGACTACAATTATAAAGACCCTTCAAAACAATTATCTAAGCAAGAACAAAGGGTATGATCAAAACATACCTCTTTGGCAGATTGTAAACAATGGTACTTTAAAGGGAGACTTCAAAAACAATTTTCAAGTGGCAGAAAATAAGCAGGGAAAACCATAAATCATTCTTGAGACCAACTATTTGAACTATTCTTGAAATAAACAAGCTCAAGGGTTGAAAAGCAGTCAAAATACTCAATAAAACCTTTAGCAGATGAAAACATAAAGACAGTGAAGAGAAAACAGGTCTAAGGTGCTTCTAGGAGACATTTCTTAGCCTAAAATTTTCACTCTACTGCAAGCAAGAAAATGATGAAACAGAATGGAAAACAGGAAATAAAAATAATAGATCAGAATACATCACCAACAGCCATGTTCGGGATGCAGTGATAGAGCCTTCTCATTAACAAAACATGTCAAAACATCATCAATCTTACAAAACTTCAATTTCTTCTTAATCTTCAGCTAGACTATGTACAACTGAAAAGAGTTCGAAGAATGAGGAGGTGGAACTCTTTTTAGGGTTCAAAATGTCATTAATTACAGAGTAAAAGCATTCCTAGCCTTGAAAACCAAGCAGGGCATAAGGTAGGAGTGAGTTGCACTACTTCTCTGTTTTAATAACTCTGTTTTTACTTCCTGAGGAAAAACAGGTGAAAATATTGACTTTAAGGCTTTATCCTCATCTATAAATTAACTATTCTAACAGTTTAAAATATCTTCTTTTGTGTCATAACTGATTTTTTGTCTTTGTAGGCAGAAAGTAGGCTATAGGTGGCAATTAGATCTTTTTGGAGAAATAATTGCCTATTGTTGACTTATTCGAGGCTGCTTTAGGCCTAATTTTCCTTTATTTCATCATTAAACTGTGTTTTAAGGCCTGATGATGCTTTTTGGCCTTCATAATGCATTATGCTGTCCTTTTCCCTTTATACAATGCTTTAAACCTTTGTTTATTTGTCTTTTAGCTTTAAAACCTTGATTAGGCTTTAATCCTATGCTTCCTCACTGCTTTAACAACCTTAATCATTAATTAAACCTTCCTCATTGTCTTTCTCTGTTTCTGTTAAAACAACTGCTTTATTCCTTAATTCTTTGGCCTTTATCTTTCGACCCTTTTACCTTCACCTCCAATCTTTATCACTTAAAACATTGTTTTCTGACAGGGAGCTTCTTGGCACTGGAGGGTTTTGATATAAAACCGATGATTATGAGACAATTTTGGATAAAACGTTGAATTTCAACCCTTTTGTTTCTTCGCTTTGTTATTTAGGCCTCAAAAGGTTGCTACCTTTGACCCTGTCTCTTTATGGTCTGTGGGAAGGCTTTTCGGACTTAACTTTCATTAAACTTGCAACAAAAACACAAAATTAGCTCAAAACCTACGGGATTGTGGTCAAAATTGCATTACAGAGGTGATGGCGAGGGTAGAGGAGCATGCGCAGAGGGAGGGAGAAACACAGGGAAGAGGTTCCATGGAAAAAACCGCGAAAACTAGGATTAAAAAATGGCTTTGGCACGAAAATGGGCATAGGTGGTTTTTGGAAAACCACCGGTGGTTTTCGTGTTGAAGTTGGGCGGTTTATGGTTTTTCCACGATAGAACATGATACGGTTCATGGCTTGCCGCATGTCCATATGGAAACCGTTGGTTTTGCGTGGATTTGGGTTGTTAAACCCTGGAGGTGAAATGAATGCGAAGTTGAATCTGCGCCATTAGATCTCAAGGCGTGAGATTGACGGTGCAGGTGGAGCCCAAAAGCTGGGGTGCAACTTCAGCGGACGGGAGTGGGATACAGGTGGCAGGTGGAGATTGGTTGGCAGTAGGGTAGTGGGAGGTGGGCCAGTAGGGGTGATGTCAGCTAATGCGTCGGGTAGTGGGTTTATGTGATGGGCGAGGTTGAATCGCGGGGTTAAATGAGGACCGTCGGGTCATGTAGATTGACGGTCGATAATGCCTCGTGGAGTGGTAAGGCGAGGAAAAGGTTAATAGGTTGGGAGGTCATGGGGGGTACCACAACCATTAGATCGTTGGGTTTTGACAGTGGAGATCGTTCTGAATAAATGAACGGATGGGGGTAAGAAAGAAAAGGAAGAGGGGCTTAAGAAAGGGGCTGGGGCATGGTCCCATGGAAAATTAAGGAGACCGGGAGCGAATGTCAGAAGGAGCCAAGGTTTAGCGCTCGGTCACGGGTGTTGGGTCATATGGCAGAGGGGGTTGAGGCTCACGCCCAAAGGGGCTTAAAAAGTCCAATTTTATAAAAATCCAGATAGAGGCTAAACCAAGGTTTTTTGGCCTTTTAAAGGCTTCCGATAGGTAAAAGTAGGGTATTTTTAAACCAAAAAAGGGTTTTTAATGGTTTTAGAGGCTTTTTTAGGGGAAAATAGGCCTAAAACCAAAGTTTTTTAAGGTTCCGATATGGTAGAAAAGTGTTTAAAGCAATATGAAGGGGTTTTTATGGTTTAAGGCAGTTTTTTAGAGGAAATGAAGGATTTAGTGAAGGGAAAAAATGGGTTTTTGAAGGGAATTTGTGAAGATGAAAAGGAGGGAAAAAATGATGGAGATGAAGCCATGAAAAAATAGTTTTCTTTTTGGAAAAAATAGGATTTTTAGGTGAAGAAATTAGTGAGATGGGTTATTTGGACAAAGAGAACAACCAGGCTTCAAGAACTAACATATTTAGCTTGAAATTGTTTCTTGAAGGCTGCAAATTAATTGTAACCATCATTAGGTATAACAGAAATTATAGATGGCTAACAGTGGCTCCACTTGGGGAAGATAATTGTCCTTTTAGGTGTCCAGAACCTCAGAAATATTTGAGTTTCAGCAGACCAGTGCCTTATCCATAGGGAAGATTTCTTCTTTTCTTGCTGATCTTTTTCTGAAAAAGACAATTTGTATCAATCTGCAACATGTAATCTCTTTTAAAAAAACAACATCTCTACCTACCCAATCTTACTTGTCCTAGCATTTTTTCTTTTTCCTTTGAGTGCATTTGAATTAGCAAACTTTTTGACATTTTATTTTTGAAAATAGAAATAAACTATCTAATCCTATCCTTATTTCTTCCAAGAGTTCATATTAAACTGTTGAACTCTTTATTTTTCTACCTAAGCTACTATCTGTCAAGATTAATCTGTTTGATAGATCTGCATTCTATATATTCTAAAACAAAAATTTAAACATAGACAAACCAAGATTAGACTGTCTGATTTGCTATGGTTTCTATGGCTATATGTACAAGCTGCACATAGAATTTATTTGCAGAAAATTAAAACAAAATTGTGAACGCTTAAGATCTGAAAATTAAAGACGGGCCCTCTTTCTTCTTGGCTTCAAGTTTTTAGCATTTTAGAACTAGCCTTTCTTTCCTTATTTGGCTCAATTTTTTATCATGTTAGAGCCATCTTTTCTTTTGATTCCTGGTTTAGATTTTGAGCATATTTGAACCATTTTTCTTCTATCCTAATCTATTCTACTGATAAGCCAATATTACACAGTTTGGAAAATCTTCTTCACTAACCTATCAGCAGTAAATTGAAATCTCTCTAGTCATGATTAGGCTGTATGACTAAGTAGCAGTGTTTTCTTTTAGTAGTGGCATTTAAGCTTGCACACTTTCAGATTTTTTCTGTCTTTTGGTATGGGGCTGTACCTTTCTTCTTTTATATCTGCCCTCTTTTCTCTTTTCTATTGTTTTTGTTTTTTTTTTTCTTTCAAAGCAAAAACAAAACTAACTAGATGCTCACAGGCTGAGCTTATTTTCTTTCCTACCTAACCTAATATAACTTGGAATATTTACATGTTTAGCTGACCAATTCTCTTTTCCAATACATCCAGTCAATTATATGGTTCCATGACTGGTCTTTGCTCATCTCTTTGAGCATGCTAGACAAACAGGGCCACTCCCATCTCACTTTTTCTTTAGCAGCAGTGCTAGAAAATTTTCTTGCTATTTGCAACCAACTGATCTTAACAATCTCTATCCCTTCTTCAAATGTCTTCAAGAAATGAGCATAGGGATCTTGAAAAAATGTCTAGTTATGAATATTTGGAAGATAGGTTTCAACCAAGCTTATTTTTTCCTCCACTGGATCAAGCTTAAGACTCTTTTGAGAAAGAAATTCTTCCTCATCTTCATTATTATCTGAACTGGAGGACTCATCATATATTGTAGTGTTGTCCTCTTGTAGTCTTGGTATGCTCTAATTTAGTGGATTGTACTCTATGAAGAGATCATCATATTCTTGAGCAGGGGTATCTTTTATTACCTCAAACCTTTTAGGAGAGGGATCCTTATCTTCATCCCGCTCAAGAAATTCCTCTTTCTTCTCAACTTCAACATTATAACTGATAGATTGCTGATTCCCAATTATATGAAAGTTATTTCTGATGGGCTGCATTGTTTGATTACTGCTTTCATGCTGATGACGATGAAATTCATGACACCAATCCACTGCTGGTTGCCCTGCATGATTACTTTCTATTTGGAGCTCATCATCATCATCAGAGTGATCAAAAATTGGAAAATCATTAGTATAAACAATTTCACTAATCAAGCATATTGGGTTATCAGTTTGTTTTTCTTTAAGCTGATCTTCAAGTTTATTTACTGCCTCAAGACAACAAGGTTCAATAGGTAGATGAGTAGAAGTGTTTTGTTCAAAAGAAGTTTTGAGGGCTTCAAGTTTATTTAATATTTGATCAATTTCTTCTTCAGTCAAAAGAGGAGGAGCTTTTGTTTGGCTTTGGACAGAAAAAAAACAGTCCTCTTTGTCTTGTGAAGGCTGATTTTGAGGCTGGATGTCTTCTTGAGCCTCACCTAGAAGGAAAGGTGAATGAATACTTATGTTTTCAATTGGATCCTGAGGATTTCTTCTATTTCCTAGTCTTTTTCACTCTCAAACAACTCCTCTTGATCTTTGTAATAGTCATTTTGAACATGGAATTCATGAGTTGTTTCCAAAATATTGTCAGGATGCCATTCTTCTTTAATAACCTAAAATGAGTTATAACATAAAGGCAGAGATTCTAGTTGTGTTGTTTCTTCTCCTATTTTAGATTTTGTGAGTTCAAGATGGCTGACTGTTTCCTCAAGGTACTGTTCCTTGTTTATGTTTGCAGCTTGTTTATAAAGTTCTTTTAATAGTAAAACACAAGGTCTAGGTAGGCAATCAATACCTTCTTGAAAATCTTCCTCATTGTTCTCTTTGTAATCTTGCTCATCATACATATTTTGTTTGTTGTTTATGTCTTATAGTGGTTGAATTTGTGTTTGATCAGGGAAAGACATAGGTTGCTCTGGATAATCAACATCTGTATCAACCTTATGCCTATCCAATCATTTATCAAGTATGTACATAATTTTTTCCATTATGTTCAATAATGTATCTAGTTTAGCTTCTATGTCCATACTTGGATCCATGTTTGTAAAAAGAGTTCACTGTATCTTTTCAACCAATTTAGAGTCTTCTTCCAGTGGAGTCATTAGGTCTTTTGGAGGTTGTGGAGTCGCCAGGTGGAATATTTGAAATTTGCTGTCCACCAACAACATTATTGGGTTTTCTCAATGCATTCCCAGGGGAGTTTACAAGGACTAGTGAAGTAATAGGCCTACTGGAGGCTAGCAGAGTCGCCAGGTGGAAATTTTTAGCTCTTTTGGAGGTAAAATATTCTATGGTCCACCACCAATGTTTATTATGAAGGCCAATCTGAAATGTTTTTGGGGTTTTCTAAGTTTCTATGGTTGTTGAAGGACTAATGAGTCTATAAGGGCTTGCTAGGCAACTATGAACTCAAAGGTCCCACCGTGATCGCCAGAATGTTGGGATCCTGTGATTTGGCCGATTGGAAAACCAAATGATAAGGAAACATATAAACCAAGCTTTAGAGCTCTAGGGTCTAGCCCTCTTAGTCTCAGAGAGGGATCTATCAATTGTTTACAAAGATATGACTTGTTTGCTTGTAAAATGTTGATTTTAGGCTAGTTATTAAGTGCAAGTTTGTTTGTTTATTTGGTTTGGTTGATTGGACATGAATGATCTAGGAAGCATAGATAGAAAGGGGAAATATCAGAACCATTGGGAAATGGAGTCAAGAAGAAGTTATAACAAGCTCAATCAATGGATATGAGATATCAAAGGGCAAATGTAACTTGGCCAGTGGGTCTTGGGTTTGGTGGATGAAATGACATGGACATTAAGGGTTTAGAAGGAGAAGCAGAACTAAGGGCAATTAAGAATCCTTAATTATATGTACTTCTCAACAAAGGGACTTAAAAAATTATCAGAACATGAAGAGGCATTCCATAGGCAGGGCTAACCATAAATTCTAGAAACCAAATTTCAACAAATAACAATTTCAAGACAAACTTATTAAATGAAATCAAGGAGTCGAGGAATGCTCTATTTCATCTAAGATTTTTCCTTCAAGGATAAGAAAACATATAAGATTAAAAAAAAATGCATTCATAGAAGAGAGAACTCCTAGAAATCTAAGACTGCAATTATAAATACCTTCAAAACAATTATCTAAGCAAGAACAAAGGGTATGATCAAAACATACCTCTTTGGCAGATTGTAAACAATGGTACTTTAAAGGGAGACTTCAAAAACAATTTTCAAGTGGCAGCAAGTAAGCAGGGAAAAACATAAATCATTCTTTAGACCAACTATTTGAACTATTCTTGAAATAAACAAGCTTAAGGGTTGAAAAGAAGTCAAACTACTCAATAAAACCTTCAACAGATGAAAACATAAAGACAGTGAAGAGAAAACAGGTCTAAGGTGATTCTAGGAGACATGTATTAGCCTAAAATTTTCACTCTGCTGCAAGAAAGAAAATGATGAAATAGAATGGAAAACATGAAATAAAAATAACAGATCAGAATACATCACCAAAAACCATGTTCAGGGATCTAGTGATAGAGCCTTCTCATTAACAAAACATGTCAAAACATCATCAATCTTCCAAAACTTCAATTTCTTCTTAATATTCAGCCAGACTATGTACAACTGAAAAGAGTTCGAATGCCAGCAACCAACCTCTAACAAAGATCTCCTCATAGATTATTTATAGAAGAATGAGGAGGTGGAACTCTTTTTAGGGTTCAAAATGTCATTAATTACAGAGTAAAAGCATTCCTAGCCTTGAAAACCATGCAGGGCATAAGGTAGGAGTGAGTTGCACTACTTCTCTGTTTTAATAACTCTGTTGTTACTTCTTAAGGAAAAAAAGGTGAAAATATTGACTTTAAGGCTTTATCCTCATCTATACATTAACTATTCTGATAGTTTAAAATATCTTATTTTGTGTCATAACTGCTTTTTTGTCTTTGTAGGCAGAAAGTAGGCTATAGGTGGCAATTAGATCTTTTTGGAGAAATAACTACCTCCTATTGAATTATTCAAGGCTACTTTAGGCCTAATTTTCCTTTATTTCATCATTAAACTGTGTTTTAAGGCCTGATTATGCTTTTTGGCCTTCATAATGCATTATGCTGTCCTTTTCCCTTTATACAGTGCTTTAAACCTTTGTTTATTTGTCTTTTAGCTTTAAAACCTTGATTAGGCTTTAATCCTCTGCTTCTTCACTGCTTTAACAACCTTAATCATTAATTAAGCCTTCCTGTTGTCTTTCTTTGTTTGTGTTAAAACAACTGCTTTATTCATTAATTATTTGGCCTTTATCTTTCGGCCCTTTGACCTTCACCTTCAATCTTTATCACTTAAAACACTGTTTTCTGACAGGGAGCTTCTTGGCGCTGGAGGGTTTTGATATATAACCAATACTTATGAGACAATTTTGGCTAAAACATTGAATTTAGACCCTTTTGTCTCTTCTCTTTGTTATTTAGGCCTCAAAAGGTTGCTACCTTCGACCCTGTCTCTTTATTGTCTGTGGGAAGGCTTTTTGGCCTTAAATTTCATTAAACTTGCAACAAAAACACAAAATTAGCTCAAAACTTGCGGGATTGTGGTCAAAAATGCATTACAGAGGTGATGGTGAGGGTGGAGGAGCATGCACAGAGGGAGGGAGAAACATAGGGAAGAGGTTCCATGGCAAAAACCGCGAAAACCAGGTTTAAAAAATGGCTTTGGCGTGAAAATGGGCATAGGTGGTTTCGGGAAAACCATCGGCGGTTTTCACGTTGAAGTTGGGAAGTTTATGGTTTTTTCGCGATCAAATGTGATACGGTTCATCGCTTGCTGCATGTATATATGGAAACTGCTAGTTTCGTGTGGATTTGGGTTGTTAAACCCCGGAGGCAAAACGAACGCGAAGTTGAATCTGCACCGTCAGATCTCAAGGCGTGAGATCGACGGTGTGGGTGGAGCTCGAAAGCTGGGGTGCAACTTCGGCGGAGGGGAGTGGGATACAGGTGGCGGGCAGAGATTGGTTTGCAGCAGGGTAGTGGGAGGTGGGCCAGCGGGGGTGACATCAGTTAATGTGTCGGGTAGCGAGTTTATGTGATGGGAGGGGTTGAATCGCGGGGTTAAATGAGGACTGTCAGATCACGCAGATCGATGGTCAATAATTCCCCATGGAGTGGTAAGGCGGGGAAAAGGTTAATGGGTCAAGAGGTCGCAGGGGGTACCACAGCCGTTAGATCATCAGGTTTTGATGGTGGAGATCATTCTGAAGAAATGAACGGATGGGGGTAAGAAAGAAAAGGAAGAGGGGCTTAAGAAAGGGGCTGGGGCATGGTCTCATGGAAAAGTAAGGATACCGAGAGCGAATGTCGGAAGGAGCCAAGGTTTAGCGCTCGGTCATGGGCGTTGGGTCATATGGCAGAGGGGGCTGAGGCTCAAGCCCAAAGGGGCTTAAAAAGTCCAATTTATAAAAAGGCGGACAGAGGCTAAACCAAGGTTTTTTGGCCTTTTAAAGGCTTCCTATAGGTAAAAATAGGGTATTTTTAAACCAAAAAAGGGTTTTAAATGGTTTTAGAGGATTTTTTAGGGGAAAATAGGCCTAAAACCAAAGTTTTTTAAGCTTTTTAAGGTTCCGATATGGTAGAAAAGTGTTTAAACCAATATGAAAGGGTTTTTATGGTTTAAGGGGGTTTTTTAGAGGAAATGAAGGATTTAGTGAAGGGAAAAAATGGGCTTTTGAAGGGAATTTGTGAAGATGAAATAGGGGGGAAAAATGATGGAGATGAAGCCATGAAAAAATAGTTTTATTTTTGGAAGAAAACAGGATTTTGAGGTGAAGACATTAGTGAGATGGGTTCTTTGGACAGAGAGAACAACCAGGATTCAAGAACTAACATATTTAGCTTGAAATTGTTTCTTGAAGGCTACAAACTGATTGTAGCCATCATTAGGTATAATATAAATTATGGATGGCTAACACCCTAGACGACTCAGGAGCTACCCCCAATAAACCCCTATTCTTTTCTAAATGTGTGTATATCACCTCCTCGCACTCACCTATCATCAATCACCACCTCATTCACTTCCAAATATCACCCGTCTCGCACACCCTCCACATCAGCCACCATATATAACTGAGTCAGGGTGAAAAGTAAAACAAGAAGAGATGCTGAGATGGAGGTTAAGTTAGGTATAGCAGCAGTACCCAAGGTTAGCCAAACCCTGGTTGGACTAGTTTCTTTTTAGGAACTTTCAAGTCAAGATACATCTTTTGTTGTAGACATAATAGCTCAAACCGAAGAGATGAATCAATTTCAGCAGGCAAGGCTGATACTTTAGTGAGTCCAACCCAATATAAGCATGGGTAACCCCAGTGATCTGATGTTGCAACCAACAGAACCGCAGTCAACACAAGAGCACTCAGCGAGATCCATTACAAGCAGTCAGCTGCTCCAAGAACAACAACCGAATCAAGATATCTCCGAAGCTAAAAGTGTACAGACCTGGGGAGTGGCCCAATTGTATAATTTCATTCAGCGGGCGGCGCAACAGGCCGAAGGGCTTCACACAGAACTTCAGCAGAGGTTCGAGCAGCAACAAATACAAATTACTGCGCTTACTGAAGAGCATGAATAACTGAGAAAAGAGAAGAGCCAACTCTAGGACCAACTGGACACGGTGACTAAGGTCTTCCAGGATCTCTGGCCCATGGTGACAACCCACAATAATCAGATACCAAGTGACATGGCAGAGGACGATGTATTCGGATGGTCCATTCATGTCCACATTGACTATTTGAATATCAAGAGAGAAAACAGGGAGCTGAGGGCAGCATTGGAGGCTAGGCCTACGCTACCAAACCCGGCCGTCATTTACACAGAGAAGATTGCAAAGCAACAGACACAGGTCGCCGGGATGCAGGAAATTCTGAGTGCTGCAGCAAAGGAAGCGTATGACCTACTGAAGGGTCTACATGAATGCTCCATCTCTCTCATCTTGAAGTCACAGCTAGTTTCAGCAAAGCTACAACAACTATCCAAACAGATTCAGGAGGCTACAGACCGAGACGGGCTCGACCAATTGTATGCTCAAGCGGAGGAGCTCGAAGTCCAGATACAAAAAATTGAAGAGAATTCAGCCACAACCAAACACGCCCTATGAGAGCTCAGGAAGCCGGTGAAGACCATGGCACAAGCAATACAAAAAATAGCCACCGAGGCCAACGTTCAGATCTCTAGTGTCTTTGGCAGCCTACCGACTGTCGCAGGAGAAAAAGAGGTTACTTAGGTCACAACAGAAATGGACCTGCTTATACAAGGATGGCAGCAGGCCATTGATAGCTTCCGAGAGTTGAAAGCTTCCGCATGAACAAAGGTCCCAGAGTTGGGACCATTGTTTGGGCACGTAGAGGAAAACGAGCAAATAGAATGGGCCACGGAGACAAGCGGACCAATGGAGACCGAGGCGGCAGGAAACAATTGAATCGGGATGAGTCAATAGAATGTGGTCGGGGCCTGTTGGGGCATTTTTTTCGAGATCAAACAGTTTTTAGTTGCAGATAACAAGTGGCAGAATGCAACCACGGTAGACAGAGAGCTTTCATGGTTGCGGAGAGCCAAAGAGCAGGCGGCACGACTGTTGCAGAAGCATGTACAGATGGCAAAGGGAAGCGACATAAGACAATCAGTGGAATTCCCAATAATCAGGGAAAGAAGTAAACAACCGAGTGGAAAGGAAGGAAGGAGTGTTAGTCATGCTGGAAATAGAACAAATAGGCAGTCGGTAAG
This sequence comes from Pinus albicaulis, assembly GCA_034641835.2. Taxonomy (NCBI): domain Eukaryota; kingdom Viridiplantae; phylum Streptophyta; class Pinopsida; order Pinales; family Pinaceae; genus Pinus; species Pinus albicaulis. Next base: position 1,435,407,789 of record CM076584.1, read on the forward strand.
CAGAAAAAGGAGGTTGGCTCAGTAGAGATCAGGGGAGCAAGAGCTGTAGGAGAGCTCTGTTCATGTTGTTATGTTCTCTCTCTCTCTCTCATTGTTCTGTTTTGTATCATGTGATGCGATTGTAATTAGTTCTGCCAGGCATGATCTGAGGAGTGTTGTAATTGTCTTTTGCTGTTAATGCAACACTTTCTAATATAAGGCTGCTGTTCTAGGTTCTATCTTGTGTTATGATTTAGTGGAACATGTGGTTATTTTTAATTTTTGGTTATCATTCTGATCAAGTTCATGAGTATTGTTATTTGTCCCGTATTTATATTTCTTCAAGGTATTTAAGTTATGTATGGTTTATTCATCTTCCACACTTCATCCAATTCCAGCCTTAGTAAGGTCGCGGCATGCCTCGGGTGAGACTCTCTGTTCTTCGGAGCAGGGTGAAAATGCTGGCGTTGTGCTAGACTACTGCGGAAACCCCTTGTTGGCCACCTTCCTGAACCTGGGTCTCCCCCTGAGACCTCTTTTCTCTCCAACATAGGGTGTTCTTAATATATTGTATTGATGCATTCTTGTGTTGACCAATATATCCCATAAACCAATCTAGGGTCCTTCCCTCGAAGGCTATGGATAGTTGCGCTCATTTGATAGCATCATTGTTAACGTTCTGCACGGTCCACATAGAATCTGTTATGAACCAGAATCGATCCATGTCCTCATCCCCTAAGCCCTTAAAGGTAGGTAGCTTCATGTGCGTGGCCATGTCATCCTCTGGTGGTGGCGGAGGAGTTGTGGGAGAATTCTTAACCTTATGTGGGTTCGATGAAAGTGTGATGAGGGGCTGGTTCCACTTTGCGCCACCCCTCCCTGGTTAAGATTGGGTGATTCCCTTAAGGTAATGTATACCGATCTGTCTCCTTCTTGATTAATTTGGTAGTATTTACCGCTTCATGTCGTGCTCCCACTCTGGTCGGAGGTCATTCACTCGGTGTGGCCATACAAGACACCCTTTTCACTCAATACCATCTTAATCAACAATGGAAGGGTTTTTATGAACTTACCTCTAAATCCCTTGAAGAACATTTGCTCTAATTCTGAATATGACACAAATTGATCAACAAAATTTTTTGTCACAAATCCTCCCAAGATACTGTCAACCCAGTGATCTATAGTTCTGGTAATATTATTATCAGTTTTTTCCAATATTTGGATCAATTTAGGGGTCCACTGTGTGACTTGATCATCTTTCCAGCAAGTCTGGAATTCCGCCAACCGTGCTAGACACTCTTGCAACTCGTGTGCGAAGGATACAAAGAATATTTCATGCACTTCTGCAAAAATATACCTATTTTTCCACTATTCCGCGAACAACTTTTCACCCCTATTCTCTTTTAGGGCAAATTCCTAAATCTTCTTTTCGAACTAGTCTTCTAACTCAGGTTTTAATGGCTGCTAATGACCCCATGGAATTACCCAATACCTCTCTCAAAATGCTCCTGGTCCTGACAATGGAACCATTTGTTGGCCTTAGGGGTCTTGACCTAGGTTTGGATTTATGGTTTGCCAACAAACCCTTCTACTACTGGCCCTTTCGGTAATGGCATGCGGATGTAGGTCAAGGTCTCACATGAAGTAGTATGGGAGGGTGTTGGAACTAGGTTTCTGCACCCTAAGAGAGAGAAAGTTAATGGAAGTAGGTCCCTTTAGTCTACAGGCCTACGCAGGAGAAGCCCTAACCTTGGATCTTAATAGGATGCAGATCGAGTGAAACTCAAAAATCGTAAGACAATCAAACAAAAGATACAAATATGACTAGATTTATGCATTCATTTTATTCAACAGTATCGTATCCATGTGCACAGTCAATAGATCATCAATATTCAACAAGCAGATACCATAAATCACATATAGTTGGAAATCATGATATAGAACATTCATATATCGAACAATATTTTCATTCATTCGTACTCCAATTAAATTATAGAATTTATCTATCAGCCCGCGCACATAGCCAGTGGGGTCTGCACACAACAAAACTCAGGGTATCCGTGCACACAACCAATAGGAGCCCTTACCCAGACAATTAACAACAAATCCGCAAGTTTGTATTCACCTTTCAGTTCTTCCTTAGCCTACCTTAAACTCGATTTATCTGTCTATTTATAGCATGTTATCCTGCGCCATCCTATGGTATGTAAACCATGGTTTGCGAACCCTTGGTCTACCCTTTCACCCATTACAATTTTTTGGGAATTTTGACTTGTCGCAAAACCATTGCGCTAGACTAAATATTACAAAATATTACAAAACTGGACAAAATTGCAGTTGGGGAATCTTGTTCCAACACTAAGTCAAAGAATAGTACAACCTTTCATCCAAAAACATATGGTGAAATCGAGGTGGTCAACAAGACAATCATTCATCTTCTTCGAGGATATTGCAGCAAACATCCGAAGTTGTGGGATGAACAATTGCATTACATTCAACATGTATATAATAGGGCAAAGAATTTTGGTCAAATTTGTGGGACATGATGGACACTAAGTTGAAGAAGAGTAAATCCTTTCATCCACAAACATATGGTCAAACCGAGGTGGTGAAAATGACAGTCATTCATCTTCTTCGAGGATATTGCAGCAAACATCCCAAGTTGTGGGATGAACATTTGCATTACATTCAACATGCATATAACAGGGCAAAGCATTCTTCCACAAACACATCACCATTTGAGGCATGTCTTGGATACTTTCCAAGATCGCCATTGGAATTCATCTTTGGGAAAGATGTTTCTATTGATGGCCATAGTGACGTAGATAAAGAAAAAAATTTCATTCAGAAAATTTAGTTGATACATCACACAGTGTAAGAACAACTTGAAAAGAGTCAAATCTGCTACAAAGTGAGGCATGATAAACACAATGTCAATCATAAATTCCAAGTTGGTGACAAAGTTTGGTTTTATATTATCAAAGAGAGAATTCAAGGGGAAGGTTAAAAGCTTAAGGCAATCCATTATGGTCCTTTAAAAATCCTGGAAAAGATTGGTAACAATGAATTTAAGCTAGATTTTCCTCCTTATATGCAAATATACTCTGTTGTTAATGTTGAGAATTTGAGATTGTTTGAGCCTCTGTTGATTGATAATCAAGGAGAGCATGTTCAACTACCATCAATAGATGATTTATCACCAGAATATCTTGATCAGCTTCAACAAGATCTCATATTTGAAAAAAGAACTAGAACTTCAAGGAGAGGGAATGTCGAATACCTTCAAGTGGGACTCATGGGACAAAATCCTTTTAAGGAAAAATGGATGGAGATTGATAAGGTGAAAGAAATATACCCTCACATTATGAACAACTGACAGTAACCTTTTGGGGTCCAAAAGGCTTCTAGTGGGGAGGAATGATTAGGTGCTCAATATTAAGCTAAAAAATGGAAGTGTTTAGATTTTTTCAGAACCTGAAAGACCGCAAAGTGCTCGTCGCCCTAAATTGGCGCACTTCGTTTCCTAAAAAACTGACTCCGTATGTGAAAGCTAGAGCCTACTGTCCATTTTCTCAAATAAGTAAATTAAAAAAAAAAATGATAGAAAATTGCCTAGTCAGCTATCCATACTGTTGAAATTGTAGGTGACTGTGTAGGGGTCAAAGGTTTGTCAGAGATACTCCGGGCGAATCAGGTGGTGACAAGTGTCACTGCAAGATTGGTTTTTAAGTTGGTTTGTTGTCAATTTTTCATTGGTCGGAAATAGGCCAACCATTTTGAGCTAATACAGAGGCCCAAGCCATGGAAGCTGGACCAAGGAGATGTAGCCCAGGAAGGGTGAACTCCTTCATCAAAAAGCCGTGTTAATGGATCATTTGATGGTTTGTTATACATTATATTGCTGTTGTTTAAAATTTTGTTTTAATGTTAAAATTCTCATGAATTTAACATAAAAATTGATGTAACTAACTATTTAACACTCACAAACACCTCAAGGCACTAGAAAATTTGGCCCAATTTCCGACGGCCACTACGTCGCTATTCCGACACATAGTCGTCGCAAGAGCGACAGTTTGAGGACGGAAAAAACGTGGTTCGTCATGACGTTGAAATTCCGACGCCTTGACAAAGTGTTGCAATACCGACACTATTTCCGTCGCTTCCAAACAAGCGTCGCTCTTCCGACGTTTCCCAAACCGATGTTTGTAAATTGTCGCAAGTCTGACGAGATGTGGTCTAACGTTTTGAATGTCGTTCTTCCGATGTTTGTAAACTGTTGTAATTTCGACGAAATGTGGTTCGACGTTTTGAACGTCACTCTTCCGACGTTTATACTGTCGCTCTTTCGATGTTTCTAAACTGTCGCAATTTCAACACCGTACAAAAGTGTCACAAGACCGACACATTGCAAAAGGGTTGGAAGACTGACGCTTTCCAGAAGCATCATAATATCGACGCTTTCCAAAAGCGTCGCAATAACGACGCCAGGAAGAACTGTCGCAATATCGACGGACGTCGCAAGACTGACGAAGATGGAAATCGTTGAACACATTGGAAGAGCGACGCTTACAAAGCGTCGATATACCGACGACAGGTTCAATTTAAAAAAAAAAAATGAAACTTTAAAATAGGACAGTAAATCTCCAATATTTGTTATGAATTGTGGGTGTTCAAATTTCCTGTCACAACTGTAAAGCTGTTGTACTACAGAATAAACAAATTTGAACTCCAATAACATGACGTCCAAGGAAAATACATTTTTCTTCTACGAGACAATGCTACTGGCTTATATGTATTTTGGTGCCATGTGTCATATTACAAATGTGTATCAAAATTCTCTGACTGCCATGTGTAATCTTACTAAAACCCTCGATAAATGTGTGGTCCTCTGATGGAGAGCGAAACCTACTACTAGCAGGTTTGCCTCAAAACTGCTTCGAGGGCAAATTCATAATCCGAACTCGATCTTGGGACCTTTGGGTTATGGGCCCACTCTATTTCCACTGCGCCACTAAAATGCATATATATGCATGGGCCGCAATGCTAATGACTATCCCCATCCAACGGCGGTTAGCACGTCCCAATGCTTCGAATGATTCGACGGATATCGCGCGAGTTACTTGCATGAAAAATAATGCGTGATGAGAGCGGTTTCTCCAGACCGCTTGAGGCCATGTGTCGGCCCATAGCCTTGATCGCGTCCAAATGGGGAATACCGCTTACCCTGCAAAGGCGATGTGATCAAACCTGCTTCTGGATTTTGAACAGTATTTGACCGGAGTTAACTCTATTCCCTGTACGCTCTCTGGTTCACTAAATCAGGGTCTAGAACGCATTCACATCCAATGGCCAACCATATACAACCATGGTTGGCCCGACACTAATGTGCATTCACATCCAATGGTGGATGATCTATCGCTCCAGTGGGCATGATCCAACCATCTTCGTGAGCTTTCGCATTATTTTTGATGCTGAGCATTAATGCTCAAAATCTATGAGAAATTCATTGTTTTGTGAAACCACCCTTGGCTTACATGTCAACCAATGGGAAATATCACGCTATTTTTTTGAAAACAACTTTCCACTCTTTCAATCGCGCGAATACCACTCATTCCAACTCCAATTTTCCTTGTAAGTCAAGGTTCCATGCTGCCCTTGGCTCAGGGCTTCGTCTGCCTTTGCTTAATTTGTTCCGTTCTTCCAACCGCTCATTACGTTCCTTTCATGGTTCCAATTTGTTTAAGACTCCCAGGTTCTGCTTCCTTCAAACTGAAGTTTCCACAGGGTATTCAATTCAATCTACAGCGTGCTCTGCATAGTGGCTTTGCATAAGACCGATGTCGCTTGACATAGTCGTAGTTCCTCTCCACTAGTCACAATTTCCACAACAGGATTCTGAACTGATAACCATCCTCCACAACTAGAGTTTATGGGAACGTCTGACTCAACGAAGTTTGAGGAACAAACTGGGTTCTCCACAGAGGGGTCAATAACTCAAATTTATACAAAGAACCATGAATGCATTCAGAGAACACAAATACACAGAAACGCATTCTTTACACAATAGGTGCATAAATCCAATCTGTTGTCATTCCTTTAACACAGAGTTCCTTTTTATGCTAGACAAACTTAACAAGAGACCACGATCTCACCCAACTCGCATTGTAGAGATCCTACTTCTCTCAAGAGCCACCAGGCATCGTCTTTTGCCTTCATAAAGGGATTTTTATCACGATATAGAAGATAATACCAGCTAATCATTTACACAAACTGCGATGTAATAACCTTGAGTATTCTAATAAAATGGGTCCAGTGATTTGAATATTCTCTAAAAATAATTAAATCCATTGCTATTAACATCAAGTATTCCAACAAAAAGTGTATGCCCTGCTTGTCAAAATCCAGGAACTGACAAGAAGCTAAATCAGGTATTCTTATTCAGTAATATCAAGCAAGCATCAGCCAAAAAAATTCCTAATCCCATGTTAGCCTGTAGTTTGTAAGGTCTAGTCATTTGGAATTAGTATAGAGACTTGACATACAAAAAAAAATATCACATATCAATGGAGTGCAACAGTAGGTTAGGATCCAACCATATAGGGTCACACAGAACATTATGAATTTTTTATTTCCATTAGATGAGACCAATATAGCCAACAAAACAATCACTCCAAAATGTGTAGATATCAATGAATTTTATTCAGAAACTCTACAATTCTATAAGTAAATGCAAGAAGATGCTCCGAATTCCCTGAAGGGAAACATTGGATTCTACAACCCTGCCTTTAAAAACCAGGGCAGATAGGTCAGAGCCTTCCTGGATATCACATCATTTCTATATCTTTCTAATTGCAAAACTTGAAATATATACATGTATTTGGAACCCCGAATTGACATCCTTCCCTGACAATAGGGGAGGGAAAAATAAAAGTGACTATGAATATTTTCATGGAAATACCTGTCGAGTAGACTTGCAGAAGAGATGTTTCTCAAGGATTTACAAACAACCCATCTTAATTACGAAGGGCTCAATTTAAGGGCATAGGCATCCAATTTATGGAAAATATTGTCAGGGGATTGAATCATTGAACAAATCATGCCAAGCAGCAAACTCGTCTGAATCATTAAGCAATGCATCAGTAGCCAAATCACTCTGAATCACTATCTAAAATTTCCATGGCCTTTAGTCCCCTTGGTTTCTGCAACAACAAAATATGGTTCAGCCAATTGAAACGAGTCCTAAATATTGATTAAAGCAGAATTTTAAAGCGAGACATTAACAAAGATTACTAAATCAGGCAAAACATAGGAATGTCACAACAGTTGACAAGAAACCCTGCTTGAAGAGAATATACCTTCTTTATGCACTTCTTTTCTCTAACCTCATACCGAGCTCTGGTAAGATCAGACAACCAATTCCTAGGAAAGAAATACTGCACAACAAAGGATAAACACATTAGGTACAAATCACACCCCTTTTTATTATTCTCAGATACATGCTAGCAAGCCAGACACCTAAACAAGGGAAAACACATTTTACAACACAGTAGTCCAGGTCCTCCCTTTCTGATCTACAATTATCACACAATCAGGAGCAAGGATGACAAAACTCAACATTTCTCTTGATATATAGTACGAAAATTGTGAAAGACTGATATGATAACATTTCGTTGCCTCATCAGGACCTCGCTTGAAAGGCACTTGTTTCTTACATTTGCACCATTTCCTGAAGTAGAAGGATCTTCTGAATTTCTGTAAGTTGCCAAACCCAAGGTCAATTACACAAACCTACTTGCAAACATAGAGTTTTGAAAGATATTTATAGGAAAAAAAAGGAATCCTAGATAAAATATCAAACCACAAACCTATTGTTCAAACAGGGCATGTAAGGATCACGGACATGAGTACAAGGTCTTAATGATGTGCTTCTTGAGTGAGCTGCTAATTGTGCTTGAGTAGATGGAGCATACTGGTCATGCCTTCCATTCTATCTATCGATCCGAATAGTTTTCTTAGCTTGAATAGAACAGAACAATAATGGTAGGGTTCCTGCAGCACCCTGTCACAGGTCTCACAAGAATTCCCTGGGCCCTTCGATAGTCGAGACTGGGGCCTCTGGTTTAAGAAAACCACTCTAGCACTGTTGGTGATGTAGGTCTGCATCACAAAACATTAACATTATAATAAGTACCTAATTACAGTCATTTAAACTTCATTTTAAAATTACCGATATGCGTGAGAACTTACCTGTACCAGAGAACAGTCTATTAGCTTCTGCATGTCGTGAAGCCAAATAACATCATGGTAGGCATACCTTCGAACCTGGAAAATAAAACTCTTTTAGGACATCATAAATCTTATTTGATGCAGTAATTCATGCCAATTAAGGGCCGACCTTTACAAGGTTTTGCGGATTACCTGCAGAAGGCGATGTGAACGATGGGAATAGAGACAATGTTGACAAATGTTGGCACTGCAATCCATTCAAAAGATGTTGACTTCATTATTCTTGTGCTCCAAATGAATGGAACAAGGTGTAAAGAATTGGTCTGTTAACAGACCCTCCAGCCATGTCAGGTTTTGTGGAACAAAGAGAGAGCATATCCAACCTGCAAAGGAGTCAGAAAGCTCAATCCTTCCATAATTTACTATATTTGAGGAGCCAGTAAAAATGGTGGAAATCTCCTAGAAAATCCTCATAATTTATCAATTTATGGAATTCGAGTAATTATCAATTTATTACCCCTCGACCTCAGCATATTCAACCCCCTTAAGCTAGAGATGTGAAACACAACAGTGCACATTTCCTCAAAAAATGAACTTAAATAAGGTTGAGCTTGTCAAGAAGCTGATTGTTCGTTCTGTAAATTTAACTCAAAACTGAGCTTGCCCCTCAAACTTCGAAAGAATAACACAAATCATAACACATCAAAGCTAATCTTGACAAGCTATTTTCCAATTTGAAAAATTAACTCAAATTTGGAATAAAAGATATGGGAAACCTGAGTTCCCGATCCTGCACGCAAGAGACAATGATTGGCAGAGCCTCCATCTCCATCACGAATATCATAAATATTAACTGTCTTTTGGGCACTGGCAGTAGATACCATAAGAGGCCCACATGGCCTGTACCACCAATGTTGATTCTCTGGCACAACATTTGCAAAGCCAAATTTCTCCCCGAGACATCCCTCTCTACCAAAACTGGAGAGATGGTACTGGATGTTGAAGTGAAGGCCTCTGATTCAGTATGGAATGCCACAATTTCTTTATTATAAAAGTCCCATGAACAGAAACCTGAGTCCAATGTACAACCTGCAGATGCTGCCACAACATGTTTACTAGAGTGACCATCTGAACCAGCTGCTCTGATCAACCAGCAATCACCCCACATGTTTTGGGTAAGCCCATATGGAGCTCTATATTAAGCCTTATAATGGGGATTGGGAAAAAACAATATTGAGTATTACTCATACATCAACTGCCCTTTATGTTAAGGGAAAATTTAAAGAGTGCATAAATATTCTTGAAATCCCAATCATAGTTTCTAGAAAATTTCAACAGTTTTTGAAATGAACTACATCAAATATTGAGGCAAATAATTTTTTTAAAAATAGAAATTGGTGAATTTTATTTCAAATATAGAAATTTAAACCATGAGAATAATCTAACCCCTAGGATTTTCCCTATTTCTAATAGAAAATCCCAAAATGTATAAATTATAACACCCATAAACCCCAAAATTAAGTACAATAATTAAAACCTCCTAGAGAGGAAGTGCCTAGAGAGACCTGACCATAAGCATTTAATTGGTTTTTTCAGAGACCTGACCATAGAATCAAATGAATCCTGCGAATCCTGCGAAATAAAAAACAATAGTAAGGCCATTATTTATTGGTTTGAAATAATAAACAACATGAAACAACCCCACATAATTAGTAAATTATTTAAAGACAATAATTCCTACATACTAAAATATAAAGTTATAACATACCAGCTCATACTTGAACATAACATCTGTATCAATATTCTTCTTCTGTATCTTCTTGATATTCATCCAACTGATCGACATCTATATCAACATCTGATTCAGAAATGGTGTTGAAATGATCAACCATGTCATCATCATCATCAATTATGTCACTTTCAATAATATCCTCATCGACATCATCATCAATAATTGTTGCCTCATCTCCTATGCCTGGTTCATCTTCTAAGATATCTTCTTCATCTGTCCATGCATCTTCCTGCTCATCTGCCACTGCATCATCTTCTTCTTGATCAATATCATCTTCTTCCTCTATAGTATACTCTACTGGCCTTCCTCTTGGATCATATCTAATAGCAAATGACCATTCTTTCTCACTTGGAACCTCTGAGTAAAAGACTTGTTCGCATTGGCTTGGAAAAACATAGCGATCTTTTCCTGCTTCAAACTGCGATGTTTTAACCATTGGAAATCCATTTTCATGTTGAATAAGTGTTCTATCATCATCACATACATTCATTCGTAGCCTATACCATTTGACGTCGAACAAAACTATTTTGAAGGAATTAAAATCACACTCAACTATATCATCTAGGAACCCATAATATCTATTTTCAGATTCTCGAGGATGTCTGTCACTCCTGGAGGAAACATTAGTGACCTGGAATACTGCAGTTATCCCACTATCAGAAGTTTTCCTGTTATCATCCAACTGTTTAATGCAAAATTTACGACCATTGCACCACATAGCCTTGTGGTGTTTCAACTGCAATATGCCAAACATGAAAAAGATGCATTCTCAATTAATAATTAATCATATAATTTACACAGCATGAAAATTAACTGAAAAATCAAACTTCTTTTCACATTATAATAATATTATAAAATAAGTAATGAATAAAATAGGTGAATTAATTGCGTACCTTTCTATCTTTCAAACCATATGCTAAATCGATTTCCCTGTCCGTAACGTTTCCATCTCCACTACGATACACTTCTCTAATAAATTTAGACAGTAGTTGCCATGATAACCTACCGTTGTTACGTGCTTTACATGTTTCAATCCATTCACCTATCCACTCAAGATTTCTTGCAATGTATAAAAGTAGTGCCTCATAATCTTGAGCACCTGAATAAAAAAACAATAATTCACCAATATTAATAAATATTACTTATAACCATGGTAAATTATATTAATTAATAAATTATGAAAGAATAAGACCTAAATGAATATAATGATCATATACATGATGTAAAAAAATGAAACATTATATGTATTATACATAATAAATCTTTTACCTCTCACTTTCTTAATTCTACCTTTTCCCAACAGGTGCTCCACTTCAAATTTTTTGATGGAGTTCACATCCCAAATGAAATCCACCGCCTTCATGGCTGGCACAGCTAATATAGGAATATAATGACTAATATACACCATGGATTGATATACCACATATCCCTCCACCATAAACCCTCAGGTCATGCTCTTTGTCTAACCAAAGCCTTCAAGGATTTCAGGTGCCTCTCGACCATCCACATTGACCTTGTGTGTACTGGTCCACACATTTCAATCTCCTCAATTTGGTGTATCAAGTAGTGTTCTTGTGCATTGAAAAATGTTGGAGGTAGATACTTTTGCATTTCACACATTAGCTGAGGAATTTCTCTCTTCCAATACTTTATTTCATCTTGATGGATTTCTTTCAATGACAACCATCTACAAATCATTACGCAAGGTTATTTCAATGAAACATGATATATATTTCATTACAAGTAAATTAATACATCATTTCATTAAGTATGAAAAGAAATTGTAGCAATTAGATTTTGCATATAAATCAAAACTACTTACCTCATGTATTTACTAAGACCATATATAACTTGTTTGACATTGTTGTCGAAGTCGTTTGGGAGAGATACAGGTAGAACATACTATAACAATAAAAAATGAATCGTTATTGGTTTCCAAATTAAACAGAAAAAAGGAAAATTTAAAATATGTATTCAAGCAATAACATACAAAAATGTATACCAAAAAAATTACCTTAACAAAGGTATGTCAATCATGTGTTTTCACCCCACTGAAGTCACCTTTCTTCGTTAAGATATTATTTATGTTTGAAGCAAAACCTGTTGGAAATTTAATTCTTCTAACGACCTCTTTTACATCATTGCTTTGTTGTTTTGTTAATAAACATGGAATATTATTATAATTTTAATCTCCATTGTTATTCTTTATCTAATTATCCATTTTTTCATTTATGATTCAAATTCTCTCAATGTCATAAATTTTGTTTCAATTTTATTCTATCATGTGCACCATCTATGTTTCGCCATAACGTTTCTGTCACATTCTTCCCGACATGCATTGTATCAAACAAATGAGCTATTTTTAGGTCCTCATAGTAGGGCAACCTCGCGAATTGAGAAGGATAACATTTCATTCCATTTTCATTCCAGGTGGAAGTAAAATATTAGTACCTTCCCCACGACAATGACCTTTATATCAAAGAATAAAATAAATCAGAACAATAATTATAAAATACAATAAAATAAATTCATTAGTTAAAACAAAAATTCCAAACATTACATAAACAATTAATATATATATACACACATATATATATATATATATATATATATATATATATATATATATATATATATATCTATATACACACACATATATATATATATATATATATATACACACACACACACACACACATATATACACAAATTACGTACCAGTTGCTTGACGATTACTAATTATGTTATATTCCAAATTCCACAACTGAGGTGTCATTCTTCATGGTTTTAATCCAGTTTCTTCTTTATCATTGAAAAGATGTTTTTCAGTAGTATGATACTTATGGTTCCTAGAGAGGAAGTGCCTAAACTCATCAAACACCATCTTTCTTAAGTCTGGCAAATGAAGATACTTCATCTTAGGGCCACAAACTGGACATGCAAATCTACCCTTTGTTTGAAGACCTGCAATAGATGGATCAATAAAAATTATACTATGAGATCATTTTTAAAACATGCAATATGGTATATCTAATTTAGATAATTATGTATTATATTAAAGTGCAACGAAATATTACATACCACAAACATGTGTTAGTCCCGGGGCATCATGAATTGTCCATACAAGCATTCCACGACATTGAAATCTCTTCTTCTTGATTGGTTTAGTGATGTCATACATAGTGATGCCATGCCATAACTGTATTAGCTCATTGATAAGAGGCTCAATATATACATTCATATCTTTGACCTGGTACTTACCTAATTATTCAAAATTACGGTACATAATAATTACTACCATGATATATGTATATATAAGTAAGTAAATAAATAAAATATATATTTATGCAAACAACGAGAGAAATGAAAATGTTACATTCAAAAAAATAATGTATCAAATACCTGGAATAATCATAGTCAAGATTATGTGCTCCCTCTTTATTGACATCCAAGGAGGAATGTTATTGTTGATAACGAAAATAGGCCACACTGAGTAAGTAGATCTAAGCTCTCCGAATGGATTAACACCATCAGCTGCCAATGAAAGCCTGACATTACAAGGTTCATTTTTAAATTCTACATATTTTTCCTCGATTTCTCTAAATGCAGAACTATCTACGGGCATTCGAAGAACACCATCTCCACTTCTATTCTTTTAATGGTAATCCATAAACTGTGCTATGCTGTTACACCTGAACATTCGCTGCAAACGTGGAATTATGGGAATATGACGAAGAACCTTTTGAGGCACCTTTTTGGTTAGTTGATCTGTTCGATATCTACTGGTACCACATTTTGGACATTCTGTTTTCAACGCATGTTCTCCGTAATATATAATATGATCTTTAGGACATGCATCTATAGTGTTATATTCCATTCCAAAGTGTTTCATAATCACATCTAGATCTCTATATGTTCGAGGTAAAGTATTTGGCGATGGTAACAAATATTCACCCAACAATCTACAACATAAACAAAAACTAGTGTCTTGTAAAGATTTTATATATATATATATATAGAGAGAGAGAGAGAGATATCATAGTTGAGAGTGCAAGCTTCTGTGATCCATAACATATAGATTATAAATCTTCCGGGAAATCACATGAGAATTTTAGGAAATTCTCATGTGATTTCCCAGAAGATTTATAATCTATATGTTATGGATCACAGAAGCTTGCACTCTCAAATATTATCCCTACACGGAAGGGTTATTGATGAAAAATTTCGTTTGTTCGAACGTATGCGGCTCAAGGTTTCTAAGAAATTGGGTCCTAAAATTCTCATGTGATTTCCCGGAAGATTTATAATCTATATATCATAGTTATTAAAACCGGAACCGGTGACTCGACCGGTGGAGATAATGAACCGAGTTTCGAATCGAAACCGGTCTAACCGGTAGCGGTCAGATCTCAATGAACCGGTTTTAAAAAAAATACATTAAATAATTATTTTTTAATAAAAAAAAACTATTTTTAAGATTTGCAACCATGATTCCAAGCCAATAGAGACAAAATATGAAAAGTTTGCTCATTTATATACCATGCAAAGGTGAATATATCAAAATGGCACCAAATGCAATACATATCATTGAAAAATACATAAGAAAACTTGTTGAAGTAATGTATCAGGTTTCTCTTATATTATTCACTGTGTTTTATTGCCGAGTTAATATTATAATATACAATCTGTCCCTGCTTAGATCTGTTGTCAATTCATTGTATCAGCCTTAAAGACAATTCTGGGTTCAGTATATATATATATCAGACCAGCATTTTGAAGATCTTGTATTCTTCATTATCTATGTTTGCTTGCCAATAAATTTCTAGAAAAACATCTACAACACTTAGAGGTATTGAATTGGTTTATGAAACCCACTATTAGTGCTATTTGTAACAATTTGAGAGAGCATTACAACTTCAGCAGTCTGCTCACAATGTGTTTGACAAAATTTATCACTGAAAAGATTCATTAAAACCCAGAAAACTCAGTAGCCATTTTAGTGCATTTCCAAGCGGGAATTTTCTAGTGGTCAATTTATTATTGCCAGTCACATTTTCATTAGGTTGTATGTTGTTGTCCCTTGAGTGGCGTCAGACCATTTGCATCAGTCTTGATGCCATGATCAAATTGCTTGTATGCTGTGTGAAAGGTTTTGTATTTATGCTGCTGCTATGTGTGAGCAGAGAGAGAGGGTCTGACAGTTCCTAGTTGAGTGTGAAATAAGGTTGCTGCTGATTGTTTTGAGAACATAAATTGTCATCAAGTACACTTGATGAGTTGCATGCTGCCAGGGATTTTATGCTAGCCAGCCTTGTATTTACCAGTCATCATGTGTATTGTTGCTACTATAAGGTGTTGAGTATGAGTTATTAGACAAGTTTGTTGCTAGTATAATAGAGGAATTTGCAGCTCATGGAGGAGACACTGAGGAATTTGCAACTCATGGAGGAGCACCTAACCGGCCGGTTAAGTACGGAACTGGCTGGTTTATGCATAAACCAGCTGGTTCCGTACTTAACCGGTCGGTTAGGTCCGGTTAACCGGCCAAAACAGGTGAGAATAGGCTATTAACTAGGCGTTGGCCGGTTCCAACCTAAGCCCTTCGATCGGGGCCGGTTTGACCTAAGCACGTTCAAATCGGCCGGTTTTGATAACTATGATATATAGATATAGATATAGATATAGATATAGATATAGATATAGATATAGATATAGATATAGATATATATAGATATATAAGTTATTATTTTACACATTTATTACAACTAAAAAAAGGGAAAATAATCAACATTTACATATATGTGATCATATATACATATTGCATACCTTAGGAGTTGTGTCATACATCTGTTCAAAAAATTATTCATAACCTTTAAGTTCACCAGCAACAATGTAGCAGAGAGAAGAGTTACATTTGAGTGTTCAAAAAGTCGTTCACTTGACCTTTCAATCAGAGGTACATCAAGCCCCAAGGGTTAGCTCAATTGGTTGAGTCCCCGCTTGGAAGTACTCCCAGATTGAGAGGTCACAGGATCAAATCTCCTAGACGCCCGCGGGGTTAGGCCTCAGTGTTAGGCCCGACAGTAGATCCCTTCGGGAGGATTTACTATGAGATATTAAGACCGTGGATGTAGCTAGTACATGTGTGCGGGCACATAGGAACGTGAACCACTTGGAAAAAAATAAAAAAAATCTGAGGTACATCATAAATACCGTCACTGCTTTATCCACCATCATCATCTGAATCACCATACAAGTCTTGGAGCATTTGATTTGTCCCATCATTAATGTGAACCATCTCATTACTGTCATCATGATCTACCTCCATGGGATCATTAAAATTAACTTCATCATTCGCTTCGTGTTCTTCACCTTGTACAAAATCATTTCCAATACTAATATTTGCTGCAATATTCTCTTGTACTGGTGCAACATCATCTAATCTACTACTATTTAGCTATGGAAGCTGGTTGATCATCTGCAAAAATTTGGGGGGCAACTGTGCCTTTATGAAAATTACAAACATTAATTATTAAACATTAGTGCGCATATAAAAAATATTAAAATAATATAAAATTTTACGATATAATCAAAATGAAGATAGATAATGAAGATAGATAATTAATTACCACGGGACAATAGTCATTTGATCCACCATCAATGTGCCCATATTTCCTACAATGCATTGTTGTTGTTGCTATTAAAACTCTAACATTGTTTCTCATACAACATTTTTTACAAGGGCAATAAACTCTACCATCACCCCTTTCACCCTTTTGAATTTTTTTCCACCTCTAACGTTTTCTTCCACTGATGCAAATTATCCTATAAAGAAAATAATAAAGCTCTCTCAATGGTGTAGAAAACCCAAGACTTGTTGAACTCAATGGGAGCTCAATATATAAGCAAAAAGAAAATAAAAGTGGGCATTTTACAAATTGTGAGCTTTTTACAAAATGTGGGCTTTTTACAAATTGTGGGCTTTTTACAAAATTGTGGGCTTTTTACAAATTGTTTATATTTTTAATAAAATGTGGGCTTTTTACAAAATTGTGGGCTTTTTACAAATTGTGGGATTTTTACAAAATTGTGAGATTTTTACAAAATTGTGGGCTTTTTTTATTCTTAATGCATTTTCTGTAGAATACTAAACAGATTTGTCCAAAATTTGAGATGCAAACTGTAGTCTCTACTACGTTTGGAAAATTGGAGGTTTATAAAAGATAAACTGCGAACATAATTGTACCACTATGATAAGAAGTTGTCAGAAGCATTCCTTCTGCTTCACAAACGTGGAACTACCTTAAGAATGCTTATGGTTGATATAAATATTAGAGCATGGCAGTTAAATGTAGTAGTTATGCTAAAATACTGAATAACAACTTGAGAGTGCTCTTCAGATATTGTACAAATGCACCAAATTAAAGCTGTACCATTACTAAAGATAAATGGCCAAAAATAGTCAATTTTGATATCGTGAAGTTATGTATTTCTTGGTAGAAAACTGGGGATAGGATGGCAAATATGAGAGAACTAAGTTCCAAGGACTAAAAAACCAAGGCCAACATAGTTCTGCCTTGAATCAGAGACAAAACAAAACTGCCCAAAAAAGTGTTTGAGAGCACCCATTGAAGCTCCTATATATAGTAGAGTCAACATTTTCCTATTGAGCAAGTTTGTATAGTCAAAGCCATAGCAAGATCAAATAGCCACGATCCTAAATGAGAACCATAGCCAAAGCTAAGACAGATCCACGTTTAGCAGAACAAGACATCCATAGCAAAGGATTTGACCACAGAACCAGATCATGAGAGATAACAAGATTCTTGTTTCCACTGTGGAAATGTAGAAACTGTACAAGGGCTTTGCTTCCGGTAGATTTCATTATGACAGTAATTGCTATGGTGTTGTAAGCACTCATTAGTAGAATATTAAAGCCATTTTGGAATTCTTTTATCCTAGAGAGGGTTTTCTGTGGTTATAAATCCTCATGTTCAAATTCCATTGTGGATTGGTTGTGTTTGATATTATGTTTTTACTATTCACAGTTGAATTTTCGCACAGAAAATTATTAGTCTAAAGCGGAGCAATTTTGCGATGTTTCTTTTGCTTCCTATTGTGAAGTATTTCACTCAGAACTCTACTCATTGTAACAGAGGTCTTGGGCATAGAACAGGGGACTTTGGTTTTTTGGAATCAAACTTCAAGTTAAGATGCTCATCTGAAGAATGGCACAATGAGCCTTAGCATGGAGTTGGGAGTACCAATTTGAAGTGGAGGTAGGGCATTGTACAATAGACCAGTTAGATTTTTGGACCCTAATACAAAAGTTTCTTCTTCTTTCAAAACACGTTTCTCGTTTTCTGAAACCAATGTGGGTCCTATTCTTGTTTCAATTGGGGATGGATTAGCGTTTTTTGTTGCTCCAGATGATCACACTCTGGGTAGCCCTGGAGGCTATTTGGGGGTGATGAGTCCAATAGGTCTCAATGAACTGTTGCCCTCGCCGGGGAATACTATTACAGTGGAATTTGATACTATTTTGGATGTTGAATTCCACGATCCTAATGGAAACCAGTACCTTCAGCTCCAGTACCTGTTCACAAAAGAGGGTGACATAGTCATTCATGCGTGCAGAGAGGGTGAATTGCAGGCATTGCAACAAGAGGTGTTGTTGTTGTTGCATTGGCCACTAGATTGTTTGTCTGGTTCTGTTACAAGCACAAAGTATTGAAAAGGACATACAAATTTAGTTCAGATATTGTGAAATTGCCTCGAAAATTCACCTATAAAGAGCTCAACAATGCTACGAAAGACTTTTTTTGAATGTGATTGATAATCGATAATTGCAAGCAAGGGTAATCCCCTTGTGAAACCCAAATTTCTGAGCATTTTCTAAAACCTGATGACGGAGTCATTGTACTGAATAAGCGCCTATGTCCATATTACGTCCAAATCTACCAAGCACCAAGATCTATAAAAAAAATCCAAATTATCTGCGAACCAAGAAGAAGAGGTAGAAAATGTATTCTTCTTAACTGTTCGAATAGTGGTTGGGGTTTACGAAGGCAAAAATTTGACATAGCCCATGTAGCATTTCTTATCATTGAAATTCTGGCAGTGTCATTCAATTGGGCAAGCACCTACCTCAAAGCTCCATGATTGAGGGCAAGATCCCTTAATGTTGCAAAGTCTCCAGCAATATTTCACAAAGCCCAAATAGCCTTACACGAACACCAGTTGAACTCAAGGTTGGGTACTAGTTTTTTAAATCAAATTCCAAAATTACAGACATATAAAGATAGTTGGGAAGAATAATTTTATGCCTCTAAAATAAACGTGCTACCTGTTCTCGAACATTATCATTCCCAGAGGCAAGAATTTCCACAAATATAGGCAGTGCCTCGTAATCAATCACAACCTTTGTATTCTCAAAGGCTCCAAAAAAACCCAAATAGGGTCAACCCTACTATAGGAGGAAGGGCCTGCAGTAAGAAATTACCATTTTGCAAGAGCTGAGGGCGAATGCTGTTCTGCAAGAGCTGAGGGTGAATGTGTGCGTGATATTAGACATTAATGTAGTTTTAAAAAAAATCATTTTTATGTAGCGCGCATTTGATTTTTGCATTTCTAATACAAGTGACAAACAAATTTCTACAAGAGGTTGAAATTTTTACTAGAATAACCATGAAAGACTAATTAAAATGGCTTAAAATGCAAGTGGAACTTCAAAATAAATGTAATTGAAGGTTCTCTCCACTAAATTTTTGCAAAAGTGCTTACATTATTTAAGTTATCTAGGATATTTTTTTGTATTACACAATCAAAATTAAATAATGAAATAGTTGGGTAGTCTTACTATTTCAAATTAGGACACAATTTTCAAATGGTGATGAAGTTTCATGTGATGATTAACTGACAATATTCTCCTTTCCTATCCTTGAAAAACTATACAAGGTTCCCTGTTGCCACATGAAACCCTAACTCATGTAGCAACATAGGACCAGTCCTCTATTTTGCCCGTCATAAGGCATTTTTCACGTATTTGACGAACAGAATTTGCGGATTCCCATTTTCCGTGAGGTGCTAGGAAGGATAGAAGACTTAATTTTGACGTTTGAATTTTTTTCAAAAACGTTCTTATGCCCTTTAATTTCCACTTACCAATAATTTTTCAACACTAGTCCTCTTCACAATTGCAAGGCTGTACTAAAAAAGTAAGGAAAGTTACTTTTTTGGTTCACTCAAAATTAAAAATTTAATAAAGGAATTACCACTTATCATTATTGATATTTTAAAATTAGAATCAATTTAGTTTTTCCCTTCCTATTATAGAAGGTTCACAAATCCTTTCTTTTACATAAAACACCTATTACAGAAAGTTCACAAATCCTTTCTTTTACATAAAACACCAAAGAAAGAATAAAGCCCGTTGCCCTGCAAACTTCCAAGGTTGTGATTAGTGAAGCAGTGAAAAAGTACGGCTATAGCACTAAAAAATTAGAATGCCAATCTGCCCCAACATGAAGTAGTGTTAATATAGCTGGTGGTTTGGCTTGATGGTCAAACAGTGAATTACACAAGCACAAAATAAAAGCTTTAGGCGTCTAGTTCCTTACACTCGCACTCTCAAGGCATTCAGACTTAGGCCGAGCTCAAGATTGGTTTCGAGGAAACTAGATTGGCTCATTAACCTGCCATATTTTAATTTCATAAGGTATGTTCGAAGTTTGAACTGCTAGGGTAATTTATTATTGTGAAATCATAGTTCTAAATTATCTCTTATTCTGTGAGCAATGTAATCTATTAATTGTAAGTAGATTCATTATAAAAATTCAAACTGATTTTAGCATGAATGATGACAATTTATATATTAATTGGTTTTTAAGAGTATTTTTATTATGTAGGAACACTGGAAAGATAAATCAGGACTTCATTTTCTGTTTTCCTTATTTTATTGGGCCGAACTAGAGAAAATTGAATATGAATAGTGATTTAATTGTAAGATCAATGGGCCAAGGCCATACATCAACATTGACCATAGTAGGAAAGTATAAAAGTATGGATATTCATGCAAGTATAGTTATTAATGTAAGATCAAAGTTAACTCTTAGCTTCACTAAAGAAATAGAAGGCAAAGATCTAGCATCAACTGAAACTCACGTGAAAAAGTAGATGAAAAATGTACAATCATCCAATGTAGAGGTAATCTATAATTATCCAGTAAGACTCTTGGCTATGCCTTGAGACTAAACTAATTCTCAATATTTTTGAATAATCATCCATTGGAATTTAGTAGGAAAACCATAGTAAATCATTGTCCAATGGCCATGCAAAAATATATAAAAAATAATATTTGTTAGTTGTTTTTCAATAGGTGGACCATGATGGGATCACTGAGAAGGTGGGGGTGTTGTTTTAATCATGGAAGTGAGGTTTAGTATATTGATAGTCAAGTTACCTTTCCCTATAAATTTTCTTGATCAAGTTATTCATTCATTGAACTTTGATTCATTCCTACTGTTTTGATACACAATCCAATCCAGTTGAGTCTTGAGCCTTCATTGAGAATGGCATTCATAGGTTGTCAAGAAAGAGGTTATCATGCACATGCACTCTTCTTTTCTTGGTATCTTTGTAACTATGTTCAACCCGAGTTCTATATTTTTAACTTATCATAATAGTTCGTGATTATTAGGCTTTTATTTTGTCTTTTAAGAATTTTAATTTAATTATTATTAATCATTAAATTAAAATATATATATATATATATATATATATATATATATATATATATATATATATAGTTATTATAGTTATTAAACTTTCAATAGAATTATTAAACTTTCAATGGTACATCAACTTTCATACATGAGAAAATAGATACTGACAAATGGTACATCATGGCCTGATTAATTTCGCTCAGCAATTTCAAATGATATAACATTTAGTCAACAGTAATCATTAATTTCTGCACACAGAGACTAATTTCTCTGGAAGCCTGAGATTTCTTTGGCTTGTTATTCTTATAACTACATAGACATAATTAATAGAGAGATTGAGGACAAAAAAAAATCTAGCGCTTAGTCTTTCCTACTCAACATGATTTTGTGAGAAATAATACATAGATTGATTTCTCTGAGTGCCTTAGCATTCTTTGGCTCATTATTTTAATCACAAAAACAATAAAAAATGCACTGAGGATCTGTTCTTAGTCCGATTATGCAATTTTTATAAGACATATTATGCAATATTAATAATAAACATAAATTTATTGCAATTTAGGGAAAGCTCGTTCATGTTTTTTTCTTTATATTGGAAGGTTACTTTCTTTTTGAAGTAATTTTTAGTAGATCATAGCATATATTGAGGAAATATTAGTTTGACAAGAATAAATTATTTCTCTTGAAACTTTAGGTATTAAAATTCCATGACACAGATATATCACACTCCAAAATCCAAAGAAAATAAAAGAGCGTTCAATTTTTTTAATCAAACTTTTATTGGTGAAGGGTTAATTTATTATGAGAACGTCATTAATGAAGTGAAAAATTTTAAATGTAACGTTTATTGACTAGAAAAATAATGACCAAAACGTCAAAAAAAATTGTGTGATGGGTAAAGAGAAATCCAAATTCCAACCCTTCCTGCCACCTGTTGGTGAGTGGAGGTTATTCACTTTTCATTTACAGCTTACCAGGTTACTCATGTTACCAATATTTTCACATGGCTCACCTTTAGGTGACTAATTATTTTACTTCTTCTTTATAAAGAACAATTGGTAGATAATTGTATTATTTGAAATCTATAACAAATCTAGGAACCAAAATTACAAAAGATAGAAAATTATGCAAAAAATTCACCAGGGCACTAATGTGTGGATACCCTATAATTTCTTAGATCCTCATAACTTACCAACACCTACTATATTGGTATAGACACAATATGGCATTTACCTGAAGTATTTCATATGTATCTAGAAGTAAGTAAGTTGTATGACAATTGTTATGGCAGATATAAGATGTGTATTATAGTTTATATTTCAATTTTTCTTAAGTAGCATGCATGTGCGGTGCATATAGTGACTACAATTACCAAATATATTTTAGTGAAGATGTGAAGATGATCTCTCATTAGGTCCTAATTACTTAAAGCATCATTAATTAGCTTTCCAAATGAATAAAATATGTTAACAAATTAGTAAAAACTAGGAAAACAAATCATGCTTAAAAAAAATATGGCACAATGAGTCACACTCTGAGATTTATTTAATTACTCATCAAGTGTCGCTACAACATATATATGATCACCATTACCATAGAAATGGGACATGTGACCATAATTTTGGTTTCGCCAATGACATTCCACATCATGAGCATTTTTTAGGGTTGATTGTGTTGATTTTTTTAAACAAATCATTTATACATTTTATGGAAATTATAGACACAATTTATAATCACATTACAAGATCATGATGTATGGATATTCCTTATCATTTCTTAGACACTCACAACTTACCAACACCTAATAGATTGATATACACATCATATGGAATTTACCCCTAGAATGCCACATGTATCCTAAAACAAATTAGTTGTATGGAAATTGTTGATGCAGGGGCATTAGGCTCAAAACAACCTTTGTCCATAAATAAATGTAAAGGGGGGTCTCATGTTTTATTTCCCCATGTATTTATTCATATTTGAGTTATTTTTAGTTAATTAGAGAAGAAAATGTAACTGCCCGAATGATTAATGGGCACCTGAAGAGATAGTCAGTTTCAGAAGTTAAGCTAATTTTAGGAGTCCGTCTCTGTTTGTCAGAGGGTTAGTCTTAGAGTTAGAGATATGAAGAGTTTTGAGCGTTAGAGGAGTTGAGTCGATTCAGGGTTTGTATAAAAATAAGCCTTATAGGCATAATAAGGCAGACCTGCATAGAGAACCGCATAGGCTGCGTAGGACTGTCGTAGAGACAGAGTAGAGGAGAAGGGCCAAGTAATTCGAAGATCTAGTCGAGCCAAAGTTGTAAGTACTTCACTGCATAAATGTAGAATTATTTCAATGGTATTGTGCATTTGTCGAGTTAATTATGGCGTGAATGGTTTTTGTGTCCCGATAATCAACTGTATAGTAGTCTGGAATACATACTCGATAATTGTGGTTTAATGGGGTCTTGTATGTTGAAAGAGGAACCGAGTCCTTTCATGAATTACTAGCCTCTGTGCGAGAGGTTCTATCCTTTCCCGAATCCATTGGATATTAGTTTAACTCGGTGTAAGAATTTTCAGACGAATAAATTTGTGTGATAACGCGTGTTAAGCACCATGACAGTGGACGGTGTGGCATTAGATAGTGGTATGGCAATGTTGTGGTCGAGACTCATGTAATACAATGGGAAATGCCATGGTAGAGAGGGTTGACAGGTCCAAATTATGGATCTCCCCACAGTGTAATAGAGAATTGTGTTCAAGCATTCGATTCAAGGTTCGATCGGTGCTACCACGTACATAGAACCAGCGTGTGAAGGAACCTCATGGAGTGCGAATCCTTAATTGAAGAAAAAAAACTAGTATAGGAAGATGCGAGTCAAAGGAGCAGAGGCAGAGTACAATAAAAGAAAGCTCGATGGAACTTGGAAGATAAGAGGCAGAACCGTGACCGAAGTGCACAATAAAACCACCGTTTGGAAAATCAGCGATATCGCGCAAGTTTGGAGGTGGTAAGCAGAATTGGTGAAAAGGACACGACATATGTCTCCGTGAGACACGTGGCTGAGGGCAGAATTATAAAACCGTTCTCATCATAGATTAACCCTTGGGCATGTTCGTTACGTGAGATTTCGTTGTGTCCATTGGATCCTCCAAACCGGCGCGATGCTCCATCGACCATCAGATTGAGAGGTAAATTACTATGGAGCCAAGAATGGTTTATGTATGACCGTTGAGTTATAGACCAAAGTCAAGATTTGTTACGATATTTGACGATTAACGGAGATTATAATAAGGAGGACTGTATAATTATGTGAATGACCGTGCGTTTGGTTGAAACCAAGTGACGGAGTTCGAATTGACAAGGTCGACATACATTAAACATCACGGTTGAAATACGAGAGGGTCAAGCAGTTGATACATTCGAATATGTAAAATGAGTGAGCCCAAGGTTTTGGGGTTTAATTCCTAAGTGGCTTGTATTTATTGGGGTATATATTAATGAGAGTAGGCTAGTCATTATATTCAGGGTGTGTAAAGAGCGGTTGAATGTTGATAGGTATGATGGGGATTAGCCCATAGAACGTGGGGACTTATAGTATGGTTTAGAACCATCAAGTGAAGAAGTTCCGCATGCGAGAAGGCATGGCATAGGCCTTGTTAGCAACCTATAATATAGGAGTCATAATTTTGACTTGACTATTGGTAATTTTGTAAATTTGTGCATACTTTTCCTTCTGCAAGTTGTATTCACATATTTTGTAAAAAAATTAAAAATAAAAAAAAAAATCAAAAAGAGGGTAAAAAAGTCCTAAAAGAACAATCAAAGGACTTAGAAAAAATAAGATACTCCAAAGAAAAAATGAATAAAACATGAAAGTGAGCAAGCATAAATACCACTACTTTTTACTTTTTGACTATGGCAGAGTGTCAATAAATGCCATTAGTCCATGATGAGTTAAACAGTTCAATCTTAACTTGTCATTGTTTCAATTTCCTTTGTTATAGATAGAGAATAATGAGTTGTTAGACAGTTTAATCCTAAAAATTTAGTAGTGAGGTAGAGAAATAAAGTGAATCCAACAATGTAATCTAGATTCATGGATGAAATAAGTGTAGAATTAGATAGTTTTACTTGCTTTCAGAAAGAATAAATGCTATGAAGGTTGCTAGCTTAAATGCACCTACTACAAAGGAAGAAAAAAATGTTAGCATGGTAAGATGGGTAGGTAGAAGAAGGTGAAAAGTCTCAATGTAAATATCATTCATCATGGGTTGCAAAATAACTAACTTCCCCTTCCCATAGTCATGAAACATTCTAGACTATCAGTCAGAAAGGCTCAAGGCATTTCCTTGACTTTTGTTGGGACTAGACCCAAGGCTCTATGACTGATCAGTTGAAAGTGTGAAATGTCTATATTAATCCCTAAATCACATCATTTACCATTCATGCACTCATTTCCCCTGAAAAATCCTAAGTAAAAATTCATTTTTACTTAAAGATACTCTAATCCTCATTTGATTAACTTCCTACATCATTTCAAAGCATAAAGTCCTCAAAATCACATTTTATCCTAAGTCTAAGTGATGAAGTTATTATAATGCAAATTTGCTTTTTAATCTTCACTTTCTTAGTTATATTTATATATACATTGTCCCCTTGTCATATTAACTCTAACTTATGTATTGACTTCCTACAATTGAACTTTTCCTATTATATAACTCCTTTTATAAATAAATCCCGAAAACCCACTTATTATAACTTAAGCCAAAGTATTTTTATCTCTACATGCTTAAATAAAACTCCCCCTATAACTCCCTTTACAAAGTTTATCTCAGATATTTAATCCCACTTATGGTAATTAAGTTTCTTGATTTGATTTACCATATAAATAAGATATATGAAGTTGTATCTTTTAAACATATGTTATATATGTTTTAAATCAAAATCACCAAAAGTTTCATCTAAACTAAACTTCAATAAAAATGGACTCTTTCCTTGTATATTTTCCGCCCCAAGTCCCTTAACCCAAGGTTAGAACCTTAACCCCACTCTTCCTAGACACACATTACACCTAAATCCCAAACCTCTAACCAGCTCGAAGCCTTGGTAATCCTTCCGAACACTTGATTTTCCACAAGAATAAGTCATTTATGTATATATGACTAAACCAAGCCTTCTCCCATTATGATTCATTTTTAACCACCTGATCCCTAGAATCCATTTGATCCTATGGTAATACACTTTGTGCTAAATTTCTTAATGCATTTATCTCTCCCCATCACAGAAAATTTGACCATCCAATCTTATCCTTCCATCTCCCAAGATCAATGGCCCAAAGTGAACTGCATAACTTACCTTTCCCTGCACCTTCCTTTTCTTGATCATGGAAATGCTGGTTCGTTGAATCCAGACCCAACGACGCTTAATACATTTCTGTGCTCATGAAGTATGCAATCGCTTGATGCTTTAAGTAAAGTCGTGAAATGGGTGGTTTTCCAAACACCCCGGCGCTTACGTGTTGCCACCCACGTTGTATCGCATTCAAAAGCTAATTTCAGCTTACCACTCATTTACCCGCATGAATACCACCGGTAGTACCCCTAACCTCACCCGTTTAACTCCGAGTTTAGTCATTTAACTATGGTTATACCATCGTTTAATACATTAAATTATATTTTTCATTCAAATTTTCACCTTTCACTTTAAACCCTAAAAACATCAAGGTAACTATTTTCCTCAAAATCACGCCCGCTTAAACCCCGGAAACTTTGCTGAGCCATTTTCACCCTACCGGGCAGACATTTTTCTACACCATTGCCCCCAATTTCCATTTCTCACAGTACTACATTGTCCTCTACGACGCCATTTTCTGCACCAAGACCTAGCACCTCTGCTAACATCTTCAACTCGAATTGCCGTTCTAGGTACTTTTCTTTGAACTTGCCTCGGGAGATTTCAAAATTCATGTCGATTTCAAATAATTACGAAATTTAATGCAAAAGTGTCCATTTTTCAAGGTAAACTCGCCAAAATTTCCCTAGAATCCCTAATTTCCTTTCTCGTAGTTTTTCCATACCATGGTCTCGTTTTTTCTATTGAAATCGTATTTTAAATACACGTTCGAAGCTTTAAATTTCATTTCCTAAAACCCCGCCGTAAACCCCATTTTAGTAGAAATTCGCCAAGAAAAACCCCGTTTTCATAAAGGAACTTAGTGAACCATTTTAAGCTTTCTTCGTTCATATTAAAAATGACCAAGAAACAAAATCAAGAATGGAGGCCCAAAATCTCAAAAGAAGTCTTCTAAAGATTCCTCAAATTCTGTCCTTCAAAATCGACAAACCAAATTCTACACTCAATGTCTATAATTGTACCGTATGGTCAACAAATTCAAATCTCCGGCCATTTTCAGAGAACATCCCTTTTAGTTCATCTAGACTATAGAATACTAGACTCAATGTAGAATTTAATCTGCTTGATACCTATAATTGGAAAGAGTGGAAAATATGGAAAGGGTGACAAAGATATTCCAATTTGGGAACTTAATCTCGCCTAGATATATTGTCCTCTACTCATTTTGTTCCGACTTTATCGATTATGCCAAGCCTATTATATTTCAACAAAGATGTATTGTAAACAAAGAAAAGATCCTGCTTTACATCAAGAGTCGAGCAAATCTTAATGCCAAAAATGAATCATGAACTCCACTCTGCTTCCCTATCAATAGAAGATTTAACCCAACTATATCTTGACTTGGATTTCAATACTAGATTCAAAATATACTGCATTCTGTCCAAATCAAGTTGATATTCTAAGTTAAATCCTCCTTTCGACACCTTTGATTTCCCGGGGATGAGACTGGGATGAAGGAATTGTCTCAATGCTCTCTTCATACTAGGATACACCAAAGGATGAATTCACTCGATGTGGCTATCCTAAGTTTTCTCATTAACTCTAAGTCCAAGTCAATCACTATCCATTCAAGAATTTGCTGATTTATTACGTGAAGTATGCATTATCAATTATCTGCATTATCAAAAAAGAGTGAGTTTTCAGTCACTTTCTATCTACTTCCTAATCCCTTCCTATGTTATCAAAGGAGGTTTCAATCAATACCGAAGTGGATGCAGTATGAAATGACAAGAGGTATTTTGGTCAATTCATTCAAGGAAATGAACAAAGAGTATAGTTTTACAGATTTCAATGACTCATTTATAGCCCCCGCTATGCATCTCTTGGAAAAGAGAGATCCCTAGGATCAATGATGAGACAAGAAGAATTATGTAGTTATCGTGAGAGCTACAAAATTGAGATTGGTATTTATATAAAATCATACGTAAATCAGAGTGTATGGCTCATCCCCTGCCTTGAGGCTACCCGGTGATTGTTTACTACAAGAATATTTGCTTTAGGAATATCCGAGACAACTATCAATGTAGATGAAATCAACTTCATAGCTCTTATGAAAAAGACCCTACTTGGTTTTAAAAATCAAATTGGCCATTCATTGTGAATAACGTAGAAGCCGCCAATGAGATAAATGTCAAACTTAAAGAGGCATAAGTTATCATGGGGCTTTACATGGAATTATGACCCACAAGGTATTTTGAGTACACAAGGGTAAATGCTTCTATTTACCAGACGATCCTAAGCCCCATATTGAAAGATATGTAAATAAAATTGAATGGGGGCCAGACCCATTCATGATGATTCACGTGTGCGCATGTAATACGTAGACAGCGGTAAAGCAAACAGACCAATAGACAGTGGCTTCTACAAGCAAAGATAATCGATAATGTATATAAAAGAGACAGAGAAGAAGATAGTTTCATAGCTGACTATTTAGGACAAAAAACGTAATCCTGTGTAAGAGCTGCTTAATTGTTTGTTGAAAGACAGTTCAAAATGCCGGAAAATACATGATGAGCAACAAAGGTTATCAGTCACAGTTATGCTTCAAATGGGGCTTTAACACAACAGAGAGCATGTCATATCGAAAAAAATTAAGCCGAAATGCATTTATTCTCCTTCTTCGCGGATAATCCCGACGTTACCTATGTCAGGACTCGCATACATTCGACAAAATTATATATATCGAGTTATATCAGAACAGCTCTGCCTGCATCTCTGAAGAAAAACCCTGAATGCGTTGGCGTTTTTCAGTTATTTTATTGTCTGTCCGCCAGCCTGTGGGCGCCTGTTCTTGATTTATATTTATTGTGTCAGCAATGTTCAGCGTATTTTGAGTTCGGCTACGTTTGTCATATTTGCATAAATGATTTTT
This sequence comes from Pinus albicaulis, assembly GCA_034641835.2. NCBI lineage: Eukaryota > Viridiplantae > Streptophyta > Pinopsida > Pinales > Pinaceae > Pinus > Pinus albicaulis. The sequence continues at coordinate 1,435,437,781 of CM076584.1, forward strand.
GTATATTATCGATGCCAGGCTCAGCTCAAATGAAATTTGTCAGTTTTGTTTCAGAAAACAGTTGCCACCAGTCAAAATGAGCCGGACAAGCCTCACTCCCAAGCATACGAAGAAATAAAGCACAACATGTTTATTTGAGCAAGGATCACGGTCATTGAGCGGAGTTCATCAACGAAATGAGATATATTGCCTAGAAAATCAGCTGGAAGCTTCTAGTGAAAACTTTCGGGCAAAGAAGCCCACAAAGAAAAACGTAGAATGATGAATTAAAAGCAAGCTGGTACATCAAATGACGCATCGTATAAAACAATGAAATTCAAACAAGCTCTAATGAAAGAGAATGAAGAACTAAGAAAGAACAACCACAGTCATTCCTACAAAGGGATCCCCAATCAGAACACTACTATACCATCTACTTTGGGCGTAACACTTGGCACCGAAAGGAGTACCGGCAACCGGCAAAGGCCACTACCTCTCAAAGAAATCTCGCCTCTTCTTCTTCCATCCTCATAGAGGAGCACACTACAAGATCAAGCTACCTATGATCAAAGCCATGGAGGACATATCTATTAAAGATAAGAGATTCTACTTGGAAAGGCATTATTAAAAATTTAGAAAATTCCAAAAATGATGCCTCTGATACTTTAAAGGACATGAGAAAAGGCCGACGACTACAAGAACAAAGTAAAGATCTCAATAAGAACAAGTAAATCTACAAGATCAAGTGGCCTATATAAAAAATTATTTATGGACCAAAATTAGTTTATTCATTCTCAATGGCCTTCCACTGATAATTTACGAACAAAGGAGTTACTTCAAGTTTCTAGTGCAGAGATTGACAAGACTAAGAGGGAAATTGATACCAAACTGCAAATTGAAAGCAACTAACCCATAGCTTTTTTAAACAATAAAAATAGGAAGAGTTCGAAGAATTGAAAATTGTTGGATGTAACGTAGTCTCATCCTTCAAATAAAAGTCCCCAACAAAGAAACATAATGAGTAATCTAGAGGACCGGTAAAGACGTGAATGTATCCATCTCAAGATTTTAGCCAAATACAAAACATTGTCAAAGAAGGTTTGTCTCCGACATTCATGCATTGAATGACAAGACAAGCGTAAAGATTATGATCTAAAAATCAAATCATGCAAAGAGAGCGTAATAACCAATGCAAATTTCAAGGATTCGAATGTGCAAATATTTCTTCAAACATTTTGAAAATATGTTTTTTTAGATAATGAGATCAGTATATGTTCATCAAGCCTAACTTTCCAAGCATGAGGCAAGATGAAATTTACGTAAAATTGAAGACTATGAATATCCCTCTGCAGGTAAAAGTATAAGAATTACGTGATTCAAGTATGAATTTAATGGATAAAAATAGGAAAATCACTTGTACCATTTTTATCAAGTACTCTCAAATAAAATACGTGGTTATGTATCGGCAAGAGGGTGAAAGAGTATTAGTGAAAATAAAGTTATCATATTATTTTATCAATACGCAAAACAACTCAAATCGATGAATAAAGAGACAATGGCCAGTTAGAGGAAAAGAAGTTCACTAACCACTTTCCACGATAAGATGCACCTAATGCTAGCAAGACACACAAAGACAACAAAATCAAGCTCAAATTAGAATAATCGTCTTATTTTTGCTTGTAAAAGGTAACAACTTGCAAATCTGTTTTGCGCTTGTCCCTCTTTTAGTATTTTCTTTCCATTTTTATTAAAACATTATCTCAATTTGAGATGCTTTGTAGTCGGTTTTTTGTATAAATACTTCACACTGCGATTCAAAGGTGAATAAAATTTCAAGACAACTATATCTTATTTATAGTTATATTGAAGTTGGTGAGTCAATTAGCGAAAGCAAGAGGACTCAAAAGATATCGAGACATCATATTATGACTGTAGACAAGATAAGTCTGGCTTTTCCTTTTTCAGTTGTATTTAAAGTTTACATTCATTCATATTATGTTTTTCTAGTCTATAATGATCAACTAAAGTAAAATTAAACGTGATTAGTGATAATAAGCCCTCATTTCGAACTTGTTGGCATTTTAATGTTTTCTACTTGATAACTGCATTCATAGAATTTAATTTCTCTAGGTCCCAGTTTAGATTCCTCTTTCAATATTCTTATCCTCGTAGCTTAAGGATTCTTAAGTGCCTTTTGCCTGCATTCCATCCACTCCATCAAATCAAGCCTATACATAGCCCAAAAGGTCACTCTATCTTGCCCTTAGCACATTTCCAGATCTCTCGGAAGCCTTATTTCTTAGTTCCTGTCAGTTTGTGAGAGTCAATCTTACTGCCCAATATTCTCAGATCCTTCGGTTTACCTTGAAATCTCTTTATTCCCACCAATATTTTAAAATCAAACCCAAATACACAATCATAGCTAGCCTAATATCTATTACTAAAACAGCTAAATCACACTGAGAGATCCTCCGGGAGTTCAAGAAGGCTAGATCTTGAATTCCCAAAGTGATTCGTTACCCCTTAGTGTTCTTAACTACAAAAAATCCCCATCCCACAACCCGAGAATTACTAGGGTGATAAATGTGCCTTAGGGGTATTATGATCCTGGAGGAAACTCCCACAACCTAGAAGAGTTGACAAGAGAAAATTGATCGAGCACAAAGGTGTGTTAGGTGGGTTTTACCTGCACCAATTTTTATGGTGCATATATGATGTGTATTATAGTTTATCTTATAATTTTTTTTGAAGTAGCATACAACAATTTACATAAGATATGAGAAACTAATTTCTAGAGTATACATCGATTTTGTACACATGGCTTTTCTTTTCTTTAAGATATATCATTGGTGATGATCACATGATTATATAATGAACTATTAATTTGAACTATGAAATTATTCCTCACACACACACACACACACATATCGATGAATAATAATTTTTCATACAATTTTTTTAATCTATTTTGAAAAATATTATATATAATTATTTCTAAGAAGAACAAGAGAGAATTTAGCATATCTTCGTAAAACATATAATAGCAAGAAATTAATCTATTGAACTATCTAAACATATTCATGGAGTAAAATGAATATTAAAAGGAGATATTCATGGATTTACCTATAACATAACTCATAATTAAGAATGTAAATATACAATATTGATGATACATAGGTTAGGAGAAAATTAATCTATTGAAATTTAATTTCCAAACATATTCATGGAGTAAAAAAGGAGGATTAAAAAGAGATATTTATGAATTTACTTATAACATCACCATAAAAGTGTAAATGTACAATATTGATAAAATTTATTTATATATGATAAATAATAAACCTTTATCTCACATGTATCATATAATCTTATAAACAAACAATTGCACTAGGGTAAGGAACGCCCTAGGAGATGTGAATCACTTTGGTATTATATGAGGGGTAAAATGTGTAATTAACCGGGTTGAGTCAATATTTTGTTCATTTGTGACAATATGGAATATTGGATTTTATTTTTTCTTAATAAAATAATAATTATTAATTTAATATTATTTTATTTTATTTATTTATTTATTTATTTTAATCTTTATTTTATTTTATTTCTATTTATTTATTTTACTGAACAGTGTCAGTAATATTGGGAGCTTCGTCAAAGGCTCAACCTATGGTCTCAACCATATCACTCATGATTTCCTTTACACAAATGGTTATAGGAACCATGCACCCAAGGTATACTTCGGTGTGGGAATGTTTACCTTCAATTATATGGTTATGAGCCCATACATATATAGTAAATCTACATATATCATTTGAATCCTCGAAGATTCACCTTGTAATTTACTAGCCCACCAAGCTTTCGTCCAACTATAAATATATATATATATATATATATATATATATATATATATATATATATATATATATATATATATATATATATATATATATATATATATATATATATATATATATATATATATATCTAACCAAGGTTTTAAAAACTAAATCAGTCACAATGTGCCAAGGGTCGACTCCGAATTTAGACTCAATCGTAATGACTCGCTTTGTAAAAAATACATTAAATATTATTTTTTTGTACAAAACATAAATTTAAAGATTTTTATTCATGTTTCCAAACACAAAGCATTACAATATAGACAAAAGACAACATATGATCAAAGTAGTCTACAATCATATCCATTATATCAAAATTAACCTGGGCACCGTCCAAGGACCAATTACATGATGATGATTATAGAGATCAAACAAAACATATCTAAGGAGACTCTAAATGGCCTCTACAACAAAACATGAATAGTCATTAGTAAGTTCATACAACATCATCAAAGGGAGGTCAGAAGCTTTAAGACTAATATATTGCTCTATATTTGAAGCTTACTTTATTTCAGGGCCCTAATCTCTCACTACTACATTTCTGAAATTCGATTAATTTGGTTCACCCTTTCACTCACAAATACCGAAATTTCCCCAAATTTTTTCCATCCAAACAAACCGTCATATACCGAAGTTTATAGAAAAGTGTCGCAATAATAACACTTAGACAGAAATGCACTATGCATGTTTGGAGGAAGACGTCACACCTGGGACACTATGGCCCAGCATTGCTACAGACTACGCTCCAAACGCCGCAAGTATGACACAACGTTTAAGTGTCGCAATTGCGACGTTTGGAGGCAGCCACAAGTAGTGAGTGACGCTTTTCCACCGTCGATATAATGACACTTATATATGCGTTTACATAAAAATACGAAACTTATATGCGCGCTACATAAAAATTATTTATTGTTTCAGATTCACAATAGTTACATTAACGTCCGTATATCACGCGCGCACTGCCTCCGCTCATAGTAATCAAAGATTCGCCCCGCATTTGCCCTAAGCTCTTGCAAGTATCAGCATTTCCCCGCATTCTCCCCGCACTTCCCCGCCTTAGGAACAACACTCCGCTTCCCCGCCGTTTTCCCTTAGCTCAGAATGCGCATTCGCCCCGCCTAGTAAAATGGTAAGTTCTATCAGTAGCCCTCCTCCTATAGTAGGACATCTATTTGGGTTTTTTGGTCAATTCCAATGGATTATGCTAGCCATAGGTTCTCTCTAGATGTCAAGAATCAAGATTCACACTTCTATTATCTTCATCACCCAATACAAGATTTAAATTTTTCCCAAAAAAACGCTTTATTAATTGGGTAGCCATTATTTCTCCCTACTTTAAAAACCCTACATTTAAATGAAAACAAGCATTGCATTTCAACTAAAAAATTATATTAGTGTTCAAATGTACATGTGTGCCATGATTAACGTCTTATATCAAACGCGCGTTTTCCTCCCTCCGCCCGTGCAACAACATTCACCCGCTCTTGCGTAATAGCATTCGCCCTCGCCATTCACTCTGGTTTCCGTGCAACAACATTCGCCCCGAGATTCAAGTAACAACATTCACCCTACATTCGCCCCGCCTGCGTGCACAGCATTCACTCCCGCATTCCGCCCGCCTCTTGTAGAACAAAGATTCGCCCCTCGCCTCTTGCAAAATGGTGGGTGCCCTTACCGCAGCCCTTTCCTCCCATGGGGTGAGGGCTTCGAATTCTTATTTGGTTTTTTGGTCAATTCCAATGGATTGTGTTAGGCCGTAGGGTTCTCTAGATGTCACAGAATCAAGATTCAATAATTCTCTATTATCTTCTAATTCAATACAAGATTTAAATTTTTCCCAAAAAAACACTTTATTAATTTGGTGCATCATTATTTCTCCCTACTTTAAAACTTACATTTAAATGAAAACAAGCATTTCATTTCAACTAAAAAATTATATTAGTGTTCAAATGTACATGTGTGCTACATTAACATCTTATATCACGTGCTGGCTTCCTCCGCTCTTGCAACAAGATTCGCCCCGCATCTCGCCCCGCTCTTGCGTAATAGCATTCGCCTCAAAGATTCACTCAGCTCTTACGTAACAACATTCGCCTGGGAAATTTCGCGGTAAAAACATTCACCCTACATCCACCCCGCCTGTGAGAATAGCATCTCACCCCGCATCTCACCCGCCTATGCGAACAAGATTCGTCTCAAATTTCGCAAAATGGTAAGTTCTAATACAGCCCTTCCCTCCTATAGTAGGGTTGACTTTATTTGGGTTTTGGTCAATTCCATTGGATCGTGTTAGGGCCGTAGGGTTCTCTCTATATGTCAAGAATCAAGATCTCAATACCCTCTATTATCTTCATCACCAAATACAAGATTTAAATTTTTCCCAAAGAAACGCTTATTAATTTGGCAAACATATTATTTCTCCCTACTTTAAAAACCCTACATTTAAATGAAAACAAGCATCGCATTTCAACTACAAAAATATTAGTGTTCAAATGTACATGTGTGCATCACTTGTGCGTGGTATTCTTTCACTTTCACATTATCCAAGAATGTGTGCGCATAGTTCATATTTTTTGTGATTTAGATTATCTGGTAAAGGAAAGGTAAATTATTTCCATGGAAAAATAAGGTTTTCCCCCTTTTTATAGGTTGTTTGGACTTACGTGGAAAAATTTATGGTATGTCTTTCATATTATGTAGTTCAAATTTGAATTAACAGATTATTCTACATGAAAATATAATTACTCTTATGTGATTTCCTTCATCACTCTCAATTAAAATTATAGGTTTTCAATTTCCCTAGACTCTAACTCATTTGATGCTAAATTCTAGGTTCCCATTGGTGGATCACTCTTCCATTGATTTCTTTTCCTCTAGATCTTGTCATTCTTTAAAATTCATCAATGATACATATATTATTTCAGTATCCCAAAGGCTTTATAGTAGAACATATTGTGAAGTTTGTTTGACACTTGAGGATTCTTTTAGAACCGCAACGTCAAGTCTATGCTATTGAGTTATATACTCAAGAAATCCTAATAACCACACTAAGAGGTAGGTTCAACTTCGTTTGAACTTGCTGGGACATAGCATATGAAGTTGTGTGATGAGTCCATATCACAGTCTATTATGGTGACAAAAGTGAAGACACGTAATGATAGTTATTATGTTAACATTACTAGAAACATTTTCAAATTATCCATGCTATAAAAATGTCAAAATTCTAGGCATTAGGTAAATAATATCAGAGTTTAATAGATAATAATAATAATATAAAAAAATCACAACTTATTCTGAAATATGATTGTTACACATTGGTAACCTAGTTCATGAGTTACTATCACCCAAAGATTGCAAAAACAAACTTAAAAATATAAATTAAACCAACACGAGAATCCAACTAAGGGTTTCTTGACAAAATCATGCCATAACCTAGCATTTTGAAACCCAAATTTGAATCCATCATAAGTAATACAATGCAAACTCAAATGATGGATTTCAATGCATTGCTCGTGATGCTACACTTATTCTCTTGCCTAGATATCATTTTAAATGGAACCATTAATACCACAGCCCTTTTATGTGAAAAATTTTACCATTTGAGCTCTTTTTTTCTCTCCCACTACCTATATAAATATATAAACATACATCATGATCTTGAATTCCATTACATATGTATGTGCCAATGTTCCATAATCATGCCCCATCATCAATTTAAGAAATTTCCATTGAATATCAAATTATGGAGGGGGGACTTTTTGCCGCAAACATTTGGCTCAAAACCGGGACCATCTCCGTATGAGGTGAATGAGAACTATAGATATTTGAAGAAGTAGATTAGTTACTTTTCTTCCGGCCATGGATTCATATACAATCATCCATCACAAAAATTTGTCTTGTTCATTCTCACCTTGAAAGTTGCAAAATCCATGCCCTAATTGAAACGACACTAAATTTGAAAGATATAATAAAAATGCAAGCTAGAAGTGCCCTATTAATACAGAGGGAAAACCTTCCTACCTACCCTAACTGAGATAAATTTTGATTCAATAGGAAACATGATATTTCCAATGGAGTTGATCCAACAACTTGTTAAATTTATGGACTAAATCATGCATTTGATTTCCAGGGAAACATGCGCATGAAGAGAAAAAGTGTAATTAATGGAAAATCCATACATGCCACTTATAAAAACTACACCGAAAGGTCAAAAATACTTAAGGCCTTAACTTAATTTGAACTAAAATTACAAAACAGATTAGTGAAAGCACGAGAGGGTGAACAACATAAAATAAAAAGTGAAGATACCTTTCCGCAAGATGCCTTTGTCACCATTGTATGAAAACATGTTTTCCTTTCCCCTTTATACATAAGTGAATGTATTATAGGTATAGTTTTTCCTGTATCAGAGAAGCCTACTCTAAATATATCATTCGTAAGGAATGTTTCCTTGACCGAAACCTCAGAGGAAACTTATCAATTAATCTGATGTTGGGATGGGATTGTAAAGATAAAAACCCTTCATTCCTCTCAATATTGGCACCAATTATCAACAATGAATCAAACTCAGAATTTGATCTTCCCCTTTTACATTAATTGTATTAGTGTCATAAAAAACAAATATATCAAGATGAAAATCAACACCTCCTTTCCAAAGTCAGTAAAGGTCAATGAGAACCTTAGTCACAAGTTACAACTTCCAGGAGATTTCCAAAAATAATTTTCTCGGGCCAATTGCTGCATCAAGAACAACATGATTTTCATAATTCAACATGAGCCATGTTTTCCTTCACTTCCAACAAAGTTCCATTTCTACCCGAAACTCCTATGAAACAGAACCAAATGAAGGCCATGTCCTCATTGACACTGGCTTTGAAAATGGCCATTGCACCGTGTTGTTTATATTACATCACATAGTTTCCTAGGTCATTTCTTGTTTCTTGAGATGAAAACAACCAAAGAAATTGCTGTGAAGATCCTTTCAAGAAATAAATGACCATTTCTCAATCATATCTCAACTATTTTTTATTTTATTCAAAGGGGTTCGCTTACTTGAGAGAGAAATTCTGACACTTTTACAAGGAATATAACATGTAAAAACACAAAATGGGAAGGGATTGATGAGGTAGATGACCTTTAGTTGTTGTCAATTAAGAATTGATAATACACGATGCCCTATACTACAAACTAGATTCCTTCCCCGGAGTTAGGACACGCAGTATTGAATCAAAGTCAGAAGTTTCTAACTTCTCAGAGCTGGTTCATCAATCTTGGAATGTGACATCAGATAAGCCATTGTCATGTTTGAATAATTTGCATCATATCGCATAATAGGGAATTAGGAATTATGATTATTATTACTTTATGGATATGTTAAGTTACTTTTAAGTTTGCATGTATTTAGTGAAATTATTTTAGTGTGCCCTAGGCCTAAAGGAATGCCAAGGATCGAGAACCCTAGTTTTTAAATGGTATTGTTTCTTATACCCAAACCCCTCAATACTCTATTAGTTCTTAAAAATAGTGTTGTAAACAATTTGAGAATTGATATAGCAAAATCTCTCGCACTTCTCAAGATAAATTCCTAAAGCTAAAGTGTGATACCATGTGTAATTCAATAGCCCCATTGTCACTCACCAACCTCTTTCAATTTCAAGCTAGCTCTCCTCCAACTCAGCAGGGTTCTCCCTAGTAGATACAGGGATCTAATGGCCCAACCAAACCAAGTCAAGAGCCCCCCTAACTCTCTATGTTTACTACTATCAATCAAAATATCAACAATAGGGCTAGGACATGCATCCTAAAGATAAAATTTCCAAGTATTTTAAGTAATTTCAAAGGGAAAGTCCCAAAACACATATAATCAAGGAATTATAACATGATTTCAAACATTAAATATCAAAAAATCGTTTAAAGGATATTGAAAGGAAAAAGGTGATGGAAGATAGAAAAAGTGCCTTACTTAAATGCTCTAAGGATTTTTCAATAGTCAAGCCCAGCTTCACTTCAAGGCCCTTCAAGATCGTCTCCAACAATGCTATACCATCAACCTTCAACAATGTTGCTCCAAAAATATCCTCAAGGTCTTCACAACAAGTTTACTAGAAGTTCCTCCAACAATATATTCAATAAGGTCTTCATTGTCAACTCCTCGTCTCTTATTCAAGTGCCTTAATGTGCAATGACATGTTTCCAGGATCGAATTCAATGCAAGGCATATTTGAAACTCTAACTCTGCCTTCCCAGGTATTATTAGAAATTATTTCAGTTTTCATTTTTTGTTTTCAAGTTAGATATTTTTTTCAAGTTTTTACATTTATAATTTGAGCTGTAATGTGGCAGACTGAATGTGAGCAAAGGTAAGAACAACTGTAGACTAGATGATCGAAGAGGCTAGTGGAAGAACATGTAAAGTGCCAAGATTGCTATATCTTCTAGGTATTTTAGTTATTTACATAATTGAAATAATATTAATTTTTTTCAAATATGCACACCTAGCCATGGTACGCATGATGATTCCTCTTGAGGAAGAGCTTTCTTCATCCCTATCTCTAGTGTTCTTGTTGCGGTGGCACGAGATGCAAGGTCGAATTTAATACTTGACGTACGCACTCAAAACACTGTAAAACAGTAAGAGAGGATAAAACCACTTATGAGCCAAATAGAAATATATTAGGTAATAATAAAAGTCAAAAGGATATTTTTTTTATACTGCATGAGATGAATTGTGATAGCTTGATTTTTAAGTTTTACATTTCGACTAAACTAACAAAAGTTCTTTTGTATGTAGCGGCTGCACTTTGCCGAACCCGGTGTTGGTGGCAGGGGGACACAAGGGCAAGAGATTGCCCAACAACTCTCTCAGACACCTTCTACTCCTTTAGGTGCCAAAGAAAGAAACACACCCGCCCAAGCAGACACTCCAACATCACAATGTGTTGGCAATGATAAGGCCGATATGGCCAACTACATTATTGCTAGCTCGGCTACGTGCCGATCTACTGTGGACTTCATTAATGGCACGTTGTTGGTGAACGATAGCGGTCCCTATAAAGCATGTACACCCCAGGTAAATTTTAATATTTTAACTATTTCATGTACTTTATCTAAAACATATTTATCATGATTTTTATTTTGAATTAATGATAATATCTTCTTCTTTTTTCCGTGTAGGAAAAAATGAGTTCTATAGGTTTCTAGAGAGCCATGCGTTGGTACTTTGGCCCAACTATTACGCACAATGTGGTAACTCGAATTCCAACCTAAAAGAACTTCTAGATTATCTAGAAGCCCTTTTGGGGTCTAAGACATTTAATGTAACAAATAAGGGCTCCTGTAGTCGGTAAATATTTGAAATATACTCGTGACACCTATAGGACACAATTGCAATTTAACCCTAGATATGAGCATCCTCATAGCTCCAGAGAGGGAGGGAGAGACCATATCCATGACGGAAAAGAGAAAAGGGCAAAGAAAGAAGGAAAAATGCCAACTGACCCGCAAGGTAAATTAAAACTTTAATTCAATAAAATTTTAATTTTCTCTAAGTGTCTAAAATAAAGTGTGCTACGTCATATTCGACTTCAATATTTTGATGCTAGGTTGCCTCAAACTCAAAGGCAACCAAATCTAGGATTGAAAAAAGGGCCATCACAAGCTAGGCCAAATTTACCTTTCAAATTAGATGCAAGAATTGTAATTAAGTAGCTAAACATCTTATAATCACAAATATGATTAAAAAAAAATACACAATCATATGTAATGTGTAGGCGGATGATTTCGAACAGAACTACAGAGGAAGATAAAAAATATTGTTTTATATTTCGCTATCAAGCCATAGTTGAACGTCAGCAGGCTTGGGCAAGTCCCAAGATCCTAATGTCTGATAAGGTAAAACATTAACCTTTCAATATGTTTTTTCATCCATAAATTTAATGTCTAACAACTTGTTTGCACCGTAGGAGCAAGACTACCGACGAGGAAAATAACCTGGCTTAGAGCCGATGTAGATGATCCTCATGTGCAACCTAATCATTGTAGTGGGGACCAGGCCGACAATGCTACTATCAAGGAGGGTCGTGACGGTAATTAATTTCACTTATAATTTTTTCTAATTATACTGATGGTTGTCCTTATAACATTTTTTGTTTAAATGACAGAGAATCGTTTCCCTTGAGGATCTTACCACCTGAAGATTGTATGATTCTAACGGTGTTTTACAATTATACACTGTGTAAATAATCTCATTGCAATTTTTTTTATTAATATTACCGAATCCAATAGTTCAATGATATTTAAAAACTCACAACCAAAATTTAATATTATATAGTTTTTGTAGGGCGATGCCTCAAGCCACCGGATGAGACCCGTACATCGTGACTATGCAACTAGGTCGGCCGGGCGACACCGGCACTACAAAATAATCTCTACTATAATTTTTTTATTAATATTACCAAACTAGTTCAATGATAAAACCGACAATTAAAATTTTAATAAATTTTTTTTGTAGGCTTATGCCACATCGGATGAGACTGCATATCGTGACTACGCAACTAGGTCAATGTGGGCGACAACCGGTGCACCGTGTAAATACTCTCATTGCATTTTTTTATTAATATTACCGAACTAGTTCAATGATATTTAAAACCGACAATTAAAATTTACTATCTCGTTTTTGTAGGCGATGCCCCGTCAATCGATGAGACTGCATTATCGTGACTACACAACTAGGTCGTAAAGGCGGGGCCGAAAGTCACGAAATAGGAGCAGAAAGCACGATGATATTGATGATGTAATTATGAGCTTTGTAGGAAGAAGAAAAAGAAAATTCTGATAATGCAAAATATTGTATTATTATAAGACAAACGTTACCATACTTGGAACGCTTTTTGCGTTATATAAAAAACTCATTTATCATACTATTTTGTCAAGCATTAATTGCAATGTTTCCTTGCGTACTTTGTTGAATTGTTTTTTTATTACTTATTGAATATTTTTTTATGCTCATGAAAGTAAAAAATGAAATATAGATTGGGTATTGGGGAATTGAGAGTGATGTGAGGGGGGGGGGGAGGGCCATAAGAGCTCCCACCTCTCACGTGGTTGGCCCGTTTTTAGAGAGTAATTTATTGGAGCTGATGGTCTTGGAGCAACCTCCTCGATTCAAATAGCAACAGTAAAAAAGTCATTGTTGACTTAGTTGCTACTCTTCGTGATCGCTGACGGCCTTGTTCCAAGTTCATGCAACTCCAATAAATTGTTCTTGGAAAGGAAAGAGGAGCTTTATCTGTGCATAGGCTTGACATTTTCACATATGTTCTAACATTATCATAAGAATGATCTAGAGTAAAAAATACTAAGACACATTTGTATTTATTGTATAGATAATGATGGATTTTGATTGACTTGGTTAAAGTTGTAGGTATTAAACTTCTCGCATCATGATAATACAACTCACAACTGTACGCGTCCAGGATATTTTTCTTGTGCGCTTGGCCAGTTCATAATGTCACATTTTTAAGTTCCTTTTACGCTCATAACTAATATTAGTTTGTCTCATGATTATGATCTAGGTTTTGTGTATGTATTTTTTCATCTATTTGATTGTAAGCAACTCGCATGCTCTCCTTGTTCACTATGATTTATCCCATTACCACCTCTAGGGTGAATCCAAATTTATTTATTAGGTTACTTTATTGTTACTATGATTTCTCCATTTACGATTTCATAGGCTACATCATGTAAAGTTGTCAATCTCGTGCTGGTGATGAGCTTTAGTTCTCCAGATTTGGGGTTTTTCGATATTTTCTCCTCATGTCATTCTTACCTCGTTGTTTTTACCATGCCAATGTCTACCACTCTGTACCTACAATTGGCACATGTCAATCTCGAGTGGTGCCACATTTCACCTATATTTTTAGTGAGAGTTTAGGGGGTTTAACATGTTCTCTGTAATAAGGATTCAAGCACGCTTTGAATATCGTCACATAATACTCATGGTTTGATCGATGAGCATGTTCGAATGGTTGGTTGATTCATAAGAACCACCCATAGAGTCATCTTGAGATATTTCAAAAGTTTTCTGTTTCATTTTCACCGTTTCTAGTGGGTGGGATGGTGTGGGGTGATCCATCAATTGTCGTGCTCTGTAGTAGGGAATTTGTTTTTGGGATATGCTGAGCATTTTATGTAGATATCCCATTGATGCATTCATGGGGATGGGCACGAGAGGTCAAGAATTTAAATTAAAAATTGGTGTAACCTCTAGCATGGCACCCTCAAGGCCGCAAGAGACACTGCTAAAGATTGTTTTTGTGCTGGCCTTAATATATCGTGATTTCTTTCTATTATCTTAATGCAAATATATAGTCCGGTCTCATTAAAATGAGGGATTGTGGTTATTTCTTGGTTGTTTCTCTTAATGCTCCAAGTTGCCAAAAGGCGATGGCAGTTGTTTAGCTTTGTTACAACTTAAAAAGTGGTTTTTAGCAATGGGAGTCATGTTTTTAAGGTTCATACTAATATGAAGATCTTTTGATTCTATATTCAGATAAGAGAAGATGGCTCGCTTTGGGCAATATGAAAAAAATGTTTATCTACTCATTGGGTAACAATGGAAGGGTATATTAAGTGCAATGTTTGATAATTATTTTAAGTGCATTAAATTTGTCTTCTCTTTCAGCTTTTTCACCCATTCGGGCATCTTCAGCGTAAGAGGGACTCAGATTACGACAGAGAGAAGGCGCTTAATACAAGAGCTATGAAAGGAGTTGTACATCAACAGTGGATGGTCTGACAAAAATTATGTGTCGAGAAAATATGTTTAGTGAAGGTCACCTACACGTGAAACTTCACGCGGTGGATCTTTCCTTATTCAATTTATATTCAATTTTAATGTGTTATTTAATTTTTCATGGAGGGTTGTTTTGGCATATGGTTCGGCATTAAATTGCACAATTATCAAAGCATCGCCAATTTGTGTTCTAGCAGCGGTGTGAACAAACTCAAGGATCTGTCACCCTGGGGCGAGGGGAAAATGTTGTCTGGAGAGCAAGGCTTGCTCCTCTGAAAATAGTTAATGATGGTGTGACAAGATCTAAGCAGGTAATTTTGTAGATGTGTGCCTGCTTTCTTTTAACGTTGTATTAGTTCCCCTCTTAAATGTCTTAGATTTGGTAGATAATTTGAAAACTCAGCGGTGAAAGGAACATATTTGTTACTCCAGTTGGTCTACTTGGCCTATGGACTAGCCATTAGAGTAATGCATAAATATTTTCACAACAATAAAAGGAAAGGGTTATGGCTGAAATAAATTTTATTGTTATTGACAATGTAATGAAATGTATCTCAATGCTATGGTTTTGGCCTTTTTATTGGTTGAATTAGAGGACCTACTTGAAAATATTGGGGCCAAGTCAGGTAAGGCAAGATGACAAGGACAAATGATTTAGCCGGGGATGGAACCACAACATCCGTTGTTCTGCACATGTTGGAATACTGTACCTGTATTAACAATGAATGGAGAATAAATTCTCTTTTAACACAGAGAAAATAAAAATTTCTTTGACAGAGACAAATTTTCAATACTTTGAAAACAAACTTCTATTCCCTTCAATAACTCAAAAAAAAACTATTACACTCTTCCTCACTCGAGAGGGATTACAAAATATGATCGCTACAAAAACGTGCATAAAACCAACTACCGTCAGTTCAAAACAACTTACTGTCCTAAAACACTCGTGGTTTTCACTTTCGCACTAATGTGCATTACATACTTAAAAAGTTACATCATTTTTCACTTTTACACACCGCCGTGTAATAAAAAATTTATGTAATTGCCTATAAAAAAAACTACCAAGCTTTTTTGTCCTTTTTATTTTTATATGTCGTAACATATAAACATATTATAATAAACCCTCTTAAAAAAATAAAATTAAACTAAATTTATGGCCCACCTTTCATTTCGCATATGATATATATATAACATATGTTTAAAACATATGTATATATTAGCATACATAAAATTAAATTATCAAAAACATTAAAAGAACCCTTTCCATCGCATCTCCAAAAGTCTCAATAGATTGAATTTCAAACCAAATTCGCTCAAAATGGATGCCGACGTCACTTAATTTGTAACGCTAATTCTCAATCCAATGTATGCTAGTGTACTGGTCCGTTTTCTCGTGTTTTAGATTCCCTTCAATTTCATGTGATCCAATATTAATGCTCCACGTATCGCCCTTTTGAATTCTGGCTGTAAAACGGGGGTAAATTTCTGTTTTTTTAATTTATGGTTGGTCAATTATGCTAATGCCGGTTTCAGTTTAAATACAATCCCGTATTTAAATATGGTTGTGGTTGCCTACAAAAAAACTTTGGAGGTGAATTTTAAATGTTGAATTAAATTTAGATGCATGGAGAAACCTCCAAAAACAATGTTGCTAATGTGATCCGCCCTTCTCGGCCGCGCAGCTACAGCTAAAGTTAAAAATTCAACAAAGACAAAAGGTTTAATAAGTGAGAGTGTAAAAGGGTAATTTTCGTCGATAGTACCGGATTAAGATCATCTATTCATTTTGTAGGGTCTTCGGGTGTTTTGGTTTTTAGTTTTGGGTTAGGTTTATTGAAATCTAAGATAGTTTTGAGTGAAAAATTGCTTATCAGGTATTAACAAATTTTGGTTCTTTGTCAAAATTTATGAGTTTGTTAGAAATACAAAACTGACAATGGTTGTATCTTAAATTTGTGGAAAATAATTTGAAATGAAACCTTTTTTTAGGTTGTTGCAAGAGGTGGCAAACTCGCTTTAAATTACTAGGGGCATTGACAAGACAATAAAGGTCCTTTGTTTCTAACCAAAAATTTGTCAAAGGAGGTAAACGCTTGCCTTTGGAGTAGGTCAGTTTTCAAGGATGGTTTGGTGTATCTAATTGAATTAGTTTCCAAGGTATTTTTGGTTGCAAACTCCTTTTCATTTTTCATACAAGTATTGGCTCAGGAATACATTTGATTGTGTGGTCTTGTTAGATCTACAACATTTGTACTTGTTTAGTCTTATACGAGGTGCACTTTTATTATGGAAATAGTTGATGCAATATTGTCATTTAATTCCACGTTGTGTGGTAGCATGTTGAGAAGTTTCTTGTGAAACATTTGGTATCTCAAATGACACTTGATCCTATACAAGATCATGCACTTGACTTCAAAATTAATATTCAAAGTGTGCCGTAGTACTTGCAAAATTTCAAATATTTATGTTGTTTTAAACCATTATCTTTTTCAGTATTGACGCCGAAAATGAGAAAAAGACTTTGGTATGAAACCAACTCGGTGAATAATTTCCAGCGAAAACAACCACTTCCAAGACATGATTTAGAAGTATAACATATGAACTTATGAAGCATATGTACTTAATATTGCTTTTCTAAATAGTAACATTGTAGATAACCTAAAAAGCATTTGTTAACTATTTGTTGACCATTTGATTGTGTTTGATATGTGTAACTCATGGCAAACTTAGTGTTTTCCACTCATATTAAATAATTATTTCCTAAAAGTTTTGTTACATATTTTTAGGAAAAACCATGAATACTATGAATTTATTTCACTATTAATTTCACTTGGCTTGTTGTTTATGTACTTTGAGCTCTACAAAAAAAATTCTGATAAAATTTGTCTATATAAATGACCACAAAAATGTAATACTTTCCTTTTATATTTCAGTAACCTCAATAATAAAGTCTATTGATATATCTTCTAGTCTTGAATATGTATGTGGAATGGTTGAAGTAACCTCAGATATTTTACTATCTCTCTTATTTATTATGCAAAATCAATCTTCTCTACAAAATTCTGAATATCTTCTTCATTTCTCTTCCAAAATATATCTGGATTCCTTTGAGATGTTAAGTGAACCCCATGGCCCTACTATTAGAGAGACATGGGACTCCTTAATATTTGTTTATTCAAATATGCTTGCGTGCATAAAATATTCTACATTTGCACCTAGCATATTCTTCACTCCCAATGCTCCATAGAGTTCATCCTATCCTTTATAAATTTTATTTTTGTCTAGTACTATTGTCATTTTTCCATTATGGCAAGCTCTTCTACCACTCAGGAATAGAAAATGTAATTGGATATAAATTTATACCCTTTCATTTTGTATAAAGAGCATCATGTATTAAATTTTCCTCATCTCTTTTTGCATACATTCTAAAATTAAAACTTGCATTTTTTCTCCTCATTTTTTTTTTTTGCTAATCTTCCAATGAAATCCATAGTTTCAAAAATTTTGAACTATCATGGTATATCTTCGACTTTAAAGTACCTGATAGTACTGCATTTTGCATTTCATGATGTAATATTTCCATTTATTCTTTCATGTAGATTTCAAATATTTTCTTGAATCTCTCAAAAGTTTAACATTTATCCTCATTGCATGAATGTTAATAATCTCCTGTCCAAAGGCACCATACACTCTACTATGAATGTTTTACCAAGTAGTAAAGGTTCTATTGTTTGTGTAGGAAGACATAAACTTTCAAAAGAGAGAATTAAAGTAGCCTCATCATTCAATATAAATGATATTTTCTCAAGAGATATGTGAGTGGACTCAAATGCATACAATTTTAACAAATGATCAATAATATCATGTAAGTCTAAAAAATCTTCTAAGAATCTTGATTTTCTTAGGAATAGGTCATTTTGTAATAGCTTGCATCTTTTGAGGCTCCAACTTCAATTCTTCCTTTAAACAATATGAACCAAATACTAAATTTTATTTCCCAAAAGCACATTTAGATATTTTACATAAAAATGATTGTTCTCAATAATTTATATAACTTTTCCACATGTTTACTAGTGTGTATTCCCATGATTTATTATAAATATGTGTATTATCAAGAAACCAACAATAAATTTTATAAGATGGGATCAAACAAATTCTGTTCTAAGTCATCCCTACGACTTCAAACTACGATAAACCATAATTCAAACCAAATTCACGCTCCCAAAATATTCCGCCGACGCCGGCCAATTTTATGACGCGAAACCAAATGAATTCCACCCTAATCAGCGGTCCGAAGTTAATGTAAGGCATCTGAGAGAGGTTGTGACACGAATTTCTTATCAGCCTTCGCTCTAATCTTTTCGGGTTCTGATTTCCACGCGCAAGCTGCCCCAAAAATATCTCTCCAATCAATTTCGCCACGTGTCCTCAATCAAAACTTGTCCTCGCCGCCTACGAAAAGTATTCATGGCATTTAAGGCGATGGGACATGGATGTATGAGCCATATCAATCGCATTAAGTTTTAATGTTGTTCAATTCAAGTTCCAAGGTTTTCACATCTAATCGCATTAAGTTTTAACACTGCTCAAGATCAGACTCACTGCTTAGCAATTCCGCATGCTCTAATATGATCCTGCCTGCCTCTCATTAATGATTAGGTATTATTAATTATGACGGCGTCCTTCGATTGCATTGCAAGCCAAGAGTCGTATAAATGGCATTTGTTATGGTTTTTCGGGATGAGCCGGCAGTTGTTTAGCACGCTCACTCACTGTGGATGAGAAGGAGAAGTGGCAAGCTGAACTGCCAGGTAGACCTGAGCCGCATGACCAGATTTCTTCTGCCTCGTCCTTTGTCCGTCTTCCTCTCGTTTCTTGGAATTTGTTTCTCCATCTCCTCTTGTGCTCATCGTTAAAGGACCGCACTCCATGCCTGGCAGGTACAAGGATGCGGCTACTGTGGGGAGCACTAGAGGTCACCCGCACGCTCCCTCCAGCCTCAATCCAGCTCACTTTCCACAAATCTGATTATTACAATGTCACTATCCAAATACTAGGAGTGGGGCGGGTCGGCTAGGATCTGGCCACCGCATGGATTCCCCGCTCCTCGTTTCCCCACCGCTAGTTCAATCTTCTCCCACGATGTGCACGACAATTTTCCCTTTACTTTCAACCCCCACGAATCACCACAACTCGGGGCCACCGTGCTCTCCCCGCGAGGAGGCCCAAACGGAGGAAGAAAATCGTCCGGGCGGGTCCGAGCCGGTGGTGCCTGGCCAGGAAGATCTCTCTGCCTCAGAGGGGAGCCATGGCATGAATGTGGAGGTAGCACCTAGCGATCATGGACCTTCGAAGGATGGTGCCAACCGTCGAGGAGACTGAGCAGGTTTCCAATAATGAAAGCTATTTCTACAGTCTCACTTAATTGGGCTGCTTTTAGATTATTTTATCAAGGTTGACCTTGTAATATTTTGAATTCCAGAATAAACGTTCAAGATCGGGTTTCCCGCATGAGGGCAGCTCTCTTAATTTGATTTTTTGATGAAAATCTGCTATTTATTCAAGTAATGATTTAACTTGTCATTTTATTCTAATCTATATCAGGATTAACTTTAATTTTAGAAAAACAAATGTTATTCCCTGTTTATTTTAAACCTATTTTTGAAATAATGAGCCATGTTTATATGGTCTACGTGATATACTTTCTTCCGTATATCTACAGAACCTTTTGCTATGAACAGGTGGATGCCGTGAGTACACAATGGAAACAAGCTGAAGCCCTAACCTTACATCTCGGATGCAACAGATGGTTACCAATTTTGGAATCAGTTTTTATCTGCTTCTGCATGGTTATCACACTCCCTACATGATTAGCGTTTCTCTGCCTCCAAGGATTTGGGTACTTTAATTTGTATTTGGAAATACTGACGTCTTAATTTTATCTCCGTTTGCTTTGTATTATTCTACATACCGCTATTTCACTTTCTTATAGATGCCTCGGCATATTTGATGCTTTCGCATTTGTTGATAATCTCCATGTGGACCTGCTAATGTATTTTATATCATGTCCGTATGTGACATGGGGTATTTTTCTATCATTGTCCGGGGTGGACTTCCACTTTTCTAGATGGATATTTGGGTTCCAATATTCGATGTGAAAATGTAATGATCATGGACTATTTTACTTCATATAATATATTCAAAACAAATGTTTTTTCTCTTGTGAAAAAAAATGATTAATGTTTATCACTCTACCTTCAAACTAGCGATGCCGGTCTATGTTGCCGTTTATTGATATGGTCTCGATGGTATTTTTTTATTTTGGACATATCACACTCACATGATACAAGCTCGTTCAAGTATTTTGGGTACTTAATTTGTATTTGGAACAATGGACGTTCTGCATTCTTATCTCGTTTACTATTCTACATACTCGCTATTTCTACTTTTCTATAGATGCCTTCGGGTATATTTGATATGTTTTCATATTGTCGATAATCTCCATGTGGACCACTGGTTTTATATCAAGTCCTCAGATGTGACATGGGTATTTTTCTATCACTGCCTGGGGTGGACTTCCACTTTTCTCGATGGATATTTGGGTTCCAATCTTCAGATGTGAAATGTAATGACTTCATGGACTGCTTTACTTCATATAATATATTCAAAACAACATTTTTCTCAGGAAAAAAATTATTAATGTTTATCACTCTACCTTCAAAACTAGCGATGCCGGGTCTATGTTATTAGTTTTATTGATATGGTCTGATGGTCCTTTATATTTGGACATATCACACTCACATGATTATCATTTTCTCTGCTCAAGGATTTGGTTACTTTAATTTGTATTTGGAATAATGACGTCTATGACGACTGTTTTACTATTCCTAGATACACGCTATTTCACTTTCTTATAGATGCCTCGGCATATTTGGATGCTTTCTCAGATTTGTCGATATCTCCATGTGGACCGCTCATTGGGTTTTATATCAAGTCCCCGTATGTGACATAGTATTTTTCTATCACTGCCCGTGACTTCCACTTTTCTGATGGATATTTGGGTTCCAATATTCGTATGTGAAAATAATACTCATGGACTGCTTTTATTTCATATAACATATATTCAAAATGTATATTTTTCTCTTTGTGAAAAATGATTAATGTTTATCACTCGCCTTCAAAACTAGCTATGCTCTGGTCTATAAAGGTTGGCTTATTTGATATGGTCTCATGGTATTTTTATATTTTGACATATCACACTCCTACATGATTAGCGCTTTTCTCGTTCAAGGATTTTGGGTACTTTAATTTGTATTTGGAACAATGGATGTTTGGTAATTTATCTCAAGGTTTACTTAATTTTACATACTTTATTTAACTTTCTTATAGATGCTCGGCATATTTGATGTTTTCATATCATGCCGATGCACTTCCATGTGGACTGCTACTGGTTTTTATATCATGTCCCCGTATGTGACATGGGGTATTTTTCATCATTGTTTAGTGGACTTCCCATCTCTTCGGGATGGATATTTAAGTCTCCCACTGCATGTGAAAATGTAATGACTTCATGGATTGTTTTACTACATAATATATTCAAAATGAAGTTCTTTAAAGTTTCATTTTCTTTTTTAAAATTGAACTGCCGTCAAGACACGGACGCCTTGTCAAATGGCTGGAATTACTTACGCCTTAAAACGCCGAAGAGCGACAAGATAAAACTTGACGAAGCGACGCTCAAATGTCTTAATCATTATTTTGTCGGAATTATGGCCAGCTATTGCAAATCCAGAGCGACGTTCAAAACTACGACCACATTTCACCGGAATTACATGTTTACAACCATCAAGAGCGACACCAAAACGCCTGACCACATTATACACTATATATTTTACAAACGTCTTAAGAGCGATGTTCAAAACGGGCCAACTCACATTTGCCGTATTCAGATAGTTTACAACTTCTAAGATTTAATGCTCAAAACGCCTTACCACATTTTGTCGAACTCCACAAATACAAAGGTCTGGTGCGACGACGGGAAACGTCATAAGAGTGGACGCTTGTTTGGAGAACGAAAGTGTCGATAGTGCGACACTTTTAAGTGCTCTAACCGCGAATTTGCGATAGAACCACGTGCTTTTCCCGCCAATCACAGTTTCAAGTATGACTATGTATCGGAATAGCGACCAATTGGCCATCGAAATTTACTTAAATTCCTAGTGTTCAAATAACACCTAACATAAGCCCCAACTATTCTAAACTAACACACAAGAATTTCAAAGTATCATGTATTTTTATTTTCTATTTGGTGATCAATTCGGGCTAATCAGATCTCTGATCTGATTCTTCATTTGTCTGCTTTAATCTTACTAGAGGCTACAATGGTTCATTTTGTTACAGAGGTATACTAAGGGTCTCATGCATTCTTTTCTGCGGTATTTTCTTTAAGACTATTATATATTTTCCTTCAAAAAGCATTATACATCTATGGATCGATCACATAAGTATAGCGTTGGATTTGAAATGTTGTGATCACTTTTCGGGGGTGCTAACATTGAAATTTTGAAGCCTTTATCCTAGTCTCTTTGGTGATTGTCTCATATCAGATTCCGGTGTGGGCTTATTGTAGACTTTTATCATGAATTGATACCTCAAAATAAGCCTAAAACACTCCTAAATTCATTCATAACATTCACGTAATAATTCAGGCAAGTTGATTGGGGTGATATTTTCATGCTATTAGAAGATCGATATCTTGTTGCGAGGTTTGATCTCAAGCTACATTTGACTGATCTAGCAATAAATGGGGCAGTATCTTTCAATGTTTACTTTGCTTGCATCCTTTGGTGGTTAATGTTGTCAAATTTTTGACCGGCTTAATTAGAAAATCTGATCTCACTCGACAAAGGCTACTTTTCATATTGCATTTTAGCACTAAAGTTTGAATTTACCATTAGTTTCTATTCTTTGCATTTGGTGGTCAAATTAGACTAATTTGGGTGGACTGATATCATCACATTAAGGACTTATATACACTTGAAAATGGCCAAGGCAATTTATCTGGCTCTAAAGTGGTATATTGAAAGTCTAACATATCGTTTCTAGCATCAAAATTAGTCCCTCAATGGCAATTCATTGTTTGTACAACATATTGTTACTAAATTTGGTTAGTTAAATAGGATGGGGAGAGTAGTTAGAAAAACCTACAAAAAACCTAATAGCAGAATTCAATTGAGTTTTAAGTCCGTTTTTTTCAATTTTTTGGGGCCCACCGGTCACTGATTGACTAGGCCGAGTTAACTTGACCAGTTCGTCGTCAAATTTTGTTACACGGGAAATACCGAGTTCCGCCAAAAATTCACAGCTAGGTAACAAACTGCCGACCGTCAGTTTATCCACTGTCAGACCGCGGGCCTTTTCGCCTACTAACCAAAGCCCGGTCCGATCCAACGGCCGGTTTTAAACTATGGGCCTAACGCATATACCATTTCTCTGAAATTTAATCATACCATTCAACTTCATAATCCTCGATTGTGATTAACCCCAAACCCTATATAATATTACTTACCACATATATTTCATATATGGGCACTAACTCCGCAAACGCATTGATATAGGTCACTTTTTTATGTTTTCGATTTGAATTAAAATCACGCATATAAACGGATGTATAAACGCACCTTGCTTAAACGTCGAGCAAACCCAATGATCCATATGTCATCGCCCCCAAGCGTTAACGATGATCACCGGCAATTTCAAGGTTTCTCATCGAGCGTTAATGCTCGGAATAACGCGAAACTCACTCAGCTTTGAAAAATCCGCTTAATGGACACGTGGAATTTGCTTTGTGGTATCGTATTTTTTATTTCCATTGAAATTTACCACTAGTGGACTGCGGCAAAACCATAACCCATTCCCAATACCACCTTTACCGCTTTTATCATGACTGCTTTCATCTTCGCTTCGAGGTCTCCCGTTTTAAAGTTTCAATGCCACTAACTCGGTTTCTTCCTTTTCCATAGAGATCAGCTACGCCTATCATCCAATTTAAAAAAACCAACGTTTTTTACTCAAACTTCAACGTTCAAAACAAAAGGAGTAAGTTTAGGAAAATCTCCGCCATCCTTTAATAAACAGAGCGTGGTTATACTTGCCTCTTTTAACAAAATGGCCTTATTCAATCTTTCTCACTTATTATGCAACGCACACACAATCCCTTGTTGGAATATTTGGAAATACCTGCAATCAATAAATGGAGAATAAAGCTCCCCTTCAACAATGTGAGAAAATATTAAAAATTTTCACTGAGACCGTGGTGCTCAACACTTTGAAAATTTATTCCATTCATTAACTCAAAAAAAAAACTATTACAAATCTTCCTCTCGCCGTAGGAATTGTAAAAATGCAGACTAATGCTATGACATAGTACACATAAAGAATTCACTCATTTCACTCGAAACACACTCACTCTATTAAAAATGAAACGTATCACAGGCTATTCAAAAACTTTTACAACACTCTACGTGCAACTCTCAAAACTTTTAAACTGCCTAATGTATATGTTTTAAAATAACATAATTACATCCTTTTTTCCTTTTACATTAGCCTTCTAGCTATTTTAAAAACACATGCTATTACATATAATAACAAAACAAAAAAACTATTAAACCAACCTATTTAAAGTATCTGGGCCCACATTACAAATGCCCAAAGTGAAATATTTGTGCATATATGAGCCAATGGTTTAAATAACTATTAAGCAAAGGAAAACAAAACTTATAAAAAATATTAATAAAACTATATCATACATCCGAACTTTGAAAAAAAATAAACCCGATTTCAATCACAAATTCATGTTCCAAAATAGGGTCACTGATAAAATACCCTTAATCTAGACGTGGAAAACTTCATAATACACTATATAAAAATTAACCGTTTTTTGGATTTGCATACAGAGGAAAAATGTGACGCAAAATCAAATTAATTATGCCATATAATGTTTCGGGTCCGGAATTCCACAATGCATCGTGGCCAAAAAATAACGCGATCGAATCGTCATTTCCATGTGGATGGCTGATTTGGTCTGTAACTAGACTAATGCTCTTGAATTAAAATCTCCCGCTTACTATTAAATTTCTCTGCTTCCCAAACAATACAACGCTCTATTTTGGCGTATGTGGATCATGGATTTAAACAAAATTGATTTGCTCATCGCTTTTAGAAAGTGGCTATTTCCTAATAGCCATTCAAATAGGATTTACAAAGCTGCTGTGAGGATAGGGTAGTTGAAATTAATATTTTAACATCCTCATTCACCGAGAATACCTCTGGTGCCTTCTTCACCGACTCATAATGTGTCTATCAACAAATAGAACCCGATGTATGTTTTCCGACATCTTCACAAGAGTCTTGTTTCAGAGGATTGCAAGTGTTTTCGACAAGATATAATTGCAAGGCCGGACAATCCATACTCACAAATCAAAGATGCAATTAAAGGAGCTCTCATTATTACTATTTTCTCTCCAAATTACGACAATCGCAAAGGTGCCTCCATGAACTACTCCTCGCTTACCAGAAGTCGACCATTTTTGCAAAGGCATATAAGTGTCGCTATTGTATATGTTTCGTTATACCGATTGACGTCAAAGCGTCACTTGGTTGTGACGGATGCCTCCAACCATAATTGGCATACTTAGACATTGTGTCGCACGTTTTACATTTGGAAGTAGTCAGTCAGCAGTGCCGCCACTATTGTGAAGGATTCCTCCAAACATAGCAATCTATGACATTTGAATATTGTGTCGCATTCGTAACGCTTGGAGCAAATTACCGCAATAGTGACGCTTTGGGGCATAGTGTCGTGACCATGTATTATTCTCCTCCAAATGTCACAATTGTAACACTTTGTATAAGTGTCACAATTGTGACACTTTTCTCTAAACGTTGGTATATTTAATTTTTTCTATGTGATTGAAAAATTTGGGGAAATTTCACATTTGGTCAAATTCGAACTAAGTGTCGAATTTCCCCAAATGTCTAGTGCTAGTACTATTTGTGAAGTAAAATGATGGTACACAGCATGTGTATTTTCTATTTAATAATGAAATAAATCCATTAAAGAACAATATATCCTTTGCCTAGGACCGATGAAATGTTCAATAAGTTAAAGGAGTTGCAATGTTTTCAAAAGTAGATTTGTATGGGTACCATCAAACATGAATTATAGATGAGGACATTGGCAAGACAACTTTCAAAACTATATATATGGACATTATGATTTTGTGGTGGTTCCATTTGGACTCACCAATGCTCCAACAACATTTATGTTCCAAATGAACAATGTGCTTAGTCCATATTTGGATAATTTTGTGTTGGTTTTTGTAGAATATTTTGTTTACTCTAAAACCAAGGAAGAACATGAAGATAATTTGGAAACAATATTGAAGACTGCTAACTGAGAAAATATATACGAAAAACATGGCAAATATGATTTCTTCTAGCTACAAATTTAGTACTTGAGACACATTGTTTACAATGGAGTGGTAGTAGATCCTAAAATATCAAGCATGTCATGGGGTGGCTCGGCCTCGTAATGTTGTAGAAGGAAGATCCGTTATGGGATTGGTTGGTTATTACCAAAGGATCATCCAAAATTCTCAAGGATTGGGAATCCAATCACACATTTCATAGGAAAGCTCAAGTTCCAATCGACATCTGAGTGTGTATCCAAATTTCTTAGGAATTGAAGTACCTTTCACACATGTACCAATATTAAGAAGGATTTTATAGTTTTCACAGATGTTTGTAAGGAATGTATTTGGTGGAGTCATAATGCAAGAAGGACATGTGATTCTTATGAATTGAGAAAGTGAAATGGAGCATGAGTGAAAAATATTCACTCAAGATATGGAGCTTGCAACATTAGTGCATGCATTAAAAATGTGGAGGCACTACTTTAATTAAAGGAAGTTTGTTTTAATTTCATATCATGGGGGTCGAGATGTTTATTTGACAAGCCCAAGATAAATCTAATACAAGCAAGTTGGCTAGCCTTAATCAATGAGCTTGAATTTAAAATAAATTACATCAAAGGAATGGAGAACACAGGTCGATGCACTTGCACTTATTAGAAGCTCCGCTGCAAGTGGCTAATGTGGTAGCCATAAAAAATTTTGATGTTAAAATTAAAAAAGGATCAAGGAAGCATTAGTTCCATATGAGCATTATCATCAAGTGAAGGAATTTTACGACAAGAAAGACAAAAAGGAAAGTTAATTGAGCAAGAATTACTCATTCATATATAATGGTATGTTGAAGTCCAAATGTAGGTAAACCGAATAAGGTCATATTGAATGAATTCTACAAAATACCTTATTCAAGTCATCTTGGTTACCGTAAAATGAGAAAATCTATATTACTTGTCGACATGAAAAGAGAAGTTACTAAGTTCATTTCCAAACTCTCGAAATTTCAATGAGTTAAAGTAGAGTGTAGGAATCCAATGAGATTGATACAAAAATCCTTCCTAAATGGAAGTGGGGAAGTCATTTTATCGAATTCATCCAAATATTTCCAAAGACATCTAAATGACATGATGTTATAATGGTGGTGGATAAGCTCAGTAAAACTCACTTATAGCCATCAAGTCCACCAATAAGGAAATTGATTTTGCTCAAATTTTCATGAAATAAGTGTTTATATTGCATGGTGTACCAAAGAATATCATTTTAGGATTGAGATTCAAAGTCTCGCCTAAATTTTGGAAAGCATTGTTTGTTGGATTTGGGACATAGTCAGTCCGTAATACAACATATCATCCTGAAATAGATGAAAATTGAAGAGTAAATAGGTGTTGGAAGACACTTAAGAAATGATTGGCGATCAATACAAGAGGTGGGAAAGAGTTTACATTTGGTATAATTTTCCTACAACAATGGCTTTAGAATCATCAAATATGATTAATCAATACTTATATGGCAAGAAATGTAAAGACAATCATTAGCTAGAATCATCTAGTGAATGGGGTGGTTCCTATACCTATCATGTTGAAAGAAATTGAATATGAAGTAGTTTCTATCGAGTAGAAATTCAAAATAGCTCAAGACATAGCAAAGAGTTATGTAGATCAACAAATGATTCACAAGGAATTTGTGTGGGGAGAGCATGTTTATCTCTACATCAGACCAAGTATGAGTTCACTAAGGATAAGATTCCAGTTGGAACCAAGATTTTGTCAGAATTTCATCTTAGATATTAGAAAGAAAGTGGGGTGGTGGCTACAGATTAGATTTTCCACCCATAGTGGAAACACATGATGTTTTCCATATTTATTTGATGAAAAGGTATGTGTATGATGCTAATCATATTTTTTATTGGAGTTTCTACTACAGGTGGAATTCAAAGATGTAATTCCAACCAAAACTACAATGCATTATGGATCGAAGGGAATATCATGCTCCATAATCAAGTTATAGATCAATTCAAGGTGAAATGGAAGCACTTTGGACGAAATGAAGCCATCCTGTGAGATGGTTTATCGATGGGCATATATTATCCATTTTTTATATTATGTAAATGAATGTAGAGAGAAGTGTATATAAATATCATGATCGTGTCTTGTGTTTTTTGTATAGAACATTGAGGACCGTGTTCCTCAGAAGTGATGTGGCTCAGGACAACAATTTTTCTACCCCTCTGAAAATGCCACTATGTATATTAATTCATGTAGATCATGTGGACATACACATAATGAGTGGGCTGAGGATTGACATAGAGTCAAGGCTTAAGGAGAGGATTCTTCTTGCAAGTGACTCAACCCAAGCTACTCATTAATTCCACCTATTTCCTAAATAGAATTGAATGTTTTCACTGCATAGAGAGGGAGTTTTTTTTTTTTTATGGGTTACCTAAGAAAATGGACTAACCCCATACTACCTCTACATAGTGGACATGCTGAGGCAAACATGTAAGAGATGGACCAAGATTCAAGTAGAGAGACCAACATACATGGAAAGATGAAAAGTGAACATGGATGAGAGGATAGTGTGGCGCAAGCACACAAAGAAGCTCAAACGTGAAATATATAAATTCAGAGCTCATGGTGGAGCATGAAGGGGAAGATAAGAGAAGATGGGATGGTGATCCCTATATTTTTTCAGGTGTGACCCGTTTAGCCAATTTAATGTCTTGAATTGTTTGCATAAATTATCAACCGAGGTTTGTAAACTGGATGAAGTGTGGTAATCATATGTGCTTTAAGCACTTTATTTTACTTTGTTGTATGTATTTTCATGTCGTTTGGGGTTTTTTTCTTTATATCTAAGAGTGTTAATCTAAAACTATGAGAGAAATAAAATGAATCTTACCTATTTTTAAGAAGGAAGAAAAGGAAGTGTTCCTAAGTTGAACTAATTTGCATCAAATGAATCAAAGACTATCAAGTTCTTAGAATTTTTTGATCTCAGAAACAAGAGTACTATTCTAGTGACTTCACTTTAACATTAGTCCTATCTGATGTAATCTTATAATCAAATTGAAATTGCAATGCTTACCCTAAGTGAAAGCGTGATTCAAAAGAAAACAACCAATGTATGTTTAGTTACTACAAAGATTCAATATGAAGTGTCACCTCTTGAGATGATGTAAGTAACCAATTATACCTCTATTTTCTAATGTTATAGAAAAGCAAGTAAGTGTAGAGGAAAACTCGCAATTTCATAAATTAAATATTCAATCATTCAGTAGAAATATGATAAAATCAACTTCTTGAATGACCTTAAGAACATCCAATGATGTAACAGGTCAAGGATCTAAACGCAATTGTGAAAGCATGCAAATTTAAAAGCTCAAATATTGTAAACAACTAATGTATGTTTGATTACTCCAGTATTAAATATGAAGTATATCCTCTTCGGGATGATGTGTAAGTAACCAATTATACCTTTAGTTTCTAATGTGTCCTAGAAAAAAGTATGCAGAGAGCTCAAACTCAGATGAATTGGGATATTCAATCATTTAGTTTTGAATCATCTTGTTGAAATGACCTTTAAGAACATCCTTTGATACAATTAATTGATAGTTTTAATCTAATAAAGTAAATGAAAAAACAATAAAGGAAACTAGGATAATCAGAATTCTTATTACTAACTTAATTCAATTTGAAAATAGATAGATTTATCGCCACAAATTTTTATAAGAACAATGACTAAACAGTTGTGATTTAATTTATGCTACCGATAAAAAATTAAATGTAACATTAATTCAATGTAGTGCCAAACAAAATTTACAAAAACATAGTAAGGAATTTGCTAAACAATGAACTTAAAAACCTCTTCCCCGTGGGGCCCTCTCCGCAAAGATATATCTGATTGAGACTTAGCGAAGTTATATATGCACTTAAGCAATCACTAGTAACATGAACATGATCCTTTTATTATAATAGAATGGAGTCTTAAAAAAATACACAAAGATTCAACAAAAACTCTAACTTAATCTCAGCTTCATTGCAAACGGTACAAATAAAACAAACATAACTGCTTATGGGGCTAATTCTACCTATAGGTGGCTAATTCCAACCGACTTTTATAGAATCACAATTTGATATTTTAACTCTTGATTTGTTTCCACAGAGAAAATCAAGAGTCCTTCGGTTTCTACAACGTATTTTTGGATCGGACATAGCACTACTCATTCAAGCATCCTTTTCTATCAATATCAATCAAGTAGATAGGTCAAAATCCATTCGTAGGATTATTTGGAAATGCCCATGTGGATCATTTCTCCATTTGACTTCAAACTTTTCAGACCATGAAAGGCAGCCGGCAGAACTCATGATTAGCTACGTAATAGGCTACGTTCGTAGCTAAATTAGAAAAATCCATTCAATAGCAAGAACATCCCATGCCTAAAATGGAAATCATTTAAATGTATCTCTGAGACAAAACATGAAATTTGTCATTGATCGTGGAGTATATGAACTTATGAGAAAGTAAGGGAAAATGGTGAGAAAGGATTTCAGAGAGAGAATAATTATGAGGTTCAACATACTCCCACTGGCAGAATTCATCAGCATGTCCTCATGCAATTTACCAAAAACAGAATTTTTCCTCTACTCAGTGATTTTTCAAACAACTTCGAACACATCCAATTTCCTTCTTTTTTCTTTCTTTGAAGTGGTTTCCATCCTAAAGCTTTCTCATAAGAAGCTTGTATTCGAGATAAATGATCGCATTGTTTAGTGACTTGTTCTTTCTTTTCAACTTCTCCTATAATTTTTGTACCACAATCCTAAATGCGTAATGGTATTGTCACTTGCCATCTTTTCCAACTTGTTTTGTTGTGTCAAGGCTTCATTCTCCCGTTTAATATGCCTATTTAATATCTCTAGTTCATAAATTTCCCGTTTGAGAGTATCAACTAGAGGTTCTCTTTGTGGATCGATGAGGTTCTAGATTCATCGTTTCCATTTCTTCTAGTGATTCTATGTAATCATATATATTGCTTTGTTGTACTCGGGTCTATGCCTAGAGATTTTCTACTATGGGCTAATTTCAAAATTATGAATAGGGGAATTTTGAGGACTGTGGAGGAGAAATAATGATAAGAGATGGTATTGAGTTTCTTCATCTAAAAATTATACACTGCCTCTTTGTAGTATTTTCTTCATCAAACCTTGGACTCGGAGTTCTTCGCCCATGTGAGATTTATTTTCCCCACTTTGCAATCTTGCCTTTGATCTTGCCTCCATTCACTTTATTTTCTTTCCGTTCTCCTCGGTTAGCTCTTTAGAGAGATGAACTTTTCATCATTTTTTTGAATGAGAAGCAAAATTATCTTCAATGCCTGCAGATTCTTCCTTCGCTTCTTCTAACATTCATTGTCTTCTATAGTTGTTTCAGAATTTTGAAATGGTTTCCATAAATTAAAAAATCCTCCTGAATCTCCTAATATGTTTTTTAAATGAAATTCAACAAGTATTTTTATCAACCCATGATGTGATGCATAGTTTTATCTATAAAATGTATTCTCTTCTACATGTTTGTAGATTATTCTTTTTAATCTATTCAAGAGGAAATAAGGGAAGATTTATTTCACTATTCTCTAATAAATTCTTCAAAAATCGAATATGATATACATACATGCAACCAAACCTTCCTTCACAGTGATAAATTTCTGTAAACCAAGAGCATGTTCCTCCCATTTATTTTTAAGAGTCAATAGGGATACCTTTTCAAAATAGAAAACATCCATACCTGGTTTTTATGATAAATTACATGATTCATCGTGGAAATTCTGTTTTGAACCACCTGCCAACCTCTGAGTTTCCAGGGTTTCACCATGAATGTCTCAAAGAACGTGGAATTTGATGTCTCCAATTTCCACTTCGTACATCAGTAACTAGAAAATACTCTTTGTGATCTCTCTTTGCAGTTCCATCAAATTTCTCAAAGAATTTGAGCCATTTAGCTTTATGCAACATTTCCTTGACCTCAGGATATCCTTCCATATCTATTTTTTTCCTAATCTAAACCGGCTCTAACTATCAATCCCATACTTTCTATTATGAAGAGTCTCTAACTCACAATTATCCTTTGCTATGAAATGAATTGGATTACGACCCGATGAAGGCATCGAGGGTTTGTAGGAATAAATAGTTGGTATGGATTGTTGAGATTCAACAAGATGATGAGCTTAGTGAAAATATTCGCCTTTCACTAAGTGGGCTCCGCAGCTATTGGCGCAAAAAGTCTATTTTTGTGACTATGTCTATTTTTTAGACATGTTGACTATATTCTATGAGTT
The DNA here is from genome assembly GCA_034641835.2 of Pinus albicaulis. Taxonomy (NCBI): domain Eukaryota; kingdom Viridiplantae; phylum Streptophyta; class Pinopsida; order Pinales; family Pinaceae; genus Pinus; species Pinus albicaulis. The sequence goes on from CM076584.1 coordinate 1,435,471,243, forward strand.
GTGTGATGCTATTTGTGGATGATTGTCAAGTTGGAAAATAGATGATCTCATTTTTAGACATATTAAGGGTGAAGCTCATTTTTAGACCGCTAGTCTAAAAATAGATATGTCGAATATTATTAGCTCTTAATAATATTTGGACTTAAACATTATCTTATTCTCTTGGAGCACTTCGCTTAAGTGCAATGTGATGTGGCACAAGAGGGGCCGACGTAAGGAATTATGATATCTCTAAGGGTTTAATAGAGCTACTGCATGAGGAATTCAAGCTTAGAACTCATGTATGATTTTGGTGGAGTTATAGAATTAGCTTGGTGGAGTTGTATTCAAGCTTTTAATCCCGCTTAGACTCGCCTGAGCTAGTTGTATCTAGTCTAACCGATTGATAAACTAGTGAGAGTGGTGTGAATTAATTAGTTAATTAATTCACTAAATAATAACTCATTAATCAATCAAGAATACATCAAGTAACTAAGGCATGGACAAGCCAAAGGAGACCAGTGGAGAGATAGGTGAAAGGGCAAGATAGACTATCAGTTGTAAATATAGTGATTCATTGATTGCATCCAACACTCAGTGGAGATGCCAATGAGGATTGTGCGGTGCAAGATTGGTGGGTTCGAGTTCATTCATAGCCATTATTCAGCAAGGATTTCGTAGTAGAGGCAAGCTAGCAGGTGGCAGAGATCGGTGCATGGATTTGCAAGATCGGGCTTAATTAGTGTGTAGCGATTGTATTGTACTGAGAGCTTGATATGATCAGCTTTGTATGAGGATTGTTACTTGATCTCTATGAAATATATTTTATACATATATTTTTGGTTTTTAGCTTCTCGTGTTTTCCCATTAAACAACGAATCATATATCGTGTGTGAATTTTTATGGTTTCATGTGTGCATTGCAATTGATTTAATTTTTCAAGATGTGATGATCAATATGGAATAGGATTCTGCATTGTGCATGAAGTTAAAATAGTGTGCGATCGAGAATCTTGATATATAACACATAATTTATATACTTTACATGGTATCGAGGGATATTGACTGAGCAGATTTAATTATTAGCGTTGAGTTTTAGGCTGTGGAATTCGAATTTGCCAAGTAGTTGTTTTATTGTCGAAGTTGAGAATTCATTGAAATGTCTTTCAACGAATTGTTATTGGATTATTCCATTGAGGGAAGTTCGAATTATATTTCATGGAAGGATGGGATGGAGGT